>VZTB01000164.1:311303-389541 GCA_013397245.1 Thryothorus ludovicianus
AGACAAAGGGAGGGGAGAGCCACGCTTTGTGTGGCTGCCGGCCAGGCGAGCCCGGCGGCGCTCGGCGTTCCCGCACTGGAGACGGGAGGCGCCTCACCCCTGCCCGGAGGGGCGCCCCGCGCTCAGCACCGGCCCCTCGGACCGCCCGCTCCGCCGGGACCGCCGGAACCGCCGGGCGGGGCAGAGCTTGGCCCAGGGCAGCGGGAGTTTCCCCCGGGCGCTGCGCGGAGGGGCGGCGTGGGACGGGGCCCCGGGGCGGCGGTCGGCGGTGGGAAGGCGCTGAGAGCAGCACGGAATTCCGCTGCAGCGCCGGAATTCCGCAGCACGGCCCCAGGAACGCGGGGCCTTTGCCCCGCGGCCGCGCTTGGAGCGCACCGTCGGTGGCGATTTAACTTTCTCCTGGCGGCCCCGCTGGAATGTGGGTCTGCCCGCACAGCGCTGTCAGGGGCGGGGTCCTTGCTAGAGCGCACGCTTCAGAATCCCCGTTCTGAGCACGTCGCGCTTGCACACCCCACACGGGAAACTTGAAAACCAACCTACTGATCTCTGCCAGACTTGTGTGTCCGGATAAAGACAGCAAAACGGAGGCAGGAAGGCACATAACTCACTTCCCCAGAGGCAGCTCAGCCACAAATTGAGCAGCCTGCTGCCCCTGAGCCCGGCCGAATGCTTCCAGCATATCTCCAGTGCTTTAAAAACACTTGAACCTGTGCAGTGGAGCAAGCACAGACAATTACAGGCTTAGTTCAGTGTCAACAAATGCTCACATGCTGGTATAAGTATGTGAAACACACAATTGGTATTCGGTGATACAAGGGGAAAAAAAAAAGACCTCTTCAAGTATTTGATGCAACAAGACTTCATTAAAAGCTGGACCACTCCACAGATTTGTTTGAAATAGCAACAAATACAAGGCAGACGTACACTATCAAATAGTCCAGCTAATTTTCAATTCAAAAATTTCATAAAAGGTAATTTTTACTCAGCCTTTTCTTCACCTTTAAAAAAATGAAAGTTCCTGGAAAAAAAAATCGTAAAATAAAAGCTAACTTTTCTAGTGTGAACCTGAGTGGTATTTTTAAACATACCCTTTATAAAAATACATATTCTTTTTTCCATTCAAAAGTTAACTTTTTCCAAGAACATAGCTGTCAGCTGGGCAGTGTAAGTAATATTCTCAAAAACAAGCCTGAGGAGCATTTTTCCACATTTCAAACTTTTCCAGTTTTGGAGGATTTGCACCAAAGCATGTTGTTTTCAGATGTTTACAGGTGTTTCAGCGCTGTTTATAGTACAGATGTGGTCCAGGACATTACCTAAATTTCATAAATACATTTGTTCTCTGGAACTAATGAAAATAGTGAAAAATCACAGAATCCTTAGGGTTGGAGTGACCTCTGGAGATTATCCAGTCCAACTCCCCTGCCAGGAGAGAGGTCACCTAGAGCAGGTGATACAGCAACATGTCCAGGTGGGTTTGGAAATTCTTCAGAGGGAGATCCATGACCTCCCTGGGCAGCCTCTTCAGTGCTCTGCCACCCTCAGTGTGGCACCATGTTGAGGTGGAACTTCTTGTGTTTCATTATAATTCTCAGCCAGTCAATCTGACTAACTGTAGGTGGCAAACTCTTGAGAAAGTAACTCTCGCTTTCAGGCCCATTTTTAGAGGAAAACTTTTTTATGCATTTAGCTTTTTCCTCCATAAAATGGAAGTGAAAATAATAAAAAGACTAGGATTAATGCAGTCATTTGCACCCTTACTTAAAATCACAGCTGACCCAGAGTCAGAGTTCCAGTTATTTGATCCTTTGAAATTTTATGTAAACAGCAGGAAGCAGAGAGTCTGACACACAGTTCCTCCAAATTTAGCTCCATTATTAGCCCTAATGTCAAAGCCAAAAGTGGCATGCCCAGGAGAACCCTGAGATTAGCTCAACTGGGTAGAGAGCATCGTGCTATTGAGACCAAAGTCTTAATCCTGGCATCAGCTATTCACTTAAGAGTTGGACTCAACGATTCTTATGGGTCCCTTCCAACTCAGAATATTCTGTAATTCTGTGAAAAGATCCATGAAACCAGTGGGGGGTTTTCTTTTAAATCATATAAAACATTGACTGAAAAAATACTCTTGCCAAGAACATTTGCAGGTACTACCTGGTGACAGATTTACATGAGGAGCTTCTCTGCACATGCCTGGAAGTTTGACAGCTTAATGAAAGTTGTGTTGGTTCCTAGATTTTCCTGGTCTATGAAAACTCTGCCTGCTTTTGTTCCAGTTATAGCCATTGTAGAACCACACTGAAGCCACTGCTGGGCTTCTGCACATCCCAGCCCGCCCATGGTAAAACCAGTGATTACAACAAGACCAACTACAGAGCAGCACAGATAAAGCAGCAAAAAATAAATTTCATTTGACAAATAGACTAAGAGACTATTTTTTTTCTTTGGAGCTACTTATATACAGTTAAACAATCATACCCTAAACAAAGAACAAAAATCTAGGAAACTCAACAGAACTCTTACCTTCAGTCTCCATGATGCCTCACCTTTTCAGAGTGGGTACTCATTGGAAATTTAGGCTTGTCTGTAGAATTCACTGTACTTGAGCTATGAAATGCACCAGCTACCGCTCTAGAGGAGTGGATCACTCTGGTCAGGAAGCAAATGTCATCACTCCTAATAACAAAACAAGCCCCTTGTGCTCTGTCTGCCACAGCAGAATTCTGAAATTAATGAGCCACTCTTGGGGTTTCTCAGAATTGTGCTTTTCAAGCCATTCCCTGCCCTTAGCCTGGTTGGTAAGGCTGCCAAGTTATTAATATATCTGTGTATTATAAAGATATTTAACTTCAGGAAAGGATTGCTGTCTGCATTTTATTCAATGTAGTGCACAGTTGGCTAGCAGCCTATTTGCCCTGCAAGTTCCTTGGTAAAATAAAGTTATTTGGAGAAATACCTGTTTAATTAAAAGTTTGTGCAATTTCTTCATTCTATCAGTCAAATTTTCTGTCTTAAAATATAGGTTGTATTATAAAATGCAAGGCCTGTGTCTATTAAGAGAAAAATGCAAGTCAGAAAGTAATGAAAAAGAGATGAATCACATTTTTGAAACTTCCTTCAGAAAAAATACTTTTCATATATGACTGCCTCAGTCTTTAATATGCAGATTTGAGAGTCTGTCTATAAAAAGTATCTTACCATCTAAAATTATTGTATGATTTCAGCAAAGAAACTTTACTAACACAACTAATGGTAATAGTTTCTTTTCACATTCTTTCTTTCCAGTTATATCCTTTGTGCATGTTCAAACTCTTTCAAATCCAGGCAGGGTAGCACTTCTTAAAATCAAGGTTAATGTCTCTTATATTTAAACTATTTCTGAAGTTCTAACTTTGGCCCTGCTAATTCTTCAAATGCTCCACTTGTTCTAAGTCAGGAAAACAAAAGGAGAAAACAAAGCATTTGCAAGTCCAGTATGATTCATAGCACCAGAGGTAATGGGCACAAACTGAAACACTCTGAACATCAGGAAACACTTTTTCACTGGGAGAGTGACCAGGCACTGGCATCAGTTGCCCAGGGAGGCTGTAGAATCTCAATCCTCCAAGACATTCAAAACCTATCTGGACATGGACCCGAGCACCTAGTTATGCGAGGCCCTGCTGGAGCAGACAGACAGATTCTGTGGTACAGTTCTTTACTCTGGATCTTTACAAATTCAGTTCTATCCATGAACTGATGCTTCTTTCTCCCCACCCCCCAAAATCAAAAACCCAAATTAACTAGATTTTAACTAATTTTTAATCTTAGTTCTGCAAGATGGAAGGGGAGTCTGATCTTATAGACTTGACATGATGCATTTCAAGGCTTTTTAGGCTGAAATCACCTGCATTCTCCTAAATATTTGCCCAGTGAGCTGCAGGCAGACAAAAAGCCTGGCAATGAGGAAGAATGGGGCACTCCCAGGAATTCTTTTGCTGTTGAATTCTATATATAGATTGAAGATGTTAAATTCTTCTCTCAGTTTTGTTTTATGTCTGTGCTATAGCAACACTGCCAGTGAAAGAAAGGGTATCGAACTCCCTTTAAGTCTTTTTCTCCAATATCAATCACTGTTCTTGCCTCTTCCCAGTCAATATCATCCCCAAAGACACAGGTACTTCCACCCCCAAACAAAACACACCAGAGCTGATTTTGTAAAAAAGATGCACAAGAGGAACAGCAAAAGGTAGTTTAGATCACATTCTGTTAATACCTTTAGTTTTTTTCTAACTTAAGTTAGAAGATTTTAAAGTTGTTTACCACCTGAGGGTTCAGAGCAATCACTGTAGAATTCCATGTATTTGCAGTATGCTGTAGGCTAATGTGCAAGTATTGAAAAAGAACTGGAGGAGGAGAACACTCTATTTTTGCATGCTCAGAAGACAGTGAAGTCACTTCCACATGTATTGTGGAAATGCCAACTGAAAGCCATCCTAAAATGACTATTGTCACTCAGAAAATAGGCCCAGCCTTGCAACAAAGAAGTACAAATGCCACATGCTTACTGGCAAAAAAGCAGTGCTAAGTTATTCAAAACCTATACTTCCAGTACAGATGAGACAGATGAGGAAATCTAATGCAAGCCTACAAGTCAGAAGTGGCATGGAAAAAACTAGAGAATAACTGCTCACTCGTTCTTCCAAAACAAGAACTAGAAAACATTAAATCAAACAGACAGATAGCCAAGAAAAAAACACTACTTTTACACACATGCAGCTAAAGCTGGGGAATGCATTTGCACATGAAGTGGCAGGTATTTCCATAACCCCCCAAAACAACTAATTAATGCAAGAAACACACATCTAAAATTGCTAAATGCAGAGATAGAGATATTACCCCAATTTAGATTTTGCAACAGAAATTAGTGGAGGAATTGCATAAACTGGGGGAGCATACCAGAACATACTATCATATCTATGCTTCCCCTATCTTTGTATTTTTCCATTAGCCCATAGCTACTACTGGTCTCTGCTCTTCAGTCTAACAATTGAAATACCTGTCATTGCAGCAAGCAGAACATGCAATCACTAATCTGTTCCTTTCTTCCCAAATCCTTTCCAATTCTGGAAAAGTATACTGCAAATGTTCCTCCAGATTCCCTCTAGTCACATACTCCTCTTTCCACTATAGACCTATAAATCACAAGCTTTCTATACAAATAGCCTACAAGTTTATCAAAGGTGAGGAAACTATGGAAAAAGGCTTCCCAATCTGACCAAAAAATACTGCTTTACTATTGCTTCAGGTACAAGGGCGAGAGTTAGGGCACAACTGCTGTCTTTTCCATCCCTGTTATCCTAAGCATCTGATGCTTTAAAGCTCTGAGAGGAATGCTACCATTAGGTCAGTGCCTGGCGAAGCTCCATGGAAAGAGGAGACAAGACATTTAGCAAAGAAGTGACAGGAGTGTTACCACATATACCGCCCTATTTTCCTCAAATTAGCACGGAAAGGTTGGAGGAAGAAGTTTCCTCCGTGTCCTAGTGCATTCTGCCATATGAGAAGGACTCGTACAAGAGAGCTGCAGAGAGCATTCCTTACCAGCATCCATCTTCAAAACACCTCCAAGTCATCTCAGGACAGCAGTGCTGTCCTGTCCACTTGCGCAGTGTGAGGTGGCCAAGTGCTGAAGCTGCAACTCACTGAACACAGCCACAAATGAAAGTGTCAATAGAGAGAACTCACTGCTGTATTTAGCCCTTCCTTCACCCCAGACATCCCTGTACTGCCTAGCAGCCATAAGGATTCCAGTACTTGGAATCCTTGTAAAAGCCAGCTGAAGGAAAGAGACCTTTGGGATCTACTTAACCCCACATAAGTTACTTACTGCATTAAGCCCATCTCTGAAGGCAGACAGCATGTCACTGGGTCACAGAATATTCTTCTCCAGCTCTGGGCATCTCTCCCAGGAGAAGAGAGCACAGCACGATGGCCACAGCCATACAGCAGATGGGACAGGACATGGGCTGCTCTCCAGCTGTAAGGCTTATATGGAGAGCACAGCTTACATTCCCACAGCTAAGCTCTCACCCACCTCAACTTCTAAACCATGCCCAAATATTAAACTGATGCCCAGGCTTTAGCTGTCAGACTGCATTAACCCTTTATGTAATGGATGATCAGTTACCAGAAATTGGGCTTATGTTCCAGGCCTTTTTAGTTGGCTAGTAATTACATGGCTGATTACTCAGGAAAGTGTCTGATGTAGCAGTTGCAATTCACAGCTTTCAGGTGAAGTGTTCCAGGCTACTTAACATGTAACCAAAGAACCTAAAAATCCTTTCAAAGATGGGTGAGCCCAAATAACCTTGTGTCTTCAAGGTCCTTGTAAGAATAGAACAATCTCACACACACACACACATTCACGACCCTTGCCAGGTGCAAGGCAGAATTGACTACCAAAATGCAGCATTTCTGCAGATCCCAAGAGCAAACAACACAACCTTTTGTATGCAAATGATTTTTTATTTTATTTTTTAAAGATATCTGGAGAATGCTGTCCTATGGGAATTCTCATTTACAGCACAAACATCAGACCAGAGCACAGGGATGAAGAACTCTGACTATATCAGTACCTTAGGCTGTGCTTGCTGCTTTTCAATAATCTTCTTTTGGAAGATCTACTCTTTACTTCTACATAGGCCTCGAGTGATACTAGAATTAGATCTTAACCTAAAATAGAGTTTCAGCACATGTGTTTAAATTTTCCCTTTCCAGCTTGTGCAGCATTAACCAGGAACCGCTTCATTGTTTTGCACAGGGCAGGGCAGTGCAGGCAACATAGCTTGTGCTCAAACCTGAAGAAATTTGTAATTTAGTATGGCACAACTAATGTGGCTGTATTGTGCTGCTAGAAGCACAAGTTTAGATCTTTAGAGAAGCTAAGTTTTAATTTTACATGGCAACTGGTAACTAGAAAAAAATAAATTGCTATTCTGTGATCTGCAGGGGACAGATAAAGAATATAATGCTTTTAATCTGCTTTTTTTTCAAATTTTCAGTTAGCTTTGATCTTGTAAAAACATAAAGGGTTCTTTTTCCTTTTTAAAGTTTAGATCTTAAAATAGCAGTTAGAAAGAACATTTACAAGGATGTTTCATTTTAAAAACTTAGATCTATTAGTGTCAATTAAAAAAAAAATTAATCAGTTTATGACTAGGTAAATACCTGGCTGGTAAATCAGCAAACTTGTTTATTGACACCACATTTAAATTAACCAAAACACTTCTAATAACTCTTGTGTTTTCCAACTGGAGTTATGTACCAATGGAGAGCAGTGTTTGGAGGCACATACAGAACAGCAAGAGGAGTCAATGCAACTCTGTGAGAATATGCATATTTACTGCCAATACATGAATTCTTAGTTACAGCAGATCAATAAAGATAGCTGAGTGAGCATGTCCATAAAAAAAGTATTTAAAATCACTGATGACTGTTAACTGCAGAAGTTTCTAAATTCCTTCATATCCCTACTAGGTCAGGCGTTTTTAGATTTTACTACATCCACAGCAATACCTTATGTGTCTCATAAGAAAAATTATAAAATAGTTCTTACCCAAGAGATGATCTTATGTACACTAAAAGGAAAAGGTTTGTCATTTAGTGCCAACTTTTATTTTAATCCCTTTAAACATCTATTAAAAGATCAGTCCTGGTTAGTAAATTTGTTGCATGAAAATTGTTTTCAAATTTCAGATCAACGGTATTGATATAGACCCGCTGCAGCCAAAAGAGGCAGTGAGAAAAGTGCAGAAGAATTCTTTTAGTCTGAAAATATTTCAAACTCCTCTAGTCTCAGTGCACAATGGAAAAAAAATTAGAACTAGAATTAAGAAGGGAGGGCTATTAAAGTAGAAACTTCTGTAAGCTATGCACAACCCCCCCCCCAACCTAAACCAAAACAGAAAACAACACAAAGAACCCCAAACATGAGACATTCCCAGCTTAGAATTTCACCTGCTTTCTGTAGCTCAGCCAAGGTGACAGAAATGGTTTCTTTCACCCTTAGGCTGATGATAATAGTGCTGGTAACACATCAGCTTTCCCTGTGAGCCTCTGACATCCCAACTGCTACTCAGATTTCTTAGCAAGCAGTCTATGCACCCCAACAATGACTAAGTTCATATGAAGGTTAAATCCCAGCAAAAGCGTAGACTATGTCAGCAAATCACAGAAAACAAATACTTCATAACTTACTGTTGCTTGGCCCAAGACAATATTTTCTATATTATTTATCTTAATCACCAAAGTTGAGCAGTAGGATTAGACTGTATATGAAATCAAGACAGCCCAGGAATTTTCTAAAACCTCATTATCATGCTTCTTTTGGAAGCTTTAGCAGAAGCTCAGAATGTTTTGCTTCCAGGGCCAGATGCCAATTCTGCTGATAGTTCTTTTTGCTGCTGCTGTAGAAAAGACTGTCATCTTCACAGACATTAATTTCTGCCTTTTTAATGAATTTGCGGTGCCTGTTTCCCAGCCAAACTTCAAAATAGTCAAGGAGAGAAGAGTGAGTTCAACAGAGCCTATTGCTGCAGAATTGAGATATTTCTGAAATATGGTTACGGCTTTTTGGAGAATACTATACAAAGTCAAGTCAAGTTTTAGCCCTATTACACTAATTGTGAGTAGGAAAGGTTTTTATTTAACTTCCACTTTTTTTCGTTTACTAACACCTACTTTATAGCCTGAAACTTTCCAGCAGAGAGCTCAGTATGAACACATAAGCAGAGAAAGAAATATTTCCCTTCCATATCTGAAAAACCTGAAGCCCTGCTAGCTGTCCTTGCTGGTAGATCTGCAATTTACCTCATAAGTGACTCTTATTTGCAGGCTCTGTCTCTGATTTCTGAAGAGCAAATCACAGCTGTCAAATCACATAAATTACAGGACCTGGTCTTGTTTTTAAAACTCATAATGTATTTCAATTTCATTATTATATCCTTAAGTCCCAGAGATCTTTCTTTTTTTCCCTTTACAGAAGTCTCATATATTCTTACAGCCCTTTTGGGATTAATATTGAATGCTTATGTAGTAGTCTTATGGAATTTTGTGGGGTTTTATGTTTAATACATAACTGTTAAAAGGAAAGCAATACAGGACTAACATAGAAGATGAGCAATAGTATCTTTTAGAGACTGGGACAAAACTGAGTGCAATATAAAAGTTTTGGACATCAAGATCCCAACCTTGGCCCAGAGTAAGAAATCTTATGCTAGGAGATAGAGCAGATTATGTGGAAGTTTGAGCTTTTTATAAAAGATGTAACTTCAGGAAAGACCAAATATGCATACTTATTTGTCATTTTAAATGCATTTTACCAGTTGATGGTCAACAATACTTCAGGATTCCCTGGTCTCACTTCAGTGAAAAAATCACAACTAGAGAACTCCAAGTAGCCCATAGGAAAAAACAGCAGGTAAGACCAAGAGACAGAGCACCTCCAGGAGCACTACCTCAGAATAACAGAATTCCTCTTCTTCTCCTACAGGTAGGTGAGAGAGTTTCATTATAGTGAACCATCCTTGTCACTGCCAAGTTTCTTCAACCAAAACCCAAAGCTAAGTGGCTTCTTCCTTTGAAAGTTAGTGCTGTCAGACAACAGCCATCAGGGATTCAATGATCCTTACACCCCAGGTCTCTTCACATCCGTAGCTCCTAGCAAATCATATTTGTAAGGTGAAAACATTGGATATTCCCATATCCACTCATGGCTCATAAAGGGACTGCACTTTTACAGAAAATATATCAAGGAGTTGCTACAGTTGTTCAGTATTACTTTTTCAATTATAAAACTAGAAACTAGGTAATACCATCTGGAGAAAGTACTCATACAATTTCTAGTCATCTTCTCATAGCATTTAAAAATACAGCAAAACCATAGCAAAATACCTTGCAGTCAACCCCTGCCAGAGGATCAACATATTAAGATCTCTCTATATAGAAAAAAGGTTTTCAGCAGCCTTACAACCTTTATGTTAAATTAGCAGAAACCATACTGAACAACTTTTCACTAGCAAAAGAAATTAAGTTGAAGTACATGTAAATGAAGACAAGCCAGTTCAGACAAGTGTAAGAGTACTACTTCAGAAAGTGTAAGAGTACTACTTCAGAAACATTTGCAAAAGCCTAGACACTCTTCCCTGCCATGCAGATTTTTTGAAGAAACACTCAGCACTGAGACAGTGTTTATTATAAATTACTATTGCAAGATGTTTTAGAGGTAACTCCTGTTCCTGCCGTTAAGCTTTTTATATTGTGTGGCTTTTAATCTGTGAAACAGGAAAAGGGGAAGGAGCACTAATTCCCACAAACCAAACTTCTCCTTCTGTTTACAGTAGCAAATAGTTTAATACAATTTTCAGAACCAGAAACTTCATAATCCAACTACTTTCAGAAAATACTTATTCTAATATACCCTGAAGAATGAATAATCATACCCTGAACTGTTTTAGTTATGAAGAAAAAACAACATCAAGAACTGCCCTTCACCATGTTTCAATATTATAATTTTCTGGTGGAGTGCATGAAAAAAAACCCAGCAATTGTGCTTGTATTTTCTGCTGCAGAAAATGACCTAACTACTAGACAGAGCTAATACACCATCATGGTTTCAGCTGAGTTAGTTTTCTTCTTAGCAGCTGGTACAGCGCTGTGGTTTGGATTCAGTATGAGAATACAGTTGAGAACAGTCTGATTGATGTTGGGGTAGCACTACTTAGCAACAACCAGAAGTGTCTGCAAGTGAGGAGGGGCTCAAGAAGCCGTGAGGGAGCATGGCCAGGACAGCTGACCCGAACTGGCCAAGAGGATATTCTATACTAGCACGTCATGCCCAGTACATAACCTGGGGGAAGCTGGCCAGGAGGCATGGATCACCACTCAGGCTGGGCATGTTAGCAGGTCATCAGCAATTATATTGTGTATCATCACTTGCTTAATTTGGGGTTTCTCTTTGTTGTCTTCCTTTATGGTACAATTATTTTGTTTAATTTCAATTCTGTTCGCATTTCATCTCATTGCTTTTACCTTTCCTCATATTCTTCTCCCCATCCTACCAGGGCATGTAGGATGTGGTATTTAGTTACTTGCTGGGCTTAAACCTTGATACACACAAGAGTTAAAGTCTCAAATGTTTTTTGCAGGACCCTAATATCTGCAATACTCCCACTCTGAAAGAAACCAAGGTAAACCTAGGGCAAATTATTTCCTATTTTGTCAAGGTAAGATGAAACACAGATTTAACAATAGCTATATATTCTTCTTCAATGATCTTAAGAGAATTAAAAAATACCTTTACTTTTTAATCAACTTAAGAATTTCAAAGTAAGGCCTAAGCATTTGTTTTATTACACAAAAAAAAAAAAAAAGGCTGAACTTCATTTTGGGACATACATTAATCATTCTTCACCTATAAAACTAGTACCATTGCTGCTGGGAGAGTGCTCCTCCAGTTAGGGAGAACTCCCGTTTCAGGGAAAACTTAGTGTTTATTGGTCTGGTGAGAAGCCTGAAGTGCAGCTCAGGGGTAAGAGCACACATCAGTACTTCAAATTGTCACCCCCAACACAGCTCAATTAACCAGCAAGGCCTTCACTGAACTTCACCTTCCACTGTTTTCAGTAACATGAGACTCAAAAGTGACATCAGCTTCAAAAAGGAAAAAAAAAAGCTTTTACTTCAGCCCCCTCCCAATACTTATTAACATACCCGCTACTTCATTTATTTTACAGCCTATATATCATTCATGTTTCCAATATTTTTAAATGGAGATAGGTCACAATTGCAAAGTAGTATTCAAATACAAATGAAAATCTCAGGAAATTCCCAAGAAAACTGTTGGAAAGGCTCTCTATACTTCTCCTGTTCCTTATACTGGTCATCCTCAGACAGAATACTGAACGAGGCAGACTTTGTCCCACTCAATACAGCCATTCTTCTGAGCATCAAACACCACTTTGTCCTCCAGAGCCTGCAGGAAGTTTGAGACAATGGCAGAGAAGTACTGTCTTCATAGCCCTGATAGCTCAACTGGACTATCAACTAAAAAGCCACATGACATTTGAAAGGAAACAGAATTCATCATTCTAATTGTACATTTCCAGTTTATATCCTCTGAGGGAAATACAAGGGCAGACACGCAAAAATTCTTGTAAAACCGGTTGTAACACCAAAAAATAGAGAATGCAAATCATCAGACATGCATTTACATACATATAAAGCCTCCGTGTGTACTCCACTCATTTGAAATTATCATTTTTCTGTTAAATTCATTCATACTCCAGATGGTAGCTCAAAGGTTGTACTCTGGGACAAAGGGAGAGAGTGTGAAGAAAAGCTACCAGAGTTAGGGCTGAACACTCTTCAATATAGAGAATAACCTTCCTTGGGCAAAGTCAAACACTTACTGACTGCTGTATCCATATTTAAATGTCCCATGGGATCCCATGGTTTTCTTTACCAACTGATTTCATTTCAACTCTGGTTTCTAATTGGAAAACACATACCCGAAACTTTGTATGGCAAATGTATATAGTTAAGAGCTTTCCTGCAGGACAGATGGTAGGAATCCCCTACAGCAGCACATAATATAGCTGCAGCCACAATCACACACTCCTCTGCAGGATGGCAGCCAGACAGCACAGCTTACACTGAAATTCCTATTCACTGGGATCTGGTACTTCAAGTAGGTGTCACACCAGCACTGGCACTCACGTAGCAGTGTGGGTGCTGTGGCAAGATAACCACTGCTAGCTTAGTTTCACTCACTTGCAATTCTTGATTATAGATCACAGCCTTCACCAGTAAGACAAGTTCTTCAGCAAGACAAAACCTCCCACCTTAATAAAGACCTTGTTACTTTAATAGTAGCAAAGCATTTATGCAGAGCTACTCTCGAATATTCCATGTGGTTGCAAGGTACTTCTCTTGCTTATAAGCTCAACATTAGTTTAATTACTAAGTCTCTGCTAGTTGTGCTCAGTTACTGATAAATGGCAACATTCCAGAACAGTTTGTTTAACCACCAATTTCCTAAACCACAGTCCAACAGCCATGTGACACTTCTAGCTCACCATTAATGATGGTTAGTGCAATACTTCATTGGACTAAAGCACAAAAGCAGGAAAGTGCTTTCATGCTGTTTACTGTACAATCTTAAAGCTTTAAATCTAACAATCTGTTTTGTAAACCCAAATTCTCATGAAGTGCTTTTGCAGAGAAATCCCATGCCAAGTGTTCCAAACATGTCACACTAACTCTCCACAACTACATCTCCCTCCCTCACTTGTATTAAACATCACTCCAGAAAATATACCAGAACTAAATCCACTAATGCTTTGAAAAGATATGAACCCCCTCCCACAAGGCAAGAAAGCGTTTCCATCTTAAAATTGGTTATAAGAATTACCTTCCTACATAATTTTCACTGGTCTTATAAACCAAATCCTCAGGAACATGTCTTAAAACACTAGTACACTTTCACTAACACTTGACTCCCTATACTAATACATGTTTTATTAGCTACCAATTTTCAGTAGCTCAATATTCAATATGCCTTACCATTGGCCACACCTACTTTTTACATACTGATGTCCATCTTTTTCATGATTAAGCATTCTGAGACAGACCTTCCCTACATTGGCATGCAGTGACTTTATTCCCTAACACCTTTTATTGTTGCCAATCCTACATCTGAGACCCCCAACAAATGTTTTAGGACATACAGAAGGCTGTCATGAAGTACTTTGGGCACCCGAAGTGCCACTCAGCCCTGAACCTTTAGTCTTCTATTTCACCCAGAACATTACAAGATAAACTCACTTTCACCAAGTTTACTGCACATACACATGGCATTCTCTTTAAAGGTTTTAACATTGGGTATTAACATCAGTACCTTTACATGCCACTCTTCTGACCCTGTAATGAAGTCTAATAAAAATCCCTTTGAATACCCAACAAAGTACTTACCAAATATTGCTGCTCTATTAACCATCTCTCTGCTCTTTGATATCTCTTTAACATCCAGAATAGACTGACCCAGCCAGGACTGACAACTTCTGGACTTACCAAGCAGCTCCACTAGATGCTGTTACAGCACCGACGCTTTTTGCAATGTGCAGGAGACTGATCTTACCTTCCTACTTGAGTACAGTCAGTAGTTTTTGTCCTGCAGTCACTTAAGCACATGAAGCACCATGTGCCCAGTACATGCTGCAGCGTGAGGCCACACTGCCTCCATAGCTCTTGAGAAGTACAAGCAGCCAAGGAACTGTGGTATGATCCACAACTGATGTGCAACAGCCATGACTTTAACATCTTTATTCAAAAGCATGTATAAAACATGGCACATGAAAATATGTACCACTCTCAGTAATGTTTGTTAACAGAAACAAGTATTATTGAAAGTAATGAAGAGAAAGCTATTTTCCAGTTTATTTCTGCAAATCTTGATATTCAGTAGACTGATTCACCATTCCTTGCTCAAAAGGAGCAGCCTTTAGCCAAAGCAGCTGGCCACTACTTAATAAGCAAACCATAGGAGATGCTCAGTGAGTCAATGCACTCATGGAGTTCAGACAGATCCTTAGCATCCACTTTAGTTGCTTTATGATACTCACAGTAGTGTTTATATTTCATACCACTTTGACAGAAAATTGGACTTTACATGAAATTTGTCATTGAGGAACAGGTACACCCTATGAGCTATAGGGTTGTTTTATGTATTTTGGACCATTTCAAAATGATTCAGTAATAGTAGGTCTATGAATTTTTAATTATGCTATTCTTGTGTTTCTGTCTTCCAGTGCTGAGGTACCAGTCTTCTGCTGAAGTGGCAATCCATAAAACCCCAACTCTTAACTCCCTCACTAGATACAGTGATGCAAGCTGTAGATGTTGGTTTTCTTTGCTTTCACTCTGTCTTTACAGGGCCTGCCTGTGAGCTCCACTTGAGTTATCCCAGATCTCCAGTATCTGCAAGACTGTGCACCCATATGGTATTTTAAAAGGGTAAATAATCAAGATTTCCATGTACTGAAGCTCAAAACTCCTTTTTCTAACATTACTGCTACACTTCCTAGAGAAGACAGTTCAGTATTTTGGAAGACAGTGTTTTAAATATGCAGAGACAGTAATTTGGGTCTACATGCAGTTTCTGAAGACAGTATCTACTGAACAAAATTGCAGCTGTTTCAGCAGGCTTTTAAAAGCACGGCATCCCACTCCAAGCCACAATATCTCTTCAGGTGTTACACTTCCTTCTGGTTACATCATCCATATTTGTCAGGCAGCTCTGACAAAGTGTTCCAATTCATCACTGAAAAAGGAGAACAAGATCTAAGTAGAATGAATAATTCAAGGTAGAAATTTCAATTTTCAAATAAACACACAACAGTTTGTATTAACATGTTGCTAATTCTTAAAACAAACCCCAAATAAGCAAAAAAACAAAAACGAAAACTCAAAAACTAAACTTACAAATACAGTTTAATACTTTTCAGAAAGTTTAAATTAAGTATTTTGGTCTTATCTCAGATTCCGGATCCGTATAAAGTTTTTCAACAGGGAATTCAGGTTCGGGATAGGTTCATCACAGATGAGACCAAAGCAGTACATGAACATTTAGTAGGAAATATTCTATAAGGTTTCTGACAGCTTAGTTTTTGTATTACAATCTCTAACATTTTGCTGTATTTCAGTAATAATGTACACCTACTTAAAACTTTTCATGTAGGTTTGAAAGCCAGCCAAGGTTAGGCACAGCTATCAGCTCACACTGTGCCTTGGGGAACAAATGTTTTTTAAATGCCAACTATGACTTACCATATCAACTGATCAGCTCATAACTATCATAATGCAAAAAATCTGAACTGTAAGCACAGTTACTTTAGACTCAGAACCAGAAAATGTTTAGAAGCTTTCCAGTTACATACCTGAACAAGTCAAAAGCACTTGTTCCTACTTGTTTTCCACAAAACACGCTCTCCTGTAAAAAAAAAAAAAAAATTAGTTCAGAGAAGTTTTCTTTCATCACTCAAAATACAACATTCCATGTATTTAGCCTCTCATACTGACTGAACTGCATTATTCAGTGTGCTACACTAGTATCAGCACTCTGGAAGTGAAACTTTAATCAGAAGTACAGTCATGTCACAGTCAGATTTGTTTTGCTTCTCTTGCCCAGTTATTGCTCAACCTGTGTATGAACTATGATAGGAGGGGGGAATTACACTTGATTATCAGGGTATCTGATAGTGGCAATCTGCCTATCAGGATCAAGAGTAATATTTATTGGAATTCATGCCTTCTATTAAGAAGCAGCATTCAAACACCTCTGCAAAGACATAAAATGAACTGGGTTAGTTAACACTAACAAGGTCTGCTACTTCCAACTTTTCTCTAGGTCAGTCATTCCCTTCTACTTGCAATAGTGCCTGTCTAAACAATACAGCATTTTATAGGCAGCACTGCTGCACAAGAAGTTTCACTCATGCATTTGAACTGCACATACTCGAACAAAACCTGCTGTTCAAAAGAAGGTATTGGTAGCTAACAAAGTATTTAAAGGTACATTTCTTGAATAAAGAGTTGAATTAAGTTATAAATGTATAGCAACACAGGAAAATGAGGAGGTCTCACACTCTATGTTTTAACTTTTTAACTAAAACCAGCCTGTGCTATACTCAAGCACCAGTGCAATAAAGTGAATTTCCCTGAAAAATAGTAAGTTCAGATACACAGATGGGAATGAAGTTCTTGGAGAAACCACTGCTAATACTCTTAAAGTACAGTGTTTGTGAACATTCTTTTTGCCTGCTTCAAGTGCATTATACTAGCCCTTGTGAAGTAGTTTATCTCTTGAGCTGAAACAACTTTATTTAGAACTCACTACCATTTACCATCAAATTACACCTTTGTCATTAACATGACTTTTCCTAAATTCTCACATGTAAGTGAGCCCTAAATTAACTGTCCTAAGAGGACTGAAGTGCAAACATCATCACTAGCTTTCAAACACCAGCAACACTTCCTGACCATACCTGCCTAATGCTTGTTATTTACCCACTATAAGGCAGAATACCTCAAGTCTAACACTTCCCCCTCTCTGCTCTTTAATGAGGAATGCTTCTGCAACAGTACATACTTGTGTCAACATGGACCTGAAGTGGGTTTAAATAAGTCACCAACATTCTTATTCACAGCCTGGTGCACGCTGGCATCTCACTTGTACACAGACAGCACTAAACCAACCCCAAGTGGGATGATCTATGATTGAAAGAGTAAGTGGTTCCATCTGTTCATCAATGTATCAGGTTTCGCAGTTTCAGCACGACTCACCATTATTCACAAATATCAGTGACAGGAACTGTAACATCACTCATACATTCCACAAAACAAGCTTTATATCTTCCACTAGCAATGTACTAAAAAGGGAATACATTACATTCAACAGAAGATGTCTGATGTTTCATCAATAAATATTACCTCTGTTTTATTTCCCGCTGCAAGGAGATCTTTCTTCAGAACACATCACATTCCCATTACTAGAAACTATTCATGCCAGTCTAGAAATGTGAGTAAAATTCCAAATTACAACAAGTTCATGCATAATGTAACAGAAGCCAGTAAAAACAATCAAATTTTATTTTGTAAAAACTGGTTGCATGCATTTGAGTCAAATCCAAATGAATACACAGGCTGGAGTTCTTTCTTTCAAAAGTGAGGAGGGCAACTGCACATTAAAAAAGTGAATATATGCTTCCATTAAAATATGAAAACATTTGCTTATTTATATAAATAAGCATCCAGACATCCTGTTTTCTTACCAGCTCCTCCAACACAAAAATCTCTTCCAAATCCCTTCAGCCCACACAGTTCTAGACCATGTCAAACATGCCCAAAATTCCTGCTACCTCAATTTTAAAACTAATGACCTAACTACTAATTTAATCCTATGCATCTTTTGCTAACCCATTTATTGTTAATTTATCCCCACTGATCATTTAGAACATACATAGCTCTCAGGAAAATCCACTTGTGTGTGTCAAGCATTCTTCTACTTGTGATGGTCCTTCCATGAAGTCCTAAAATTAAAAATAAGCAAAATTATTCTTTAAACTCAAAACCATTTCTTGCTGTGGTGGTCTAGCATAATCTCTCGTGTTACTATGTCAGAAACATAATCACCAAGCACTAAAAATTGACATTTCCATACAATTTAATACTCTTCTGGAACAGCCTACAACACCTGACAAAGCGAAATTTTGTAAGCAAAAGAAGTCCAACTAAGAACTGACCTACAGGGTGAATTTAACTCAAGCAGCATCAAATCCAAAAATTATCAAATAATTACTTATCACTTTGATGGCAGTTATGAAAATGCAACATAGTTTTTCCTTCTTGTCCACTCAGTAGCTATACAAAGCTGACAACTTTCTGGCATTTCCCATACTTTGACAGACAAAAATACAGAAACTCAGTAATGAAACATGTATAACATATTTATGTATAAACTTGGTAAAAACAGAAATGCAGTGTTACTTCTAGAGCTACATTAAAAATTACAGAAGTATTACCTTAACGTACAACGTACTCGACACGATTGAAAACCTCCTCTCCATGACACCTAAAACCAAACATGGACAGTCTTACAACTTGAAATCAGCAGATTCCTATTACCAGGCAAATAAGTCACACATATTATGAGACAATCATCATCGAGGCAATCTCTACAAGCAGCACAATAAGTACTAAAGTACAAGTTTGCAGGAGAAAAGCAGCAAAAAATAGAGTTTTAAGCAACAAAGGAGTTGCAACTTACAACCACCTGAAACCCTTTACGAAAAGCATCATAGAAATAACTCCATGTACCCACTATTAAACCACAGTCCAAAGACCTTTTAAGGAAAAATCATCTCAAGGTCTTAATCACTTTTAAGAATTGATTTAAGTTGGTTTAGAGGATTGTTTTAAGCATATAGCAATCATCAAAATCCACCAACTCAAGCAGTTTAAGAAACGCATGACAAAACATTATTACTTGAATGTCCTTACTTAAACTATTTTACTCTGTACTACATAAAACTAATAAATGCATTAAGCCATGAAAAGCAATGCATCACAGATTTGTTTCATATCACAAAAACAATTAAAGCTATAGAATGCCTCATGTTAAGCTTCCACTCTTTTTGTGCAACGAACTACACTTAGTGAGTATAATAAACCCAATAATCAAGGGTTACTAATGGTTTAAGTTTCAAAAATTTACTGTTCAGTAATCTAATGTGTGACTCAGACTGTTAGACAAGCTAATTAAACACACAATGAATACACCTGACAGCTTCCTATGTAAATCCACCCACATCCTAATCTTTGCTTGCAGGTAAGAGCCAGGAATCTTACATATATTTAATGGTATTCCCCATTCTTTTACAAGTACTACGGGTTCAATGGCATCAGCATTTAATGGAGGGGACAAAAAAGGCAACTTAAGCCCACAATAGGATTCTAGGGAAGGAGCTGTGAGTTTTTTGTGGTGGTTTTACAACAAATCTCTCTTGATTCTGCTATGTCACTGTCTTAAAAATATAAAGAAAACATTCGTTAGAATGCAATTTTATAATTTACATCAAGTACCACCTAAATGTTGTGGGCCTTTTTTTCCTTAGGACGCTATGTGGGTTCCACAGTACTTTTATAGTCTTCTGCTGTGGGGCAATGCCACAATGGCGGTGGCTGAGTCCTCCGAAGTATGCACAGGTAACAAAAGCACGTGCCCCAACCCTCTGCCACATGGAACAAGGCGGCACGGCCTTATTCAGCGTTTTACGGAGGAATGGGGAGGACTGAAGGCTGTCGCACCGGGCCAGGGCCAGCACCTCCGCACCAGCCCCGGCCGCGATGGGCGCGGATCAAAATGGCGCGGGCCCGGCAGCGCCACGCGGGCCACCGCCGCCTACCGATCCCAGCCTGCCCCGCGCCTCGGGATGCGGCTTCCGGCAGGGAGCCTCCCGCAGGGCACGCTGGGATATGTAGTCCCCTCTTTAAGCCCCCTCGCACCACCGCGGCTGCCAGCAGGGCACCGTGCACGGGCTGCTGCGGCCCCACAGCGGGATTACGGCTGCCCTTCGCCTGGCTCTAACCGCGGCTCCAAGGGTGAGAGCCTCACCCAACCAGTTCGGGCCTCAATCACTACGCGACCGGCACGGCGGGCGATCTTCCCGCACGTCCAAACACAAGGAAGAGGCCATGCATCTCCCTCCCCCCCTCGCTGGAGCAGCGGCACACACCGCAGCTCGCACAGCCTTACCGCGTGCAGCCACGGGAAGCGCTCCGCAGGGAAAGGGAGCTTAGAGGGCGCTCGCCAGCTTTATATGTACGCTGCGGGATGGGAACGAGGCTGGCCACNTTTATGTGGGGTTTTAAAGGGAGAGCGGGAGCCGACATGGTGCAGATCCACCTCCCAGACTTAAAGAATGCGTTTCCCGAAGAATCATAGCGTCATTAAGGTTGGAAAAGACCTGAGATCATCGAATCCAACTTGTGAGCGAACACCACCATGTCAACCAGACCATGGCACTGAGTGCCAGATCCAGTCTCCCCTTAAACACNCGCGCCTCGGGATGCGGCTTCCGGCAGGGAGCCTCCCGCGGGGCACGCTGGGATATGTGGTCCCCTCTTTAAGCCCCCTCGCACCACCGCGGCTGCCAGCAGGGCATCGTGCACGGGCTGCTGCGGCCCCACAGCGGGATTACGGCTGCCCTTCGCCTGGCTCTAACCGCGGCTCCAAGGGTGAGAGCCTCACCCAACCAGTTCGGGCCTCAATCACTACGCGACCGGCACGGCGGGCGATCTTCCCGCACGTCCAAACACAAGGAAGAGGCCATGCATCTCCCTCCCCCCCTCGCTGGAGCAGCGGCACACACCGCAGCTCGCACAGCCTTACCGCGTGCAGCCACGGGAAGCGCTCCGCAGGGAAAGGGAGCTTAGAGGGCGCTCGCCAGCTTTATATGTACGCTGCGGGATGGGAACGAGGCTGGCCACGCCCCCTCGCGCGGGCCGAGGGGCGGGGACGCGCTCGGCTCGCGGGGGCGCGCGGCGGGGCGGGCGCTGAGGGGCAGCTCCGCCTCCCGCCTCCCCGGGCGCGGCCTCCGCGGTACCGGTTCNCGAATCCAACTTGTGAGCGAACACCACCATGTCAACCAGACCATGGCACTGCGTGCCACATCCAGTCTCTCCTTAAACACCTCCCAGGATGGTGACTCCACCCCCTCCCTGGGCAGCCCATTCCAATGTCTAATCACCCTTTCTGTGATGAAGTTCCTGCTATTGTCCTACCTAAACCTCCCCTGGCACAGCTTGTGACTATGTCCTCTTGTCCTGTTCCCAAATGATTGGAGAAGAGGCCGAGCCCCACCTGACTAAACTCTTCTAATGGGGAGTTATAGAGAGTAAGAAGGTCAGCTCTGAGTCTCCTTTCTCTCCTGGCTAAACACTCCCAACTCTCTCAATCACCCATCACTGGACTTGTGCTCCAGACCCTTCACCAGCTTTGTTGCTCTTCTCTGGACTCCAGCACCTCAATTTACTCCTTGTAGTGAGGAGTCCAGAACTAAAGAGAGCACTCAAGGTGTGATGTTATCCTTGCAGAGTATGGGGGGACAATCCCTGCCCTGCTCCTGCTGGCCACACCATTGCTGACACAGGCCAGTTGACATTGGCCTTCTTGGCCACCTGGGCACACACTGGCTCATGTTCAGCCACCATCACCCCCAAGTCCTTTTCCACCAGGCAGCTTCCCAGCTGTCTCTAGAGTGAGTACTTGTTTCTTGTATTGATCTTCTTTTCCTGTTCACTAGGGCACCCAACTGGTTAACCTTGTGAAGCTATCCCTTGATGCCTCAACTTTCCTTCTACTCTAATTAGAGGTTTTTCAAACAACCAGAGGTGCACCCATTTCTACTTTTTAGAATTAGCATGTGATGCTATATCCCTGTATAACCTTTCAAGTTGTAAGAGCTGAAAAATCTCCTCTTACCCACAGCTGTCAAGAAAAAGAGCTTTCTGCAGTTTTCCACTCTAAACATATAGTCTAAGGATATTGTTCCACAGTGAACCTAATAGTGGATTTTAGGAAGAACTTCAATATTGTGAAGGTGGTGGGACTCTGGAAGAGATTGCCCAGAGAAGCTGTGGATGCCCCATTCCTGGAAGTGTTCAAGGCCAGGTTGGATGGGGCTGCAGGAAACCTGGTCTAGTGGAAGGTTTGGCAGAAGAAGTTTCAACTGGATTATCTTTAATGCCTGGATAATCTTAAATTCCTTCCAGCCCAAATAATTTTATGATTCACCCTATTTCACCACAGTTTAGCCACTCAAAGCTGTACAGTTGCACCTTGTAAAGTGACTTGGTCTCCATCTGAATCTGCCTCCTGTACTGCTGTGGAAGAGTTAGTGAAAGAATCTCTTTGTGAAAGCTACCTAGGCTACAGTGGGGATAAGAGCACTACAGCCTGGATGACATTTGAACTTATGGGAAACCACACCTAAATTCTTACTTATGGAGGTTCTCACTAGTTGTTTATAAATATTTTATTTCTGTCTGCCTTTTTATTGAAAAGTTTTGTATATCGATCAACTTAATTGAGGAAATAAGGGAAAAACTAGGAAGGATGAAGTAAAACTAAATAAAACGTTTGATGTTTTGACAAGTTATTGACAATATGACAAAAAATCATATGGTCTATTTAGAGTTTAACTGTGGGGAACAGATAAGGGAAATCTAGAATAGTCAGTTGTAAGGTTCTAAAGTATTTGTCAATTTTATTCCTAAAACTATTGAGATTAATACTACCAGGAAAACTAAACAGCTGACAATTTTAAACAAGTTTTCTTCTGCAATCAATGGAGTGGATGACACTCTTCTCTCTGCTTTTCTTCTTATACATCCCATTTTATCTGTCTGAAATCTTTAGCGTGAGCCACAGTTGGCCCCTTTTCTGCTGTAAAAGCATAAGGAAAGAGGTCTGCAGTGCTGTCTTTCTCTCTGAGTGCCTCCCTTCGGCAGCTGTTTCAGCTGCTGCTTCTGCAGGAGTGAGAGTGAGAAGCTCTCAGTCTTCAGGGAAGAGTTGCTAGTGCTTCAGGGAGTGCTCAGCAGCCCAACTTGGGCACGGACAAGCACGCAGTTTGTGCTGTTGCTGTCTTTCCATCTGTCCTATTCAAAAGGCCTCAAAACTGATGCTTGCCACATGGCACTGAAAATGTTGAGCCACCCTTCTTTGGTGACATCAGGGTTAAAGATAAGTGAAGTAATCACAGCCATTAATAATTTCCCAATTAGCCCTAAAGAAAGAAGGCAGCTCCTTACCATTCCTCTGCTAAGTGCTAAATAATTCCATATTTCTACCAGTGCCTGTGGAGGGCTTTTACTGCATGTTAGTCTCTCAAAGACTGGAATTTCTTTTTGGGGAAAAAACATAAATAAGCCTGAGCAATATTACAATAAGTATAAATGAGTACAATTTTAGTTTGCATTTGATAATAAGAAGCCTATAAGCACTGAGGTGAGTCAGGGATGTCCAGGGCTGCATGGTGCTGCTCTGCATTGTGAGCCTTGCAGATGAAACACAGGTGAGCACCCAGTGCAGGGAGCCTTGCACTGTGCAGTGCTACTGTACCCTGGCTTTTGGAACTCGGCAGATGAAACTCCTCATCTCTCTCTCAGATTGGGGGGTACTGCTTTACTGTCAGAGCCTGAATCCACTGCTATGTAAACGTTTTATCCCCAATATTGGAGTCCGGTCCTTAGATGCACCGCAACACCCCAAAGGAATGTGTCTCATATTTCTCAGCATCACCTAAGGCTGCTAGCACTGGACAAGCTCGTGAGTCAAGTGAAGCACAGCTTTACTGTAGGTAGGTAACAATTACAAGTCTGAAGAAAATTAACCAAACCAAAGTAAAAATGTATACCACAAACAGATTCTTTTTCATAGCCGGGTTCCTTCTTTTGCCTTTCTTTTCCCTCCTTCAGGCATCAAGTCCTTCAGGCTTCTGCATCTTTAACCCATATCCCAGCTGTCTGGATGAGGGTGCAAGCTGTGGAGCAAGAACTGATCCTCTATTGCCACTCTCCAGAGAGATCCTAAAGCTGGTCTGAACCATAACTCTAATTGCCATCAAGTGTTAGTTTATAGATGAGCTGCTTCTGAATTTAGCTCACCACATGGCTTCACATTAATGCACAGTGTCAGCACTGGCAGAAGGGAGTGCTGGTTACGAGATAATGGGGATGTACTGGATTTGTTGCCAGCCTGGAATTCTGGTGGTGTGTCTACCTCCATTGCTTTTCAGGTCTAGGCAGCTCTCTCCAAGTTCTCTTTTCTTGTCTTAAATTATTTCTTTCTTATTCTTTCTCTTTATTTCTATCTTTCCCCCAACTTCCTTTCTGTTCCTATTTTAGATCTGGCTTCCTGGATTTTCTCCAGTAACCTTTGATGACTCATGTCTCTCGGTTTGGTTTGGGGTTTTTACCAGTGCATCCTTTGGGATGCTGAGTTCCCTTCCCTCTCACCTTCCCAAAAGGAAGTCTATTGTATGTAGCTTTAATTTCTTCCTTTTCAGAACAGATAGTACTCCTTGTAAACTCCCGAGCTGACATTGCCATATTTCACATTATGCATCATAAAATACTTGAATTGGGAAACAATTTAGGTTATGAATGTGAACCTGTTTTTAGTGTTTTGCAGATACCAGCATTTTTTATTTAAACTTCTCAAGTTTCTCTCTTTGATTTTTTTGTCACTTCAGTGTCACAGAAAAACAAGCGCATTTTTTTTCTTTTTAATAATAAATGAGATCATAAAAACATAACAGCTGTACAGGGTCAAATCAAAGGTCTACCAACCCCCACCACCCTCTAGTATCCTGCTTCAAAATGTAACCCAAAGCAAATGCCTAGGGAGGGGAGTAGGGATAGAACGAGCATGTCCTTCCCCAAGTATTTGCCCAGCTTCTGGGAGTATAAAGCTTGGAAACCTCCTAGAGGCTTATTATTTTTGTATGCATGAGAATGTAACAATCCTCTGTTAATTTCCTACTCATAAATTTGTCCAGCCTTCCCCAGAGCCTTTATAAAATTTTAGAATCCCCAGTAACAATGGCAAGGAATACCAGAGCTTAATTATTTTTACAGCAAAATGCATCTCCTTTAATTTCCTTTGTATCTGTCTTCTGTTTGCTCTTTGTGGTTTTTAGAAGAGGCAGTGGGTAATCTTTCCCTCCACAGTCATCCCCCTCATTGAGCCTCCACACCCTAGTCTCTTCTTCAGGCTGAGAAAACCTCATTCATTTAATCATTCCTCATAGGAGAATCAGTTCCTACCTTTGACCATACTCCTGTTGATCTTTCAGCTGGTTTCTTTTTGAGATGGGACTCCCAGAGTACACACTCTGTTCAGGGAGCAGATATGACATGGGCTTGTACAGTGGTCCCATTATGTTCTCTGCTTTCTTTTTTTTTTGTTCCTTGGCACTTCCTAAACTCTGATGTCCTTTTTTGTCTGGCTCTGTGCATAGAGATGCCATTTTCACAGAACTGTCTGTAGGATCTCATATTGGAGCAATAAAGGACAGAGACCATCATTTTGCATTTGCTGTGTTTGCTTTCCTTGGTAAGCAGCGCTTTATATATGATCTATGTTGAATTTCATGTTGCTGTTGTACTCAGCCTTTTTAAGCTCCTGCAGCTACTTTTGCATCAGCAATAAATAACAAATTACTAGGGTTTTTTTACCCCTCTGCATACCACCTATTTCAGATCAATTCAGTAAGTTCACCAGTGCAGGCCACACAGATTTCTGTGGTAGTTTTCTTCCATTGTGAAAATTAACCATTTGCTTCTACCTTCTATTTCCTGTCTTTTACCTTCTATTACATGTCTGCTTAGTTTGCTTAAAATTATTTGCTAAGAGGCTTTAGGGAACCCATGCACTAGATCAGTTTATCACATGCTTGATGATGTGTGATGTGAATTTACCAAGTTTTCTGACTATTATCCTACAGATCATAATTATCTAGGTACACACTAATTCTACTTTTTATAATAAAATTTTTGGTCATTTCCCTGGAATAGGTGTGAGGCTTTAGTTTTCTGGATTTCTGTAGAACCTGTTCAAAACATTTTAATTCTGTTTGCTACTTGCCCTTCTTTATCACCAGAGCAATTTCAAGGAGGAGCTCACACACCACAATTAGAAGTTTGCATTTCACTAGCTTCCCCTAAAGCATCATTTGGTCTTGTTGAAACTGCAGCATTTTCAAGAAGTTGGAAGCAACTTCCCTCATGAAAGCCTCAAAAATGGTGTGATGCAGGGAATTTCCCCAGATTTTTTCACGATGAACACAGGAGCAAAAAATGAATGCAATTACATGGCCTAATTTTCTCATGGGGGTCAGATTCATGAACTTGTAAAGGGGTATACTGTTAGTTTTGATGACTAAACAGTGTTACTCTGATGGGTAATAAAAGTTTCCTTTTGCCCTTTTAGAAGCCTTGAATGATGATTCAGTGTTCTCTGTCTTCTTACCACTTGTGAGGATGTAATGAGCATTGAGGGTTCTGTTACTTTTGTTTTTAACATCTTCATTTTTAGGTAACTCCACTTTCAGAAGCTGAGCACAGTTGTGGCAGATATTTGGGGTTTCTGCTGCAAAGTTAATCTAAAAGTACATTGGTTACTTATACTGGCACACTTGGTTTAGTGCCATTTATATGGCTAAAATTAACAGTAAAGCATAACTAAACTTTATGCAAGAAAAACCCTCAAACCCTCTTCACTTGGTTACCTAAAAGAAGCAACAAAGTTCATGTATTAAGGCAGGCAAACTAGTTAATATTAATAATTTTAAATTAAATCAGCTACTTTTTCTTCTGTTTACAAAGGTAATTCTGTGTGCTGTCTCTAGGG
Source organism: Thryothorus ludovicianus (assembly GCA_013397245.1). Taxonomy (NCBI): domain Eukaryota; kingdom Metazoa; phylum Chordata; class Aves; order Passeriformes; family Certhiidae; genus Thryothorus; species Thryothorus ludovicianus. Next base: position 338,311 of record VZTB01000164.1, read on the forward strand.
GTACATTATTGTAACTATTTTATTGTGTAACAGAATCATTCATTATCTTGAACTACTGCAACAGCGTGCCCAAAAATACTTAAAAGAAATTTCAGTCTGAGTCTTTGTGAGTGGTTGAGAACAGCATTTTCTCTCAGTGTTTAAATCTCTTCTGTGTTATTCCACATAAACAGCATATTACTGGAAGATCATATACTTTATTTAATTGCTATATAATTGCTATTTATCCTACCCGTTTTTCTCATCCTTAAGGGATGAGATGAACAGGTTTGGGTGAGAGGAAAGCATTGAAGTGACAAGATGGGAGTAGAGCAACCTGCTATTTAATCTTCTTCTCATAGCTGTATGACCCAGCCATTTATTGTTATCCCTTGCAATCACTTCATTAATTAATGCGGCATAGGGAAAATAAGGCTTTTCTATCATATTTATACAGCCTTGGCAAACTAAGTGTCAAATCCATTTTTAAATAGGAAATATGTTTTCATGTTCCTTAACAAGAGGCTGCCTCTGGCTCTGAGAGAATGCAAGGCTGCTGAGCTATTGATTATTTTAACCAGAACTATTCCTAATATTGCCATCTTTCAGAATCTTTCTTACAATCGTATTTTACTTCTTACAATATCATAAAATCACACTCTACAGAATCAGAAAGAGCAACACATACTTACTTTGTTTTCTTTAAAATGAAATACCATGTGAGCTATTATAACAAAATAGAAGTTATAAAACTACATTCTAGTATCTGCAATTGAATCTGGATATGATAAGTACAGAACTCTGGGTAAGAAAGAGGCACTCTGTTTGAAGTGAATATTTCTCAGACACTTCAACTGCTTGGAATGTTTCATTTGATAAAGTAAGAAAATCAAATAGGCATACATATTATTTTACTCATTGTATTCATGTTAAAACAGCTACAATTTTTTTAAATTAAAAAATGTAGGAAATGTAAATACCTTAGCTACAGTGCCAATATATTAATTTTAATAGATGTAATTATACATCAGATTTTCACTAAATGATGGTGCATAAGTCTTTCCTTCTATGAAATATGCATAGGTGCAGGATTTTTTCAAATCTTTTATTGTAAAATTTTGTTTCCCTGTTATCTTGTTCTTAAAAGTTAGTGGGTTTTGTGTGTCTTCCTCTCAGCAGCTCAGTGTTTCTCATACAGGGAGAGATCAAACAGCACTTCCTATGGTGTTTTAACTTTACTGTTAAGTAGAACTTATCAGCTCCTGCTGAAAGGGATCACCTTGTTCTCCCCTGTCACTACTAAAGGCTGCTACAAGAAACTACCTGGTGCAATAGAAAACATTTTAAATTTTTCTTCCGCTTTAGTTTTCTAGCAAATCAGCCACCTGAGCTGACTTAGACTGTGACCATCTAACCACTAGATTTAACAGAAAGGAAGTGGTGGGAGCAAAAACTCTGGGCTGGGGCCTTGCTGAGCAGGATGATGTTCCCTGAGAGCAGCTAATACTCAGACTGCTACAAATATGATGTGAAACCTCATGCTTGATCCTTCCAAAATGCAGTGTACCCCCTATTTAATTATGCCTAAATGCAAGGATTCAGTCATTAAAATAAACAAAATTTAATGTTTAAGAAGTCTGTTGTTCTACTGTTTGCTGATATTTACTCTCATACTGTGAATAAGCAATTATCTGTCTAAATACAATTAAAGAAACAATATATATTCAGAGCAGTCAAACTTACAATTGATCCTGCTAATGAACAACACAGTTGTGATGCTCTGCCCTAGGATGTGGAAGATTAATGTGTTCAGTGTTTGAAGGTGGAACAGAAAGAGGCAGGCAGCAGTTAGTCCTATAACCATGATAATATTCACTAAAACCCAAATGAGCCGTTTCAACTGTGTAAGTAATTTTTTAACTTTAAGAGAAAATAATATTGAAAACTTTTTAGGAGGGAACCCATAGCACTGCAAATTTTTACCAAGTACATAAGCACACATTCCCTGTCCTGATATTCTCTTGACTGATAACAGACCTCCTAACACCAGAGAGACTGCATCCTTCTATCATGGAAGTGTTTGTACCAGGTGGCTTCTGCTGGAGGCCCCTCCTATGATCTAACCTGCTTTGCCTGGTTGTGCTCTCTTGGATATTCACCAAAACTCAATGGAGCTCACCCAGGCTCTCAGGGCAACAGAGGGAGAGACCTGAGCATTTCAGAACTTGCAGGCTCCATCTGTGTGCTCAACAGCAGAGAGCAGAGTAAGACAAGGCCATTTTTGGTCCTCGGTTTTACATACGCTATGTAGGGAAAATATGAGACAAGGCTGCCACACCTTGTCAGCACTGGGAACATGCAGCTAATAGGCAGACAAGGTTTCTTCCTGCACTTTATATGACATAAAGCAATTGCTCTGCCAGAGGTAATGAGTACACACTGTTTCTAAACACAGAGCCTTTGCAGATCAGAGAAATTGTGGTCTGAAGCTTGAGCTGACATGATTCCTCTGGTGCTTCTTAATCTCCAGCTGCTGCCAGAGTCTCAGAGTGTACTCCCATCAGCATTCTTTGCAATCCCTAAGCTAGGCCCTCTTGGAAGCCAGGAATGGATGATCAGTATGTTCTCTATTCCTTCTCAAAAAAGCAGTGTTGGGGAAGTTTTCAGAGGCACCAGCGGACAGATCTGAGTGCATCCCTTGAGGGAATAGAAGTTGACTCAGCCTCCTCCAGAGGAACTCCTAGGTGGAAGCCTGCAGTGGTGTTGTGCAAGATACAAAAAGATCTGGTCACTGCCTGTTCTCAGATGAGGCAAGCAGCCCACTGCCCACGGGCAGCCTAATGTTATGTAAGGGAGCTTTGGATGCCAGATGGCCCTGAAGAAGTTGCTGAGTGGCTCTGGTAGCTGCATGCACAGTGAAAATCATTAATATTTGCAGTAATGCAGCCAACTATTCCCATGGGAGCCATCACAGTTGCCAGAATTACTATGTGACCCTGGCTGGTGCTGGTTGCCCTGTTAAGTGGTATCTTTCAATTCTCTTGAAGATTCTGCAGTTTATTGGCATGCTTAAGCAGTTTCTATGGACTGCAGTGGGAGTTTGTGACACAGCTTGATTGTAGGGTTTGTCTATTGCATGCAAGTAAGGGATAAATTAAGATAGCTTTAACATAATTAATACACATTACACTGGGAGTGTCATAGAGTTTGAAAACCTCACCCAGCCTACCAGACTCGTTGTAGACAGAAGCAGACTAAGAGGAGATCCATGTCCTCTCCTTTCAGGAATCATGTGGCTCCAGCTCTAGGTGTCCCTCTCCTGCTGTTGCCCTACTTTGAATTACCACAGACCTCACTGGGATCTGCAGTAACTTGATCTTTGTACCTACATTTCTGCAAGGAAGGCAGGACTTGCCTTGCAGGCACTGGGAGGGAACATCAGGTAGAGAGGGAGCCAGTGGCTCTTGCCCATGTTTCTCCACACGCTGGATGGGTGTGTGGGCCTGTGCAAAGCCAGGGGTTGCTGAAGATTGCAGCAGAAGAGTGGGTGAAGGGTAAATGTGCTGTGTGATACTGCGTGACAAAACAGGAGGCTGAAACCTTGTTTGAACCAGTAAGCAATTGGGTTTGCAATGCTGATCAGATATGCACACCCGACCTGCAGCCAGTCTAGAGATGCTTGATACAGGAGCAGATGAATTTTCCCCACGTAGTGATTTTGAATGGGATGACCATTAAGATCATTTCTCTGTAAACACAAGAGGGCACTCCCGCCCCACTCGTCAGTGGTTTGCAGCACACAGAAGTTTTTAGTGTAACAACAGATTTGCAACTAATCCATTGTACATGCTTGATAACCCAACACTATGTATTTTTAATCATTTATAGTTCATGCACTTACAGGCCATATTTAAAAAATGTGGTCTTGGTTTGATGCTTTCTCTAAATTAGTATGTATGGAGAAAAGATTGAGTTTAATCCTGATCTCAATGCAGCAAAACCAAAATTCATATCTCCTTTTAACCGGAGTCACACTGAAAACTGGGGGACTATAGAATACTTGTTGGAATTTTACATACATTTTCTCATGGAAACAGAACTTACTTGTTTTGTCTACAGTAAAGAAATCTCCAAGAGCAGCTACAGAGAGGGATAATGAGATTTAAAGTTTTTATACTTGCCAGCACTCCTGTCTTGAAGTAGAATATCAGTGTTCCATTCACATAAGCTTTTTTTGTCACTCATTTTTGTCTGTCCAATGTGCTATGCTATCAATGCTTTGCACACTTTAATCACACAAGAAAAAATGTATTTTAAGCTTACTGGAAAGCCTCTCGGCTGTAGAACTCAGAGTCTCACTTGATCACTCAGAGATTTTAACCACTTTTAATATTTTTCAGCACAGTAAAAGAAAAGCTAGTCTTGTAAAGGCGAACTTTCTGTCCATTTTAAAATACAAATGAAATCCACAAATAATTACTTTTCAAATGTAAATATGTATATTTACAAACCCCAAAGTCCGCTGTGTTAATTGGTGTAATTGCTTACAGTTCCTTCATTTGGAGAGAGTTATTTGGTACTGTCTAAAGCTTTTCCATGGGAAAATAAATGTTAATGTAACATTTAGCCTCTTCACATTCTTTCTGCAAGGTGTATTTCCATTCTATTTTGTGTAACTGGTATGCAGTTTTCATTGTTCCTTGATGGTCCCCTCCCTGTGAAGTCTATTCTAGCCCCTGTTTCCCATATAAGAGAGAAGATGTCAGACAGTGGAATAGGAGTGGGATGGGAGGAGAGAGACCTGGCAGTGCCCCATGGGAGATGGCAGATTTGTGTACATGAGTCTTGTCCAGACACCAGCTTGGTGATCTTCCCCTGCGCTTCTTCCCCTTCTTCTTCCCCTCACCCTTCTTTTGGTCCCTATAAGCTTCACCACCAATTTCTTAAACAACTTTTCCTTTGGCCAGGAGGTCTGATGTCTCTCTTTCAGAATATTTTTGATTTGAGAAGCTGAAATCAAGAAACAGAAAAAGGATCAGCACTATCCAGTACAGCACTCTAGGGGAAAATTGGAGAAACTAGAAGTGTAAAGTACCAGAATAAGAATTATGTAAAGTGCTGGCATTAAAGGCATGTGAGTATGGGCTGTGGAAATTTGCATTGCATTTTATCTTTATGATACTACCTTTTTATTTTATGGCCCAGTAGACCCATAAACTCATGCCTGACTGCTTCATAAATTAGACTGTTAAGTATGGTTTGAAAGGATTAAAACCAGACAAAGTGTTTGTAAAGTAACTTCATAGAAAAATATTGAGTCTAACTGAATTGTCAGTTACCAGTTGCTTCTTCAAAGTAATCTGGTTTAAAAAAATGTACATTTTGCCTGAAACAAATGTAGCAGTGACAGATCCTTTTGGGTTAATGTGCTGATTTAATTTTCAAGCATGATCTTCTCCTCAGAGATAGTAAATGATTTGTAAGTATGGATGTTTCTGAAATGATGGTCGTAAAAGTTGACTTTTAGCTATGTTAATGAACCGTATTAAAGAGGCTGGCTGCTCTACAGAAGGTCTCCTCTGCCAGCACCAGGAAATTGCTCACCCAAGGAGGGTCGATAGTGATTATTAAAACAGAAGAAATCAATTTGAAATGCTAGTGACTCTCATAGGTTTTTTCCTTTTCCTATAAATGGTCCTATTCATATGCATGGCCAAGTTGGGACAGGAGGAGGAACTTGTTAGAAGTAATATAACCTGAAAATATATTGTGACTATGAATTTGGTTATGAGACATTGTTGTAATTAATTATGCAATTTATGACTGATAATTATTCATTTTCTATTTCTGTTTATTTTTGATTGAATTATGAAGCCTGTACATCCCATCCTCCATCGCAGACAAACCCAGTTCCCAGTTCTTTCTCCTGTCTGAGAGTGACATGAGATGTTCTGGTCAGAGATATGTTGGTGCTTGGTTGATTGATGGCTGTTGCAACCACAAATGCTGTGTAGAAGCTTTTCTACCCTGTCTTTGAGCTGTATATGGAAAACTTTGCATTTGGGCAGGCAGCTCCTGGTGCTGCAATGCACAGGGAGAATCCTGTGGCACTGGAGGCATCTTGGGGATATGCTGGGGCAATGCTGTCTGGGGACAGCCAGTCTTGGCAGTGTAGGCTCAGTAAACTCCATTTGTCAACTGCACTTTAGCAATAAAGAGTTAAATTTCTCTGTATGGTTAAACTTCAGTTTTGAATGTGTTTAAACAGTGCAGGAAACAACTTCCAAGGAGAGAACTTGTGAAAGGACTTACACCAAAAAAGTTTGTTTAAATTGCATTCACAAGTAAAATGACAAAAATAGTTTGCTTATAGCATTGGTGGATAGTAGTGTAAAAATGTCCTGAAGGTAAACCCTGAAAGGGATAAATCAGTATGTCCTGAATCTCATCCATACTTGAAAACATGAGTCAAATTTAATTACAGACTCTTGGGTGACTGCCTGTTCAGAGAAACCTACCACAGTTAGTGATGGAGCAACTGCTCTCATGGAAACCATCCAGCAGGAAAAAGAAAACTGAGATGGATTATTTTGAAATAGTATACAAATAATGTGCAGTATTAGTGTACTTGACCAGCTGTACAGGAATTCAAGAAGTGATGCAAAGAGGAAAAACAGCAAGAAGAATTATGTGGCAGATCATGAAGCAATGGCTGTAGACAAAATCTGCTGCAATAGTTCTTGTTAATGAAATGAAAGCTTGCTTCATATTATTTGTGTGGTATGAGAATGGCACAGAAAGATAAAGACATAGAAGCATTCCAGTTTACAATTATAATAACTCAGCATCTACTGACATCAGAAGTCCTTCAACTGACTTTACTAGACCTTTAGTCAAAACTTACGTCACTGAAACATACCAGAATGGAGACAAAAGAATAATTTGGGTGAGCATTTTAAACATAAGACCCAATGCTCTAGTTATCTGCTGCCAGTGATCACCAGCAAAGGAAAGTCTCTGAAAAGCTCCTGAAATTCCAAAGAAAGCATCCCCAAAATGCTGCTGAGCAGAAATTTCTCTTACAAAGTAGGACTATGCAATCTTGAGTGTAAAAGTAGCATTCAGAAACAAAAATATGTGTTGCTAAGTTGTATATTGCTGCAATGACTACAAAGCTGTGCATTGTCTCACAGTCTCTCTGTGAAGCTGCAGTTTAAGAGCAAGGCTACAGCTTAAAATATTCTAGTCTCAACATCAAGGATGTACAATTTTTGAGGCCTCTATACTGTTATTCTAATGAGAGATCACGTTGTTCAGTGGGAAATTTAAACTTTGACTTCTAATACATGATCCATGGTACATCCGGCATCCTCACACAGTGCTCCAGAGATAAGCAAACTAAGACACCCAACACTGCAGTTTGGGCCATGATGGCTAGTGAGCAGCTCAGAGTTACTAATTAACATGCCTAGACATGACGCAATTATTAATCTAAGTGGATAATTTCTGTTTTGGCAAAGCAATGGTAACCAGGGCACTGTGCGAGGGAAGGGGTTGAGTCATCTGAGGGCAGAAACGGTCACAAGTTTGCATACATTTTGCCATTTCAACTGAACATATTTAATGACTTTTCGAATGCCTGAATCAAAACAGAAAACCTGTAGTTTCCAATCTCTAATGTCAAAGAACTTAGTTGTGTAGTGTTCAAAACACCCCCTCCACCTCCTCTTTACTTCCTTAGATCTGTGCAAGGCACTGAGTATTCCCGTATGGAATTCAGATGTTCAGAGATGCTGTGTTTGGGCCCACTGAATGTGAAGGCAATGAGGTTGAACCCACACTGTGGTCCTTCAGGAGCTTACTCACTTCCTGAGCACTGACAAAGAGACCAGAAACCTGCCCTTTGTGTCTGAAATATGATTTAAAGAACACAAATAGTGAATTTTAGAAGGTAGAATTGCAAGTAAAAATTGCTGCTGTACATGAACAAAAGGATTTTTAATAGTTCTCACATCTCTCATAAATTCATTGTCATTAATCTCAGTGAATCTCTGCTGATTAACACTGAATGCAAATCTGATTCTCCTCTTTCATTGTGCCTCTCAGGAAGGGATTCCCTGTGGAGACACACTGGCTTACTCTCCGTGTGGCAGTAGGTAAGTGGTGATCCCATTGAAATTGTTCTCTAAATGGAGGGAGTTTCTGGGTAAGATATCAGCAGGCATGGAGCAAGTGAATTACTCCCAGAGAAGTTAAATGCTGGTGATTTGATCTGTTCACTGGAGAAGGAAGGGGAATAAAAAAAAGAATTCAGGGTGGAAATGAGAGCCTTGTCCTTGCAGCATAGGAATACTGTTCTCTTATTGCAGACTATGATATTTATATTGAATCTGCAAGGCAGAGTGCCTGTGGTTTGTTAGGCTTGCTCTATCTGAGCTTTTCTTGACGTGTTTGTAGCTTGGTTTCGCTTGGCCTAGCTGTGACAGCAGTTTCTCTAATTGACCAGGCGTCTGTGGTTAATTTCTTTCACTTTTGTATGTCTTTGTGTTGCACAACCATGGTTCTGTATAGGTCTTTTAGCAGACAGTTATTCTGTAAGTGGAATGAGATATTTATGGCTCTAACACAGTGATGTAGTGTAGAGAAATACAGCTCTGGAGTGATAGCATCAGCCTTGAGAAATGGAAAAATGGGACACAGCACAGAGGAATGCTGGCGAGGGGTGATAAGAGATAGGGCCTTGTGTGTGCACTGGAGACCTCACGGCTATGAACAGTTCTACAGCTGCCAGATAAAGAAGTGCAGATCTGGACAAAACTGTTTTCAGGGGTAACAAAGAACATAAATAAGAAGAGTTTTTTGCTGTGAAATGTGTGTCTGAGGTGCAGGGATTCTCTCACAGTACTCTGGACATCATCTGTGCAGAGCTAGAAATGATAGGACAGCTGCACAGCCTACCTCTGTGGACCTTCAATCAGATAAGTGGAGTAGACCTCTGCAAGGAGGGCGCCCAGTTTTCCTGGGACTGACAGGTAGTAGAGGAAAAATCTCAATGTCTCAAGGTCACTTCACACTTTACTGCAAAGGTGTGCAAAAATAAGAGCACACTACCAGTAGCACTGGCATAACACTCTAGGATGTAGCATAGTGTTTATGCTTCTGTCACCAGAAGAACACGGCTGAGAAGCATTAAAGTTGAGAAGAATGCACTTAGTAATTCACACTTATTCTGTGTAAGCTAACTGTATGCATAGGTTTTCAAGGTATAATGTATTGTTTCTTATATAATTCTATAGATTTTTTACAAAATACTCTGCAAACATCTCTTAGCAGTCCTTCAACATCTGTTTCAAAGGTGTTTCTGTAAATGAATATTCTCTTATTGCTCTTCCTGATTTCCTTCAGTGAAGGGGAAGGATGATGAAGTGTGATTTACCTCTGACAATAGATTTACTCTGCCCATCTAAAAATGTCCAGTACCCGTGAGCTGCTGCTGCTGGCTGGTTTGTTAGTCTGTGTGATTTACAGCAGACCCACTGTACCACAGTAACAAATGTGTGTTGTCCGTTTCAAGACATGTTCTCTCATGCTATTGATAAACAGTCTCCCTGGATTGGACCATTGTCCAACTAAAAAAAAAAAAAAGGGTATGATACATACAACGAACATCAGATCTTGATTTCTCATTTAATTGCATTTTGTGTTGCTCTAAGAGTGTCCAGTCACTGTAATATTATCCTTAAATGGATTTCAGGAAAAGGTTGGCACTGGCATATGATTAATTTGTATAGGTGGTTTTCTTTTCACAGATATATTATTGTCATGCCCAGTAGTGCAGCAATTTGTGTTTGGTTCAAACAGGCGGACAAACTCACTCTTGTGCTTGGCTCAGTGCAAGGCAGGACTTGTGGTATTTTAATTCAGACACTACTTCCAGAGGATGAGAAATAGCTATTGATGGAAAACTCCGTGGCTCAGAAATCAAACTCTCTACCCATAGTCCCTAAATGAGGGACTATGCAATGCAGCTCTTCAGTGCTTAGAATTGTGGGTTTTTTTGTTGTACTTTAGTCCTGCAGTTTCATGGTGGACTAAAGGCAGTCTAATTGCAGTTATTAGCTGTTCGTTATTAGCTATCAGTGCATGCTCCCATCACTGCTCTTGTATTGACTCAAGCCGTGCTTCAGGCATTCATTCCTCAGCAAAGGCTTCAGTAAGATTAGTTCCCAGTCAGATCAGCAAGCAAACCTAGCTCAGCCCCAGGTGGTGAAGGCTGAACCTGATGTGGCAGAGGTGCATGGGTGATACAAGGGCACCCATTCAATGGTGCTGTGCTTTTTGACCACCTTGTTGTGGTCATGGTGCTACATCAAAAAACAGATGGGTCCCTTACATCTGTATTTTTGAGGCTGACAGTAAATGACAGGGGATAGATTCGAAGGATGAGATTCTTCACCACAGACAGTGGAATGATTGAAGCCTTATTTTCTGAAATTTCTACCTCACAAAACCTGTTCCCTCTCTTTATAATAACTTAAGATCTCACGTTTGCTCCAAAAATTTCAGTTTTGAACACTTTGTGAATGTAATGGCACTCTTTTGGTTACTTAGTTGAAGAATTTATAGAATGCTAAGTATTAATACATTAAATGATCTCTGAGAACCTGCTGAGAGCATGGAAGATGGCAATGAATTGCTGTGCTAGAACTGCTTCCACTCTAGCCCACTGAAAGAACCTGCAGTTTCTCACAGAGCATTTTGAAATCTTTCTCACAGAAACGTTTTGAAGGGTGGTCATATTGCAGAATGGTAGGCACCAACAAATGTCTTCTTAAAAGGAGAAGGTTGGATGAAATGTCTAAAATAAAGCTCAGCTCCATTTTTGTAATATGATGCTCTTACTCAAATCAGCTTGAAAGCTTTCCAGCAGTCATGAGTAAGCCTAAATTGATCACGTTTTTACTATACATGTTTTACAGTAGCTGACATTGATTTGATATTATGGTTCTATTTCAGTGCTTTGTAAAATGAATGCCTTAACTCATTTTTCTCTTCCCCCCACAGTGTCCCTATCTGTAATCTGTAGAGGCAGCAGAGATATACTATACAGAATTCTAGGAATGAACCCATTAAATTATTATGCAATTCTCGTGCATCATAAGAATATGATGTGATGGTGTCTTCCACACCAGATTTATGGGTTTGCATTCTTGTTGCATTTCTCTTTCTGTATTGTTTGTATTCTCTTAACCATTTGTAAATACCTAGGTATAAGTTATGCTGATAGGATATATAGTTATGCAGTCAACTGCCCTTTGTAACCACAGGTCTCCAGACTAAAGTAATTACAAAAGGCTCCTTTCAGAATGCACCATGGGCTCTAGAGTTATACTTGGAATTCTTGTTTCAAGTTTCAAGATGATACATTTATCTTCTCACATAGATGTGGGAGGGGGGCAAATTAGAACAGGTCTTTGTTCCCAAATAGAGGGACAGCATTAATTAGCTGCAACATTGCCAGTCTGCAAAGATCAAGGGAAAAGTCTGGAAAAAGGATGTCTTATCTTTTGTGAATAATGACCAAGATGGCAAACACTTAAGCAAACTGGACATACTTAGGGCCTTAAGGGAATGCACCCGTGAACACTGAGGGAGCTGACTGATTTGTGCACAGAGAAATAATTACTGTAATTAACTTTGTAACTTCCATTTTTAATGGTCAACACAGATTATACTCATAAAATTTAGATCAGTGTAATTCCAGTTCATTTCCCTTGCCTGTACAAAGCACATCCAATCCATTCATTATGCTTTTCCTGGAACACCAGGCTTTCAGCTCTTTGTGTTAAGGTACCTGGAAAGAGGAATCATCTTACTTGAACATGGAAATTTACAGCAATTTGGAAATTAATTCATAGTGCATCAGATTATCCTGCCTTGGGGCCAGCAATATCCATCAGAGGGGTAGGGCAGGTGCCTGGGAAAGGTATTAGTGTGAGCCATGTAATTTCTCATGTTGCTGTATCATATCGGAGACCTTGGGTTCTACACCTTCCTCTCACTATTCAGTCTCATCATTTGCAATCTACAGTAATGTTGCCACTGTTATTTTGGTAAAGTAGCCAAAGTTCACACATCTTTGCGGGTATAGCGACCAGAATTGCTTGTTTTCCTTTTTTTTTTTTTTTAACATAATACTTCATTAAAGGATTAACAAGTTTCCTTACTGCATATAATAATTTATGACTAATGCATTGTTTTAGCTCTTGTGACAACATACATCTTTGTGATTTCCCAGAAAAAGGAGACATGTAACATCTCTGATAAAAATTAATAATGATAAACTTTCAATAGGTATGAATTTCCCCCCAGATGCCCAGCCTGTCGAATTCTCTTAGTTTCTTGGTGTTTTCTACCTCCGTTCACCCCAATACTTGTTCTTATGGGTTGTATTCCTACTCTATTAATGTTGTAGAAGACTAAAATACTTTGATTTGCTATTTATCTTTTTTAATTAAAACAGATGGCCCTTATCACACATTTTATCCCTAAGATATATAATAATATTTGTTTCCTTTTGGCACGGGTAGGCAGGCTTATTAAGGGTGAAAAGGTCCAGGCAAGGGATATAGCCATTCTTTCAAATTTAAAGAAAACTTTATATAAAATAGAAAAATTAAAGGAATCTATAAAATTCCTGTTGTAAGAACAAAGGACTGCAACAGTTAGTGATTTTTCACCCTAGGGATTATTTTTGCAAAACCTTATCAATTGGTCATGGTGAGAAATAGTTGTAAAAAGCTCAGGAATGAATGTGTGTGAAGCAACAGAGTGGACTCTGATCAGTAGAAATCCATTTCTAATCAAAAAACTCATCCTGCTCTCCTTAAAGCAAATTACAAATGAAGAGTGCAGCTCCCGGTCTGAAAAACAGAACTCAACCTTTGATCTGTGAAGATCTACCTCCTCATCTTGAAACTACAACACAGTTTAATTTTCTAGTACAGGATTTTACACCCTTGAAGCAAAATAGAACAAAGGGCAATTGTACAATCAGGTTTCTCTCCTGATATATTGAAAGAATAGCATGGCGTTACTGTGGTAGTTTTGCTGCTTTAAAAACAATTTTTACAATTGGTTTCCAGTGCTTCATTCTCTTGCCTCTCTGTTGTCTCCTCTAGAGGGCAATTTAACACAAGTTATACATTTATGAGACTTTTAGGCTGGTAAGTGCTCTGTCAGTGATAAGAGAGGTTGAAGAATTTATTTCCATTTAAAAGGCATGAACAAGCTAAAACTGGTTTGTGTCGCTGCCTGTCCATAAGGATTTGCAGGGGGCTGCTTAGACTGTTAAGGGTTCAGAAAGGTGTCTGTGCTCCCAGGGTCACATTGGCCTTTTCCAGTCCTGTAGAAGGTCAAACACAGGTTTCTGAATGTCCTCATTTTCTAGAAGAGAGTCCCTTCAACACAGGCTTGGGGACATCATCTGTCTTTTCTTCTGTATTGCTTCCCTCTGCTTCCTTGAAACTTGAAAAATAAAAGAAATTAATTACCAAGCATGAACAAGTAATTGAGATTCATGCTGCTGCTGCTGCTCAGGTACCTGTATGAGGGTTTTAAGGGCATCCGGAGCTCATGGCTGGCCACTGGGCAAGTGATCCAGATGCTCAGGGCATCATTTATCCTTGTTGAGGTTGCCACCTGCCTGCCCTTGGGAAGCTGGGTCATCTCTGCCTCAGTTTCCATGTGCAAATAGAGGACAAACAGCTGCATCTGATTAAAGTCCTGTTTCATAGGGCTCACCAGGTTTCTTGAAAGAGAGGTTCTGTAGAGACCATTGTCATGGGGCTTACAAGACCAATCCTCTTAAATGGAAGAAAATCCACAAAGATCAGACAAATTGATGACCCTGCTCTCAGAAACAATTTGCAGAAGTATTAATAGCCTTGTAGTGACACACCATTAACTGGGTTCAGCCCTGTTTTTCTTATCATTTTAATCATAAGTGGTTTGTATTTCCATACTATTTAACCTAAAGTGCCTTGCAGGTTTGAAGGGGTAATACACTTTTTTATAAGATCAAAGATATAAAAATAAAAATAGGGGATGAGGACCTGCTCCTTTCATTGTCTGAGCATAACTGCCATAGACTTCTACCTATTTTGCTTGTGCCTAGAATAAATCTCAGCAATAGCTATACTAATCAGTAGTTGATCAAGAGGCTTATTGGTAACAGTTGTAAAATGCAGCTGGGAAATATTAAAGACAAAGTGCATTGCTTAAAACAGAGAAACATAAATTCTAAGGAGTTTCTTCCATGTTGGTGTGTATTGGAGACTGATGCCTTTCAGAGGTTTGCTAAATTATTTTTGCAGGTCGTACAGGAACTTCAAAGTCAGGAGTGCTGGGACCTAAATCTGTCTGTCCCAGAGGCCTCTTATTATAGCATGGCTTTCTGTGAGGTGGCTCCAAGAACAGTTGACTGGAGCTCATCAGGCAGAGGATATGGTGGAGGTGAAGAAAAAGTGCAGAGTTAATCTATAATTTTTTGTGCTGTTTTTGAGGTCTCCAGTGCAATTAAGATAAACTGGGATTTGTTTATTTATAACTGCTACCTTAATCTGTGTATATCTGTCCTCTTCAGGGCTGTTCCTTTTGGTTACTCTGACTCTTCTAGCTGCTATATGAGGGATCAAGTCAAGATTTCTTTATTTTGAGGGACTTCCATGACACAGGCAGTGTTATTGTGGATTTTTCAAAATGTTTTGGAAACCCTACTTTTAGATTATGTTGTAATAATACAGGGGTGATCTCTAAAAGCCCCCACTTCTCATGCAGTCAGTAACTATTAGAGGTACAGGAAAGTTTTTCATCACTGAAAGAGGAATTGACCAGACTGACTGGGAAACTGGCACTTTGGAACAATGCCAGCTTCCAAAACCCAGACACAGCGGCATGAATTATGAAGATGTTTTTTGACTTCGAGGTCTTTGACTTTTAATTAAATACCTCATACCAGGAATAACCAGTTTACAGGAGCTGTTGTATTAAAATCAAACTACCAATCCATGTAATTTGCTATATTGGATTGGATGTCTGATCTAGTTTTGGCAGTGGTGAATACTTGATGCTGCAGTAGGAGAGAACTCTTCCGTGATGCTGATTGAATATAGTTTTGTTTTGGAAATTATGATTTTTCCGTGGTCTTCTCATATGACTTACACCTTGAAAGAGGAGGCTGGATTTTCTCCTTTTGTTTGAATTCCTATACCTAAAAGCCTGGCAGATACTCTGGTCCAGAAAATTCTCCATTTTACTTATGTGGAAATTGATGAGAGTTGCTTGGCATATTGGTTTTGCCAAAATTCATGGTTAGAATATTTTACATATAATGTTTTGGATTTCCCACCTCAATTTGCTGTGGAGTATTAAGCTTTCTCTTCTTTCAAATTGCTCTAAATCCGCACCATAGAGTTGGGTTCAATGTCAAACATGTAACAAAATACATAGTTAGCCACAGCCTTGCCTGTCTGAATGTAAAGGTTGCATGAGGTTAATAGTATGAATTTCTGCGTGAATATGAGTGGAAAGCACTGTGAGTTTCACAGTGTGTCAGTTTGCCAACGTTACTATGCTAAATGAAACTAGGATATTTTTTTTTTGGTAGAACATGGCAAGAATTCAGAATTGCAGAGCTAATTTTATCTAACAATAGATTTGTTTTCTTAGAAATAACACTGGATTAATTTAAGTTTGACTCCAGAAAAGTGTCCAGAATTCTACACAGCATATAATCTGTGCAACACCATTGGGAACTTGAAAAACTTGCTATGTTTGTGGTATTCAGCAGACTCTTACTAGGTTTTATGAGACACCTTTCTCTCAAATTAGCTACCATGGCACGTGCCTGGCTTCAATATACCAGTCTATTGCTCCACAGAAGGGGAAATATAACACCTCCTGTCTGTGTACCCTGCAGGTCTTCTAGGGGGCATTGCTTGTGGTGCCTGGGTCCCAGATACTTGGCATTTTTTTTAAAATGAGTAGGGGGAAAAAAACCATCATTGCATTGATGTCCTTGAAGAGAAACTACTGACATATTTTTATGTGAGTCACTATGGCACTTGTGTGAAGCAACACAATTCTACTGAATTTAAATGAGTTTAATTATTAGCAATTTAATGGGGAGCATTTTAATAGTGATCTACTCCATAAATGCTTGTAGCATTTTAACAGGGTTATGTGCCATAAATGCTTTATTTTATATTTCATTACTTTGTAACTTGTAAAATACCAGAATTCCAGGACTTGGAGTTAAAAGTTGTCAGCTCAGTGTATGTGTGCCCTATTGTATATATGACATCCTTGATTTACCCAAGATATTACAGTATACATTTGCATGCATGAATGGCCTATAATTGTCTTATCCCTGAATTAAATAATGACAGTTCTTCCCAGTTCTCTAAATAAATTGATACATCCTTTCTGAAGTACCCTGACTAATGTCTGTGTCCAGCACTATTTGCATATTTTGAAATAGAATCTTTCTAGGTCCAATGTGACTTTTGAGACGGCATATCTATTTATCATAATAGCTTAGAATCCTTTGATTTTTATGCTGTAGAGCCAGAAATCAAATCTGAAAGTGTCAATTCAAGAATTTATTGCTATTCACTGAAGCACTCTGGTCTGTGTTTTGCTTAAAGCAAGACTAATTTTGGAGGCAGAATAACCTGAAGCTGATTCCACCTTTCAACTGAGCAATGATGTTAGCTGCAATTTTACACATTCACATTCTAGTATACTTTTCTGTACAAAATTACCTTTGGCCTCAGATCAAGAAATGAGATGGATAAGCAAAATTTAAGTGCTTTGCTGCATTAGTGCCTAAAAAGCACTGCCACTGCTAACAACACCACTGACCTCAGTGGGGCATTTTACTGGTCAGATGAGCCAAACTATGTGGGCTACTTTGGGTATTCCTTGGATGTAGAGGGGAAAGGTGCCAGTTTTCAATATCCTGTCATATGTGCTGTCATTTTCAAATACTCTGTCATTGCCTGATAAAAATAGCACTTACATTTTGATACCTCTGAAGCATAAATGCAGAACGTGCAAATTGATGAAATAGCCTGACTTTGTGAAGAGATGACATGTTAAAAGTTAGGGGGAATGCAAGAACAAATATCCTCAAAACAGTACTTGGTGGATTATGTGGATTTTCATCTTCCTTGAACTCATCTGAAAGGATGAGGATGTGCCTTTCATTTTCTGTGCTCTCCAAGTAAACAGCTGGTTTAAACCTTCTGATCCTGACTGCTGCTGAACGTGTTTTGTCCCAGTAGGAAAATGCCACCATGCAGAGCAATCTCTTCTTATGTTGCCAGGAGCATCCCGAAGGGGGTGGACCAAGGTTGTGTAGCTCAGTTGGAAGCAATGCTGCCACCTGAATAGCATGATGTGTTGGGAGGAGTAATGTGGTGATGCGTAAACAGAGATCAATGCAACTTTAGTCAGGGCAGGAATGTAAGTTCCTGAATATATGTGTGTGTGTATATATATATATATATATATGTACACATGCACATGGAGCTAAAAGCTTATGCTGTTAGATAAACTGTCTGGAAGCACCACCAATTAGCCAAGCTGCCCAGACCTTGGCTTTCATCACTGTACAACACCAGCTTGTGTTTAGTGCTTTTGGGCAGTTTAAGTCAACATATCTTTGACATCTGGGGGGAAAAATAATTCTGCAAACAGCAGATGATTACTTTTCTTTAAAAAGCTCTGATGCCTTTGTAATTTGAGGTTAAGGCATCACATCTGCTGAAGAGCACCCTTTATGCCAGGTGTGAACTTTGCATTTTCTCATTAATATGTGTTTAACTTTGATTAAGTTTTCACAATTTGCTTCTGCTTATTAAATGTTAATCACAGCTTAGACTTCCATAAATCTCTGTGGTTTCCATGTACACTAAGCAGTGCAGCTGCCTTGCCTCCTTCACCTCCTAGACCCCCAGAGAGTGATGGAAAATGGAAGGAGGGCAGCCTTTCCTGCAGCCTCATGGAACCCCAGGTGTCTTTTTCCTGCAATGTGCATAGAGAAGCTACCTCATTTGAATCCAGAGTCAGGAAACTCACTTGGCTATTGGGAAAAGGGAGAAAAAGCAGTTAGCAGGAATGATTTCAGAGACAGAAACTATGATTGGGATTTGAAGAAGAGAGAAGGAAGAGGAACCAGGGACCAGTTATGAAAAACAGTGAGTGGAGAGGAAAAAGAGATAGATCTTAAGAGGAAATGCAGTGTGGAGAGTAGAACTTAATGCTGGAAAGGAACAGCACTCTCTGAGGGTATTGAAACCTGGGGCAAGATTCAGTAGCAAGTAATGATGCCTAATTTAGCTATCTACATGTACAACTTTACACAGGTAACAGATTTTTAAGCCCTCATTATAGTCAACCACACAGACTGCCCTTCTGTCACAGCAGCTGGGACCACACACCAGATACTCACACAGCTTTCAATGCCTGTGAGAGGGACACCTGAACTTACTCCTGGTTGGGACAGTCTTGTGTCACTGCTTGTTAAATTCCCCTAAAGAACTACATGATGTAGCTACTTCTAACTGCAGAAACTGACCCTACGTGTCCTCTCTAGTCCAATACACCTGAATTCTTGAGCCAGAGTATTAAAATAATATCTTTAGTCGTGAATAACTCTTTATTACCTTTATACAGTTGCTTATAGGAAATACATTTGCCCTCTGTCTTGATCAGTATATTTGTCTTTACATCTGACCCACAGCAGTCAAATACAACCTTGTGGTATGTCCTAAAAACAGGATAGATGTTTGAGGTGTGTCATAATGGTAAAAGGACAAGGAGGAGATTTTACAGATTTCTGTTGTGTAGATAGTCAATGAAAATTTCTGTCCCACATGTACAAAACTAAGTGAAGAATTTAATAACAGCAACTAGCAATTTAGGCTATAGCATGCACTGTGCTTATGTAAGAACATATATGCTAGAGACACTCAAAAGAATATCTAATTTCCTTAAGAATTCCTCTAGGTTAGTGTATACAAAACCCTGGCTATCAGTGAAATCAAGGGTGATACAACTATTGTTATTTTTGGTTACTAACTTGTATCCAAACTGAATTTAATTTTTCTTCATTACTTTATCACAGGGTTTTTTTTGGTAGCTTTTTTTAATAAGAAGAAAGCAGATACTGATCTATTGTGGGTATCCATATAGATTGTAATTTAAAGGTTATCAAGGCTGTGCCTATATTACTAACATAATTTGGAGCCAGTCAACTGGGTACCAAGCTTTTGCTGTTGAAGAGGTTTGTTTGCTATTTGAAGAGGTAATTCTAAATTTGAGACCTTTCTGAAACAAGGAATTTATTTGAGAAACTCTCAAGTTAAGTGCCAAGCTCTGAGAAGGCATCATTATCTGAATTCCCTGAGTTTTCTAGTGCTTACTCTGTTGCTACAGAAACAATGGATGATTTCACTATCCAGGCTGTGTTTCAGATTGAACCCTTCAATGGCACTTGGAGTGTTCTAGGAAAAGACAATATTTCTTGACAATCTTCTGGGGAAAAAATGTTAAATGACTTTTTTTAACAAGTCTGTGTTCGTATACTCCCTGTGTTCGTCATGACAGAAGGAATGACTGGAGGGTAATGAATAGGGAAATACTTTGATGCCTACTTTGATGTACAAGTTTTTCTTGGTCCTTTTGGGACCTCTTCTTGATCATTCATTTCTATGCGTGCAGACTAGAAATTCTTTCAAGTCCAAATCTCAAGAAATGCTTAGTGCAGTGAAAGGAGAGAATACCATCTCTACCAGGAGGCTGGTCTTCGGTATGTATTAGAATATTTCTGTTCTCTCCTATGCTGGATACATCAGCTGGAGTCCCCAGGACATGTATAGGGGATCTTTGGCCATGGCATTGAGGTGAAAGGTAGAATAAAATGCAGAAAGATCATTGTGTGAAATATGCCAGAAAATAAACCAGGAGCTGCCAGAGACATTCCATAGCTCATTCTCAGCACAAATCTTTCCTTCTTGAATTCATCCCAAGTTTTCAGCTCTTCAGTTAGAAATAGAACTGCTCTGCAGCCACATCCTTTTTGCTGCTTGAGATCTTAAAGATGCCCATCATACCCTCTTCAGTCATCTCTTCTCCAAGCAGAAGGATCTGCATGTGTTCAGTTTTCTTATACAGAAGGGTAATCATCCCTTGATCATTCCCTGTTCATGTTTTCAGTTGAGTAGAGCAACACAAATTACAATAAAGAAGACACAGAAGCAGAAAGATTTTCTTAGTGGCTTTGCTTTGTTCTTTGTTCCTTTTCTAACTGTCATTTATTATTAACAGTCACCTAATTTATACCAAGACTGTTTGTGGAAATGTTGTTTTAATAATACCCAATATAACTGTGAGATTTTCTTTATAAGAGGTTACAGTAAAGTAAGAGCCTACCCTTTGATTGTAAAGCTGGGTTTGTTTAAAATACTCTAAATACATTTACTTAATTTTACCTGCCCATTTTTGTCTTTCTACAAGGTTCTTCTATAGTTTTTTAACTATCCTGAAAGCTTACCACCAGCAAATACTGTAATTTTCCTTTTCATCCTCTTCTCAAGATCATTTAGGGAGATATTGAACAGCACAAGCCATAGCAGAGATCCCTGTGGTGCTTCATTTAGAATCCCTCTCACTATGAAAATTGCTCATTTCAACCACATTCCTTCTCTTTAACCAGTTCATTTATGTGATGGCATTTCTTCTTATCCAATAGCAATTTTGTTTACTTGAGTCAACAAACAGTTATTAGAGAGAAATGCGTTAGCTAATTATTAAATCATTTTACATTCATCTCTGTCTCTGGATGTTGCCAACATTTTTCATTTTCAGAAGCATTCATCTGTCTCTCACTGCCTCGTTAGTGCTTTTTTAGTTCTCACTTTCAGATGCCTTATATTCATAGGCCTCAGAATGATCCTCATAAATCTTTGGAGTTGTTGGGAGCCAGACAGAATTCTCTCTTCATCAAGCTATTAATAGCAGTGAAAGACATACACTGTCCATCTTGCAGATATTTATGCCTATTAACTGCTAGAATCCCTTGGTCTTTTCATCAGTGTAGAAACAAATCACTGAATTCACTTTCACTGAAGTCTCAGAACTGCTGTTGGTTTCTCAGTTCCAAATTTACTACCCCTTTTACAGTATTTGATGCAGATTGCATCATATATTCCATTTGTCATATTCCAAAGATTAATATTCAGTGATGTTACCACTGAGACTGACCCATTTCCTATAACCTCATCCAGAAGTAAGGGGTTTTAAGTGCCTGTCTCTGATTTAATTTGACTGAGATTAGATTTCACACATACATGCCATTTTAATACTCTCCTTTGAAAAACTCAGATGCATAGTTAACCTTAACTGGTTTAATATGGATTTCAAATATCTCTTAGACAGAGCAGCTGAATCTGGGATGTGAGGGGTGAGGATGGGGTTAGTACTTCCCTGGGGAGAAGTGGGATAGGCTTATGGAGAGAACAACCTAAGACAAAAATGCTTTCAAGAAAAGGAAAAAGGAGGAAGTGCAGAGGCTGAGGCTGTGACAGGTGCAAGGATACCTGGGACTGAAGAACCACGGGGCTGTTCTTGGTTAGGCAGTTTGGATATAGATACTCCACTTCCAGGAAGTAGAAGGGCACTTTGCCCTGTGGATGTGATCTGTACTCCCCCAATTGTCTTCAAGAGCAGAAAGAGGTCCCTGCCAGCCCTATCTAATACTCAAGGTGTTGCCTGTCTCAGTGGTGACAGAATGAGAAAATGCCTCAATTTGGGCAGTTTTCTGCAATTCAGAAAATTCCTGAATTGACTTTAAAAAAAACCCTGGAAACAGAGGCTTGCCCTACAAAGACGTAGTGGATGGGGAAAAGAGTGTGTTATAACCTTTTTTGCTTCTATTCAGCTGGATTTAGAGAGTTTTCTTTGAAGAAGAATTTGAGAATATGCGTTTATACTCTAATTAAACCTGATTTTTCCAAGTTTAAAACCCTTATACTCTCATTTGGAGAGTTTATTTTGGAAATATCTTCTTCAAAGCTCCATCTAGCTTGCTCTCCTGATGCAATAAATTATGGATTCATTTAAATGTCTGAGTTTCTCTCTACAGCATTACTTTCTGCATAATCAGCTTGGTCTGTGTTTGCAGCTTCTTTTTCAACGAGAGCATTTCAAGTCCTTATTTTCTTGGTTTAGATTTTAATTAATTGAGCACTGAAATTTTTACACCAATATGGGATATGCAATTTTTCACTACTTATGCAGATATGCACTGCTCTACACCATAATTGTTTTGATATGAATATGAATTACACAGCAATTGACCTTGGGCTCTGCTTAGTCTGTGCTGGCTGTGAGGCCTGTGCTTTGTCCTCTGCATAAAGAGCAAATCACATCACTTCTTATCTGGGTCTTTGTACAAAAATATGGTTTCCCTGGAGATCCATTATGCATTGATTCCAATAGTCATGATACTTTTCACCTTCCTGTGCTACTTACACGCCTTTTGCTCTCCTCATAGGTTGTACAGTGATCTCCAGTGCCTTCCAGCTTGCTCCTTATATGCATGACTTCTGCTTTCTGTGCCATGCTAGTGGCTGAAAGTTTGGCAGCTCTGAAAGCTTTTTATTCATAACTCCCCTCTCCCAGAGCTGTTGATTCAGCACTCTGTTTCAGCTGATTCATTTGTTGCAGGGACCAGTTTGGAGGTGTGTGATTTAGAGACATGGAATGAGACTGAGAGTAGAGAGCTAAAGGATCTGCACTGGCCTTAGGTGTCATCTGTGCCTCCCTAAAATTCAACTGCTCTTGCAGCCCAAAGGTGACCCCAAAGGAGAATGATAATCTTTCCAAAGTGGCCCTTGGAGCTGCTCCAGTGAGTGCCAACACCACACACTGGATGTGTGTTTAGGACAGTCCTTGGGGTGTGTTTAGGACAGTCCTTGGAGGTGCTCAGTGTCCTACTGGGAGGCCAAAGCGGGCCTTGGCAGCTCACATTGCACTTTACTGATGGAGGGAGACGGTGACTCCCATCCACCTTCCACCAGAAGTGTGGTGTGGAACTCCCCAAACCACCAACACGAGCAACAAAAGGAGGCATGGAGGCAACTGTCAGCTATGAGGGGAAACAGAGGAGCAATCCATGGCATCCCAGCTGGAGCTGAGTGTGCCCACTCCTCTGGGCTCGCAGCCACCTGGGCGGCCGTGCCGCTGTCCCGCGGGGGCCAGGCTGCTCACTGCTGCTCCTTTGGCAGGCACGAGCCCCAAACAGACGGATGCTTATGACCTAGACCATACTATTGCAGCTAAGCTGGTCACTTGAAAGGCTTTGTCAGGACGTGGACAAGTGCAGTGCACAGAAGGGAGCTGCAGCTGAAGGGATGCTGTAGCCAAATAGGATGAAGTTGCAGCCCTCATTTATTTCATCTCTCCTGTGGTTTGCAGGGGCTGCTTTCTATGATAGCAGCTGATAAAGTCAGAGTCAGTCCAACATAAATCCCTTCTGAGCTGAGCTGAGTTTTGACAAATTTGTGATCAGAGCTGAGATTAGCCTGCTGTGACCATGTGTATGTGTTATGGTGCTTTTTTCTTTGCTTTGGATGGAATTACGTAACCCCGAAGCAAAATTTTGTGGATGAAATTCCATGCTCTGCTGAAACCTTGTAGATTCATGTTTATTCATTTAAAATTTGTGTCCTCAAAAGTAATTTTCTTCTAAAATTGTTAATGTATCCTGATAGCTGTTGGGAATTTAATGCTGTCATTTTCCTTGGCTTGCTGTGAGGGTTGTGTGTCACCTATAATTTATACAATATGGTGTTTAAAAGGTCTAAGTACTATTTGATTATTACAGGGAGCTTGGAGAAACAACATGGCTGAGAAAATTAGCTGTAGATAGCCTCTAGAGATTTGTGCATCTTAAGGATTTTGTGATCTCCTTTTGATGAGATTCATTAATAGTGTCACGTGTAGTTATACCTCCAGCTCTGCCTGTCAATCCTTAACTGAAATATCAGAGAAAAGTTGCAGTGCTCAGAGCCTAGTATTGCTGGAAAAGTCAATGAGTCCCATCCTGCACAGGCCAAACCTGCTCAAAGAGACCACTGTCATTGAAGGTTTGCTGGTGAAATGTGGAGAGAAAGCACTTGCAAGGACTGGAGTTCAAAGATACTTCAGTGTGGTTTAGTTTATCTCAGGCACTACTTGTTCTAAAGAAGACAGTACTGTCCCAATTTAACCACATCTGTATCAGCAGCTGCACTTGGAGGGACTTTGGTGCTCTGTCTCCTGGAAAACAGTATATGTTTTTAACTCGTACCAGTAAAGCATGAAATAAATACAGCCAAGATTTTTGCCAGTAGTTATACCACCTAACAATCAGGAAGATCTCTTTAGAAAAACAAAGAAATATGGGTCACTTGGTAAATAGCAAAAAGAATAGTCAAAGTTAAGCAGAATTCATGAAAAATCAAACAAAAAACTCAGGAGAAGTTGAAAAAATATTTTTTAAAGATATGGGGGCTAAACGATGAGGCAAAGAAAATGTTTGCCTTGACATCTAACAAATTTAATGATTTTTTACTCTGTTACTTCCCAGATGCTTCCGAGAAAAATGGGATCTGCTGTTGTTGCTTTGGGCTACAGGATGTCTCAGAGGGACAAGGTCACATTTCTAGAGAAGTTGTTCACTAGAGTACTCACAGACTCAGAGACTCACAGAATATGCTGAGTGGGAAGGGACCCATCAGGACCATCAAGTCCAACTCCTGGCCCTGCACAGGATACCCAAAGGGTCACACTGTGTGCCTGAGAGCAATTTCCAAATGCTTCTGGAACTCTGTCAGGCTTAGTGGCCACTTCCTTGAGGAGTCTGTTCCAGTGCCCAGCCATCCTCTGGGTGAAAAACTTTCTCCTGATATCCAACCTAAACCTCCCCTGACACAGGTTCAGGCCTTTAAGGTCCCTCCCAACCCAACCCAACCCATTCTATGACTCTATGATTGCTAACAAACAGCTCTTCTGAGAGCAGGATATTTTTATTTAGCTCATAATAAAAGTAAAATATAGAGAAGTTTCAAGCAAGTTAAACAATTAAAATTGAAAACAAATAGAACTATTATATTAGTATGTCATTCCATTGGGAAAAGCTAATGCTTAATATATTGCTATAACATTAACTCAACCAGACACACAAGAAACAGCCATTTAACTCTGGAGTCAGTAAATCATTGGTGTTTTCAGCTTAAGGCAGAAAGGAGAACTGAGATGAGCCCTAGAGTTCAGAGTGGACTAGTCAGGAGAACAAGAAGGAACATGTTAGTAGGACAAACTGAGGGCACAGCAAGGCTTGGGACACTCCATTGTGCAATTCACACAGGCAACTTCTGTAATGTTGTATTTATATTGCAACACACAATGTAAAGGTGCTGAACTGAGTCACATAATCCAGGTGAAAGTTAGAAGAAAGCTGTGTTCCAGTCACACAATCAGCTCTTCTGCTCCCTGGTGTGGCTCCAGCTTCCTTCACTACACTCTGCTGTGTATTGTGGGAACCTGCACCATGCAGAGAGGACAAGATGCCCAAAGATCAGCTGTCTCTCTTCAGGTTCCCCACACACAGAAGTTGCCACATCTGCCCAGTTAAACATGCTCTCACCAGAGGGAATAATATATATATGTGGCAGATGGATTTTTACAATTGCAACTTGAGTGTTCCTTTCTTAGGGAAATATGCAGGAAGGAGCAGAAGGGTCTTTTGATATTCAAAGCACAAATCAAATCTCTCCCACAGGCTGGAGGCTGCATCAGGGACCTTGGAAATTTGGAAAGGTACACATGCATATGCACACAAACAATTTTTCTTGAATTTTTGTCAGCATATCCCAAGCCCAGAGCACAGACTGGGCCTGTACCATTTAACTGAGAAGCACCATAAGCAAGCTGTGAGGGCTGCAGTATTAGGAAGCTCAGCAGTTCCCCAGAGGGATTCTGCACAGTGAAGGTGACTGTCATGACAAAGTCTTCTAGCCACAGAGCACCTTCAATGTGTACACTGAGCTTCTCTAGAGTCCCTACAGTTTAAAGCCTTTTGTAAAATAGTTTCAATCTTTAAGTGCCCAGACCCTCTCCACTCTTTTTGAAGAAAGGAACTGTGGAAGATAGGATGCTGTGCTTTAGGTTCCAAAAAAGTCATTATCTAGCTCTATATGACCTCAGTGAATGGATGAGACATCATCCTGTAGTGATATTTCATATGCATGCTGTACTCAACACTCATGAACCTGGTGTATAAGCAATGCAAAAAAACCCCCAAACCCCAAGAAATTTCTGTTAGAAATTCCAACCATACCAGCCAGAAGTCATGACATTTCCTCTACAGTTTTCACCTGTTCTTGGTAACTTGGCCATCTCAGGGTGCTAAGCAGTTTGTTGGCGATCACAGGCAGGGGGTTGTGCAATGTGCCCTGACTTTTAACCAGTGGCAAGGAAATAGGTTGTGGCTAATTGGTGTGCAGAAAGGAGTGAAGGGTTCAGTGAGTAGCTGAGGCATTGCCTTCAGAAAAGTTAATCTGTTCCAATCCATCAAAAAGCAGCAAAACAACTGAAGTATAAAATGACCAGGCAGGGAATTAATTTGCTTGAATGCATGGAAGAATTTGTGTCTCTGTGATGTATTCAGATATAAGCTCAAGGATTTACAGCATACATAATTAACTGGTGTAGCAGAAAGGTGAATATTAAATGGCCTCTCAGTATCAATAAAACATACTGGAAATAATAGATGAATTTTCCTAGATCAGGCTAGTATATAATTTCATCATCTTCCTTCTGAAATCTCTGTTTTTAAACCAAGGAGTTGATCCAGCTCCCTACATTTATGGAAAGGCTCATATTGACTTCAGTGGGCTTTGGATCAGGCTTCTGACAAATATCACGTGACTTTTTTAATGTCCTGAAAAGTTTTAAAACACATAAACTTTGAGGGTTTTTTCAGTTAAGTAATTACCTGCCTTAACTTTTCAAAATTCATGGAAGTCCACAATAGAGCTTTGGAGAAATATACAAAAAGCTCAGGCAAAGATGTACTTGTTTCAGTCTAAAATAATTAGTAAGGCTAATAATTAGTAAGGCTAATAATTAGTAAAGAGTGCAAAATCAATTAGTTTTCCTTATCCCTTGCCAACAACTAGACAGTGCCTGCATGGAAATTTTCTTTCTTCTGCCTTAATGGCTGGAGAAGTTTACCAGTTTGTTCATAGTCAAAATTATCTGAACCCTATTGTGCCCCAAAGTGAAATGAAATAACGTGTCAAGAGTTTCAAATTGCCAGCTAATGTGAAGCTGCTGTTGGAACACAAAGAAATTCTGTGATTAGAAAACATCTCCTCTCTCTTGCTCTCTCTCTCTCTCTGTCTTTTTTTTTCTTTTTTAATTTAAAGAAATCACATCAATCAGGAGAAATAGAAAATTCTTTCAGTGAGCTTTTTGTCATCTGATAGTGAATTACTGAAACAGCTGCTTTGCAGAATGCCATTTATTACACGCTGCTTTGAACTGATACGCCACTCAAAATTGCTTCTATCCTATGCTCATGCTTCATAAAGAGCAGGAACCGGCTAGTCCTAAACATCCTGACCTCACATTGTTATTAAAATTACATCTGGAATAGACCTGAGCCTTTAAGTTTTAAGTTTTTGTGTTGTCACAGACATATTTCCCCAGAAAGACAACCATAACTGACATATCAAAAGAAATTTGTTTCGAGGAGAGCAACATTTTGCAGCTGAAATGATATAGGCTAAAATTTGTCACCTCATATAGCAGATATAGCAGTTTTTCCCTGTAATTTGTTGACATAGGTTCCAGCAAGGGCAGTTTTGCCCTACTTCGAAGGCAGTCTTTTTATGTGAGCAGAATACAGATCATCTCTTCGCTCTTTATTTTCTACATATTTTCAGTGCTTTCTGTAGTCAGCAGGATGGCTAAAATTGCTGGAAACTCCTCCTGAACATTTATATATATTCAATAATTTGTGTTATAAAACTTAGCAATAAACTTTTGTAGCATAATGCTGCCATGGAACAGCCAAGGAAGTTCATTCAGTGGGAGAGCCACAACTCCTTTCTGCTCACTTTGATCTGCTCAGACATTATAAATCTTTTCCAAATACTTAACATTAGCTGATGAGGAAGAGGTTTCTGGTTCAGGGTCATAAGCCTCCGAGTAGAGCTGTGCACTGTGTTGCTGTGATAGTATTTGCTCTGCAGCATTCCCTGAGATCACATGGATCTAACTGTGCTCCTCACTGGACTCCTTCTGTCTGTGCTACAGTTGGTCTACTGCTAAACTTTCCTTCCACACTGTAAGCCTCTATGCAAGGTAAACACTTCTTCCATTCAGCTTAAGAAAGGCTTGTTTAAAATACCATTCTCGAAGTACTAGCTGTTCTTTTTGTAAGCAAATAAAAACTATTGTTGCAGCAGGTATTTAGTATTAGGAAAAGTTGATAAAAGATTTTAGGAAACTGTCATACTGACAATTATTTCCCTGCACATTTGTAACCACACACAAAGAAAAATCTATCATAAGTTGTTTGAGACAGCTTTTGGTGCGGAATTTTACTTCAAAGTAAGAATAACAAAGGAAGAGAGTGATTTGCTCACAATTTCAGATAGTTCTAGATGTATCATCCATGTTTTTTGTATGTATATGCCTCCACTTTGCCATTAACTAGTGATGTCTGGGAATGCACATTTCGTACGTATGGATCATGGAAAGGTAATCATACTGCCAAGTGCAAGGTATTATTTACCAATGTTTTTGTAGGTGGATTTGTTAGAAGACCACAAAGTGTATAGCACAGACTTTGCTCTTTATAAATTACTCTATATAGAGAGGCAGTTACTTTCCAGAGCCATGAGGAATATACAGAAACATTGCAATAATAGTGGTTGAGAAAGGGCATCACTTTATCATTTTGTTTTCCCCCATCCTTTACATACCTTGAGATTTTTATCTCCCTATATAATTCTCCCTTTAGCCTTATTTGCTGGAAAGGTCTGACAAGGTCTAGGGCAGTGGAGTCAAATTTGGTGTTGTTTTGAGACCATTTTACTTGTTGAAGTTTATTACCGTGTCTAAGTTTAGGAAGGGATGTTCCTATGATGGACATTCTGAGTGTGCTGTGACAGAAGACATAGTAGTAACCCATAAAACATTTCACCATCATGCATACTTGATAGTACATAGATGTAAGAATTGTATATTTAGAAATCAGTGCTTTGAAAATGCACACCTCATGTTTTTTTCTCAGGTGTAAACATGATTTCAGGTTTTGGATGTAAACACTTCTTTCTTTAAAAGCACAGAATGTTTCTTTAGCTCTTGAAGAAAACTTTGCATATTTATAGAATCTCTTTAAAATGCTTAGGGAGGTGACAACTCTTTGTATTTCCCCCAGGAGACACAGGTCAATCACAAATGTGAGTCCGTAAATGCTTGTAGTGTCTGCTGATCTCAACAGCAGATCCGACAGCAGAGAAAAGGAGTGTTGCTTGGGTGGAAATGGCAACAGATATCTAAAATTTTAAAGTATTCCTATGTCCAAACTTCTTACTGAAGCCCCAGGATTTCATACAATATGGTTAAAGAACGTCCCTAAGCTCAGTTTGGGTTTGCAGTCTGAAGAATGCAAAATTAATCCTTTCCATGACAATCATGACTATGTGAATTCTGGGGATAGTCTTGACCATGAGATGGTACATTTCAGGTTCCTGAGAGGACAGAGTAAAGCAGCTAGGAAGATCACAGTCCTGGATATCAGAAGAGCAGGCTGTGGTTTATTCACAGATGTACTTGGAGAAATCCAATGGGATACAGCCCTAGAGAGAAGAAATGTCCAGGAAAACTGGTTGCTTTTCAAGGATCTCTTTCTTTAAGCTGGAGACAGAAGGTCTGTACAGATGAACAAGCAGCTCCTCACAAAATTCAGACATAAAAAGGAAGAATGCAAGAGGTGGAACCAGGCATAGGGAAACCAGGAGGAATGCATCATGAGGGGTTGGGGTTAGAAAAAACAAAGTCCACCTGGAGCTGAATCTTCTGAGGTATGTGAAGGGCATCAAGAAAGGCTTCTACAGGTACTTAGGCAGCAAAAGAAAGACATGGGGAAATGTGGGACAGCTGCTTAATAGTCCAGGGAGTCTGGTGACAAAGAACATGGAAAAGGCCAAAGTACCAAGTGTCTTCTTCACCTACATCTTTATGGGTAAGTCTGACCCTCAGGCAGTGCAAGTCCCTCAGATGTGGGAGAAAATCTGGAATGAGGTTCTGCTGTCATTAATTTCTGTCATATTGTATCTAATTCTTCACTTACACTATATGTGGTTGTTTCAGCCTGTAAACTCTTCTAGGCAAGGAAGTGTGTTCATTAATTTGTCTTCAAAAAGATGTTATGTGTTTTATGTTGAGCAGTGTCTCTGGAGGTATTCTTAAGATAAGTTGCATTAAATGGCTTTGCACTTTGTGAAAGTATATTCCCTATTAACAATCCCTGCCTGATTCTTAATTTAGTTTTTTTTCCTGGTTTATCTGCACATGTGCAGATAACCAAGCTGCAAATTCCCAGTAGATTTCAGAGGCCAGACTTGGTTGCTGTGTGCAGTAATGCACAAATACCATGCCATGGAGTTCAGTCTGCTACACGAACTCCTTCTGACTCCAGGAAATCTTGACAGCCAACAGGACATCCCCAAAGAGGAAAGCATGGGAGTCAGGATCTTTCTCACTGCTTCCAAGAAAAAGGATTAGAAGTGATGATTTTTTCCCTCCATGGGTAAGTGAATAATTAGGTTGTGTTTTCCTCCTTTTGCTGATCCATGGTTTTACATGTGTGTATCTAATTAAGTAGAATCCATACTGAAATAAAATTGCCATGGCAGTAATCTTTAAATTCTAGGAAAAAATAAAACCTCCAAGGCAAAAAGCATTGGTAATTAAGAAAATAACTTTAACAATTGCGGATTATGCTGACCCAGGAGTGAGAGAGGTTTGCCTTGAAGCGGTTTCCCTCTGTCCCAAGGCTTCCTGCTGCCTTTTAAGTTTATGGTTTCAAAAGCCTCTTACACTGTACTTCTGCTTTCACCTGCCCTATGTGTTCTCCCTTTGTTTATTAGGGTTTTTTGGGGGGCATTGCTTTTTTTTTTTGTTGGACTTTTTTTTTTTTTTGTGCTTGCTGACTTTCCTTGGAAATAACTCTCTCCTTTCTGTCTGTTTTTGTCACTTTTGCAATGTATTCCTGCCTCCCTCCTCCTTGTCCTTCTATCCCTCCTGTGTCTTCTCCCACTGCAGTTGTTGGTTTTCTCCCCAGCACCTCATACTTCCCCTCTTTTGCTGGGTCCCTGTGTCAGGATTGCTGCTCAGGGCTGGAGCTGTCCTCTGGCAGAAACTTGTTCATCCCAGGAATGTAGCTGAGGACTTAGGAAGTCCAAGAAGTGGCCCAGGAGGCTAGGTTCAGTTTTCAGCCCCAGTGTTGTCTTGCATGGATAGGATATTCACCTACATGAAGCAGTATGATCTTTCATGGGCTCTCAGCTTGCTGCTGAGCAGTCTTCTCACATTTTACTTGGTTTTGGATCAAGAAAACAGGGAAGAAAAAATAGTTGCTGAAAGAACAGCAGAAGGACAAAGATTTCAGCCCAACAGAACTGGCATTGCAAAGAACTATGCAGAAGAAAAACAATACTGAATTGTGTTTGGACACACTGGCCTAAATAATAAGTTTTCCACAGGTTTATGTAGAGTGGTGTCTTTTTGAAATATTTTTAAGCGAAGGATTCCCCAGCATGTAAGTATAGAAAATGTTATTACCAATATATATAAATAATAATATTTTTCTAAGCTCTGCATATATGAGTGAGTAAAAACTGTTGATTTCACTGAAGTAGAAAGAACAGATTGGAAAGCATTAAGAAAGGAAAGAAAAAAGTTCATTCCCTGAGTAAATTACCATATTGCAAGGAGGTGATACTGTGGCCCTAACTCCAGAAGTCTTGTTCTCAGAGCAGAGTAGGGTTTAGTGATCCCTGCTGCTACTGGAAGATAGGAAGAAAAATCTGTATTTCACCAAGGGAAGCTCTTTGCAAAGTTCAGCATAGCTGTAGATACATATTTGTTAAAGTTGGGAACACATTTTATTTGAATTCTATTTTTTGCTACAAGTGCTGGGCTCAGTCCAGAGCAATGCTGTCTCTTGCCAGTGAGGTAGCAATGTTGACTCAGAGCTGAAACTGGCCCCAAGTGTTCTTATTTTTTTTGTTATTTTTCTTCATAACTGAGTGAATTTTATTTAGAAGTCAAATGTGAAATCCATCATTGTGTTGGACAAGATGAGTAATATTTTTAAAAAGTATTATATACTTGCAAACTGTTTATATTGCACAAGCAATTGTTTTGTAGATGTTAAACTACTCCAAATCATCAGGTATTTTTCTAGAGGAATGAGTATCTTGGAAGTAGGAATGACCTCCCAAGGTCCTTTCACTCTTGCAAATGAGCATCTGTTAGAACATAATAATTAGAATTTCATTTTCTGTCTTTGGCTAAGAAAGTTGAAAAGCGTTTGCTTCTCATGCCCTTCCTCCCTACTCCTGTACTCAGGCATTATCTCCTTGGCAGCTGATTAGGATTGGCCCTCAGCAGCCAACAAGCTGCAAGTTTCATTTCAACACCATGATTAACCTGTCACTAATTCCTTGTAGGAGTTGTGTGTGCTGCTGGCCTGGGGGATCCAGCTGTGCTGGGGT
The DNA here is from genome assembly GCA_013397245.1 of Thryothorus ludovicianus. Classification (NCBI taxonomy): domain Eukaryota; kingdom Metazoa; phylum Chordata; class Aves; order Passeriformes; family Certhiidae; genus Thryothorus; species Thryothorus ludovicianus. The sequence continues at coordinate 371,190 of VZTB01000164.1, forward strand.
TGTGTCTGGCCTGAAAACTTTGTCTTTGAGGAGCTGGTACCATCTTCAAGGGACAGGGGGGAGACAGGCTGCAGATAAGATGTCAGTGTCCTCTGTGACTGGCTTTACAAGCTGCCACTCCTGCTTTCTTGTAATTTGTGAAGACCAGTCTGGAAACTGCTGTCTGGTTTCCACCAGCAAAACACTGGATCACCATGTTTTCAAACAGAAGCATTTAGTACAAGGCATCAGTGGGTATCAAACCCAAGACACTATAAAAGAGGAAAAGTTCTGCTTTTCAAAAGAATACTCTGTGTATTAGATAATTCATAGTATTTCTCAATACTGACTTGTGAGCCAGTGGTAAGTCAGGAGTAGCATTTGAATGTCTTTCTGTTGCAGATGTGGTCATATCCTCCAGATTATTGAAAAGACTAACAAATCCATTGCAAGTCCCCAAAAGGCTGAAGCTCTCATCCCAGCAAGACTATCTTAAATTTTACATTGATCTCAGTATGCATGGTCTGTGGGTGGTTCTCACCAGAGAAAGGGAAGTGGATTGTGTGTGCCTGTTCTGCAGCACAAGTTCTGCCATCCTTCCAGGTGGGAAGTCTTCTCTCCTGTGCCAGGCAAATGCCCATGCTTGGAGCTGGGCATGTAAAGCAAGATATGCTGAGATTCTCAGCTTCTGAGCTTGTGTATTCAGTCCTTCTTATAATAAATGAACTCTATTAAAAAGTCAGTGCTTGGCTTTAAAAAAAGTAATACCACATTTCTGTAGATATTGCAGTAGTTTCTTTTTGGGTGCAAATATTAGAGCAACCATCCATTCTTGAGCAGATATTACTGCAATGTCAGTGCCACTGTTATGTGATGAATTGCCATGGGTTGTTAGTGCCTCACTTTTTTCTGCAGGATTGACTGAGCTGACAGACTTCAGTAAATATCAGGTTTATACTAAATTTTGATCTCCTAACTACTGACTGTAAACTGTTTTGGTAATCTTGTAAGTTATATGAAGGACTATACTATAGAATGACATCAGTGAATACTTGAAAGAATTTCCTGTGAAATAATATCTGTAATCACTGAAATAAAGGTAATTTATGCTCCACTTGGGTCACTGATTTTGTTTTACCAAAACGCAAGCCTTTACTTAGGACAGGAAGAAAAAAACTGGAAGATTGATTGATGTGTACATGAAGTTTTACAGTGGTAATATACATGTAATGCAATCAGTAATAAAGCATTTGTGCCTCCTGATGTTTATTAAAACACTTATATTATTTGCATAGAAAAGGCTAAACAAAACAGTAAACACTCTTTGGAAGCAAAGTGGATGAAGCCCAATTTTTCTCATTGTTTTCGAAACAGATGTGCAATCATGTTTTAGCATCAATGAAAGTTAGTGCAATTTGCCTTCCAATCTGTCCTGGGATAAGCACAGCTGATAATCTTCCACCTCATGTTAGAGTCCAAGTCTCAGACTTATTCCAAAGAAATATTACTCCTGCAAACATTTTCTTCCCATCCAATACTTCTTATCTCACAAATTTGCTTTAAAACTGTTAAGATGATGACTTTCTGACAAGGTAACTTTCCTTTCAGTTGAATTATTTCAGAGAATTTCATCATACTGAGGAAAAAATATTATTTCCTGTTAAATAATGGATATGGAGACTGTGTCAAGCAATCCGTTGAGATCAGGAGGTCTCTGGCCTGACAACAGAGCTCAGTGGCTTCTGTTATTAATTTCTCTGGGCTGTAAAATTGCTTATTGTTGCTGTCCAAATAGAAGAACCCAGGGTTTTAAATAGTTGTAATAAATAAGAAAGTTGTATATAATTTAAAATGTGAGTTATATAAAAATCGATTTAGTGTCAATGAAGTGTTAGGAATATCAGGTCAAAGGGGCTGCTACTAAGAATTGGCAGAGTCTCAGTAACTCCATGGAGTTACTCTAGCAGTGCATTTGCACAGTGATTAATCTCTAAGAAATGCCAGAAGCAGAAAATAAAAACTGTTGTTGCTTGCAAGTGGAGCACTACAGCCTATAAAGGAATATGAACAATTTAGGGATCACAATGCAGAAAATTCTATTAGGAGGAAAAGGAATAAGGTAGGCTGGAGAATTGATGGGAGGAAATGCTGGAATGACAGCTGGCAGAAAAAATTATTTTTCTAAACTAATTTTTGCTGTCTCCTGCAATAGTTTCAAAATGAGTCTGGGAACACTGGAAAGGAATTTGGAACCTGAGTAAATGATTGCACGGAGGGAGAGTAAGGGGCAACTAAGAAAAGAGGTCTACTGAAAAAAAGACTTCTTGTAGATTTATGGTGAATTTAAATGTTTGCTGAAGAGTAATGTGCAGAGAGCTGAAGCACAAAGATAAAGGACAAACCTCACCTCTCCAAGGTGACAAAGAAATCGGCTGGCAATAATGCATAAATGCAAGGTTGCTGCCTAAACTAAATCCTGATGCATAAATAACATTTCACATGCTTCTGTGAAATGACTTGGCTCCTGAACCTTTGCATCAGTAAGTGTGGTGATTTATACAAAAGAAAAAAATTTCTCAAAAAGATAGAGTCTGGTCCTCACAGCTATGAGATGCTGGGCCACATTGAGAGTGGTTATTTTGACAAGAGTGCAGAGATCTCAGTTGCATGGTGTGCTGGTTTTTGCTGGGGTAGAGTTAGTTTTCTTCACAGTGGCTAGTACAGGGCTGTGTTTTGGATTTGTGCAGAACACAGAGTTGATAATAGAGAGATGTTTTTGTTATTGCTGAGAAGGGCTTACACAGAACCAAGGCCTTTTCTGCTTCTTGTACTGCCAGGCTGGGGAGAGGGCTGGGGGTGATTGGGACGCTGGTAGGAGACACAGTCAGGATAGGTGACCCAAACGGCCAAAGGGACATTCCAGCCCATGGCACATCATGCTCAGTGAATAAAGGGGGTGGAAGAAGGAGTAAGTGGACATTTGGGGTGATGCCAATGTCTTCCCAAGTCACTGATAGGTGTGAGGGGGCCCTGCTCTCCTGGGGATGGCTGAACACCCGTCTGCCCATGGGTAGCAGGGAATTCATTGCTTACTTTGGTGAGTCAGTGCCTTTTGATTTCCATATTAAACTTTGTCCGAATTTGTGAGTTTTCTAACTTTTACCCTTCCAGTTCTCTCCCCGATCCTGCAGGTAAGGGCGTGAATGAGTGGCTGAGTGGGGCTTGGCTGCTGGCTGGGCTTGAACCATGGCAGATGGTGCTAAGGCAATTAAGAACTTGGCCCATGACAACCCGTTCATTGCTGTAAAAATGCACTTTCACTTCAAGGTTTCCCTGTTTCACTTTTGTCTCTCATGACTTCAGGTACACATCCCAGTGTGCTCCAAGCTGTCCTCCCTCTGTCCTGGCCTGCTACTGCACCTTCCTGTACTCATTATCTTGTCTGGAAATGGTAGCTGGACTCTTGTCTGATTTTCAGAAGCGTATATAATTCCTCAAATATAAGATGTACTTCAAATGTGTATTAGGAGTCTGTGAGGTAAACCTTTGCAATCTGGATAAGGTATGAAGTGCCTTGAGTCCTTGAGATGCCTTCAGCAAAGAGTAGAAAGAAATATATAAATGGATGTTGATTTTTCAAGCAGCAGTTTAATTCTTCTGGCTAACTTTGGGTTCTGCAATTTAAGAGAGTGGTTGTATGGATCCAGGATAACTCAGCTCCTGCCTTTAAAAGCAGGCCACACCCTAAGGGGCCACCTCAATAAACTAACTATGCAGTCCTGCTTCTTTGCACAATTGTTCTGGGCAAGTGTTCTTGCAGTGTTCAAGACACTGTTCAGCAGTGTCCTTGTGTTGGTGTGGCAGAGAGAAGTAGCCACCACAGGGGGAGCAGGAGGAAAAAGGGTCAGATTTAACTGCTTACAGTAAAAAGCAATTGTTTTATGCTCTGACCAGCTTGTGAAAAGCTTTGGACATGGCAGAACACATCCATATTATTTTAAAATAAAATAGCTCTGAAGGATCTTTTATGTCACAGAAGAGGTTAGTCTTCATGATTGTTGTTTAAATGTGATTTTCAAAGACTTTTAGAGATATTTTAATAAGGACTAGAACAATTATTTTCCAAATAACTACAGAAATATTTGGAGGGAGAGGTAATGACCTTTTCTTAGACCAGCTGATCTAGCTGGGATTTTAAGGAAGCTGTGCTAGGGTCTCTAGCTTCACTGGCTTGTTGGCCAGGGCCATCTTGAGATTTTTCTAATCTTCTTTGTATTACTACCTGACTTCTTCCATCTGTGCTATATTTCACTTCTCCACTCCTGTTCGGAGCTGTTTATTTGAATCACACTCTAAACCAAAACATTAAATTCATCAGGATTTACAAAATGTCCCTTCTATTTGTCACTCCAAGAAGCTTTTTACCATTGGATGGCTCTGATGCCTTAGGATTTTAGCTTTCATGTTTTTCAAATACTGTACTGCTTCAGGGTATAACTCTAAAACTCCATAGCTTGTCAACTACTGTTCTCCTGTTTTATTCAGACCAAACAATCCCTCTAGGCCTGTAATTCAAGGATATCCTATTGCCCCAGGCCCCGAAAAGTATAAATAAAAATGAGTTGAGGGGTAGAAAACTGGGTTATATGACTTAATTACCTGAAGCTGTAATTGGAGGACTAATCCCTGATATGTGAATTGACCAAACTTGTCTGAAAAACTTATGACCATTTGTCCATCTTGAGTGTAGCCCCTCTCAGAGGCTTTTGGCTGCCCAACGTATACCTATTGAAGACCTTTAATAAATACCCACTTTATTCTCTGATTCTTGTCTAGCCTCTGTTCTAGGCAGCCACTCCAAGGCATCAGCTCATGTAAAACACTGTATGCAAAAATGAAATGTCAAAATGCTCCAGGAACCTGAGGCTGTGTTGGCCACAGTGAGTGGACAATGCCAGTGTGCCATGTCATATATCCCAGTAGAAGCACTGGGGAAGTCCCAGTGCTCAGGGTTTTAGAGTGAAGATGTCTACTGCCTGCATGGCTGGGAAGACAGACAGAAATAATCCTCAAGGTTTGCTTAGGGATTGTTTTGCTCACAGACATCTTGAAGTTCCAAGGACAAAAGTATTAAAGAAAAACAGAAAAAGAAAATGCAATAGGAAAATACTGGATAGTCTCATTAAAGGCACAAAGATGAATTCAGCACTTCAGGCTTTACATTCACATTCTGTAGCTGAGTTGGAATAATACCATTGTTTGAGAGCAGAAATAGGTGATAAAATGTGACAGCTGGGGCTTGTTCGATGCTTGAACTTCTGCCAGGGCTATAAAATTATTCAGATTCCTTAGAGTAATGTGACTCACCCTGGTTCTTCCAAGAACCTTTGATTGCCTGCCTGGATGTGACAGCTAAGCACTGCTTTGTTGGGAAGCAGGTTTCTAGGACAGAGACCTCTTCCATGGACAGAACAAGGGCAACCTCTGAGGCCTGGTGGGCAACCGTGGCCATGGCCTGCTGTTACTGGCCAGGAATCTACTCAGATGCAGTGGCAGTGAAGGTCATGAGATGCATCTGACCAAGACCAAGGAGCTGTTTTCAAAGCAAACCAAATGGTCATAAGTCACTGAACTCCCAACCGCTGCCTTTCCCAGCTTGTCCAGAGCTCTCCCGCTTCCACTGGAGGCTTAGCTGCCTTCTACAGCACCACTTAGAGCTCTTTGTGTAGTCCACTACTTGGGTTTCCTTTCTCCTCACTCGTAAATAGATGTCTTTTCCACTTACTCTGGCTTTACTGTCATCTTTCCTACAAGCTTTAGCCCAAGAACACATAACTGAAGCGGCTGGACCAGGCATCTGAGAAGTCTGTATTATGTGCAGTTATTGTTCAACATTAATAATAATAAAAATATTTTTATTTTTGCTGACATTAATGATTTGGTTGGAGGAAAAAGTCATTCTTGTCTCCATGCAGTGGTCTATCATTTTTCATAGTTTATTATCACTTGGAGTAACTGAACGAAGATAAAACAAAATTTTCAGGAAAATGTTTGTATTTTCTTAGGTATAGATTTCACTCATAAATGTATTTTTCCCTTCCTCTGGCTTTACAATACAGTATTCACTTTTCCTAAAAGATTCAGCACGGGAATGCATAACCTAAGTGACCAGACCAAGCATTTGAGAACTCGTGTGTTTTTTGATTTCTCTGATGAGAATGGAAAAACTCTGTATGTCCTCACTCATGCTGTTGTAAGCAAGACCAACCATGTAAGATGTTAAATGTTCTGTACTAATGGACATTTTGAAAAACTTAAGCAGGGAATTTGTAGTCACTTCTGCTCAAAGGATGCTGGTCCTGCAATGTTTTAAGGAATCTGTTCCAAAGACATTAACTCTTAGAAAAGGAAGTTTAGGAACAAATCTAGGCCCTGCTAAGTATGATGAAGGGGTCTTTTGTGATCAGAGCCAGAATTTCCCCAGGGAATTTGCAGTGAATACAGAGAAATAGACTTCACTGTTGCACTAATTTGTGCATATTCCCACTACATGTAAGAAAACAGTAAGAGAAATTGCACTGAATCTGTATTTGAACGTTCTCTGTATTCAGTCAAGAGCCTTTCCTTCCAATTGTACTTAGGATGCTATTATTTATAACTCTCTGAATTGGGAGTTTGCTTTTTATGTTTGTAGGAAAAGTTACTCTATAATGATAGCTTGTAGTTAGACTAGAAATCCCCTGTAGTTGATTAATTTCTAATGAAAAATACCATTTCTGTGTTTTCATTTTGTTCACTGCAAATTTTATGATCTGTTGAACAAACAGCATTTCAATAGGATCTGTGATAATTGAAGCTATGTAAATAGTTTGGATTGATTTTGTTAAAATAATATGATTGGATTTTACTATCTGTGTCACTAAGCCTGACATTCACTTATCTGAAAATTAAATATCTGAGTCTGAGGTGATATGATGCATATACAGCAGTATTTAGGATCTGTGCAATAATTCGGTTCTAAAGCAAATCTCATCCTTGTGTCTGTTGTCAGCTCAGTTCTTGGAGCAGTTGTTCAGCTTAGCTGAATTTCTTTAAGAGGAAATTGAACCAAAAGCTCTGTTCCAGGTCTGCATCAAGTGTCCTTCTGTCTCTAGGAAGGCACAGTGATCTAAATGAATCCTTCAGGCAATTCTGAGATGTGCTTGTGGTGACTCCTAGCTGCCCTAGGAGTCACCACAAGCTGGTCTAGGGGAGCCAGACTAAACCAAGACCAAACCAAACCCCATATGGATATGGAGTGGACACTGGGACTTCAGCAGCTTCTGCTTTGCTCTTCTGCTGTGTCAAGGCAGATGCTAAACCAAATATGCCCTGGTGTCCCACTATAGTCAACAGAGAGGAGCAGGTCAGACAACAGGTCTATCTTAGACAACACTTGGTTTAGAGTATCAGAGCTACATATTTCTCTTCATTATATGTACAGTGGCTTAGACATCAATCTTTTAAACACTTAGGGCAGGTGAATCCCATTACCTTGATTTTTTGCTCATGGCTCTCTGCTGAGACATTCTCAGGTTGTTCCATCTCCCAGGTAGGTAGGATGGATTTGTATGGAGAGAGAGGATTGCACATGCTGTATTTTTCAGTGCCTACCATTTCATTCTTCCCTTATTCCTCTGTGGCTCCCACCCAAATGTATGTTTGGAAGGAAATGGAGGAGTTGGTCTGAGTTTGACCCTCCTGAAATCAACAGCAGAATTGCCCTTGGTTCACCTGGTGCAGCTCTGCCTGATTTAGCTTGTCTTCAAAGTGCTTGGTACGTCTCTAAATCCGATCCCAGGCACCACGAGCTGAGCTGAGAGGCACTCAGCTGGTGAGAGCCACTTGGCACTTCTGGGCAGCAGCAGGAAGGATGGGATAAGGGCACCAGTCAGCATCCAGCAAGGTCTGGCCACAGTGGTATCCTTCATCCTCCTCCTGTAACAGAGTTACTCTGTGTCTGTGACTCCTGTTCAGGACTAAAGTAGTCTGTCTGATAAGAGTCCTGTGGGAAACTGGTGTATGAACACATCCTGAGGGACTGCCGTGGGATGTATTACATACCAATGACCTTAGTCTTGGCAGATCCTAAATTCTCTTTGCTTGGCTTCCCAACCTTAACACTGCTCTTTAACATACTTCTGTTACCTTGGGTTTTTTAGGTTCATAACTCCCCCATGTATTCACAGAAATCAACCCTATGGCATAGTCCTGATACTTCAGCTGGCCTTACAGCCTCATTGAGCCCATCTTGAGCCTAACTCATAGACTCAATTGTCCATGCAGCTCCTTCAATCCATTTTGTCTTTAAATTTTGTATTATACAACCTATTCAATGCTATCATACTGCAGCCTTTTCTTAACCCTACATCACATAAAAAGTATATTTATTTGTTTGATTTTTCTATGCAAATTGGCAGTTGACTTCCAATGATTATTATGCATGCTTTATGTCTTGATTTAATAAATTTGTGCAAGTGAAAAGCCTGGGAGGGAGAGACAAAGGCATCATTGCATGGGTGCTTTGAGTTGTTTTGCTGGCAATTTATTAGACTAATTGGGCATCACTAGCACAGTGATTAGCTAAAATGAGAACCATTGTCTTATTTATTTAGAATTTACAAGTATTAGAATGGCAACACTTGAGCTGCTGGCTGCTGGTATTTTTTATTTCCCCTTTGATATTTTCAGATTCCTTACTATTTATTGTACCACAAGAAAGTGCAGTTGAAGACGTGCTTGCAAAGCTTTCTGTTGAAGCTGTGGAGTTCTCCATCAGTGTCATTTCTGACGAGCATGAAAAGTTTTCCAGCATCTTTCAATAATTGTCCACAGAGTAACTGAGCTGTGTATGACAAATTGTCCTAAACCATCTAAGAGTCAGTGCAGTGCTGTAAATCCAGGAGAAGTTGAACACATTCAGCATGAGCTTTCAGAAAAGCTTTACAGCACAGGGCAGCCTGAGTCCTGATGATTTCTGTGCTGGCAGTAGTGGGAAGTGCCTGTCTGCAATTTGAAGGTGTTCTCCATGCCAACCCTTTTGCAGCCTGTCAGTAATTAGCAGCCTGTGGGTGTGTAGACCTGGGAAGGGTAATGTCAAGGCCTCTAATTTTCTTGAGGAGTGCTCCCTGCTAAGCTATGCTGAGACACAATAAGTGCTTGCCTGCTTATTAGCAACTTTGAGATCACAAAAAATTCACAGACATTCCTTATTTTTCTTTAACCAAGCGTGAGCCTTTTCACATCCTTCTGTCACACAAAACATGTTGGTGTCAGCACATCAGTCACATGGGCTCCCTGCGGAAAAGCCACGGTATCTGATTTTCCAGCTGCACCTGGGTGCTCTCACACTGCTCTTTGGTTCAGCTCAGCTCCAAGCACACCTTCTGCAAATAATAAACTGGTTCAGGAACATCACCCTGGCCAGGTCTCTGCCCTCAGAGAGTCCTCAGGCAGAAGAAGTAAAGATTTTGGATGGGACTCATCTTCCTCACAGGTCTAAGCATCCTTGGCATCCTCAACGGGCAATGGCTGTGAATAAATTCTCCCTGCCAGACAGGCATGCCCTGCCTGGGCTAAGGAAATTGCTGTTTTCTTTTAAATGCAAGATTTGTTTCTCAAGGGAGAACTGTGTCTTTTTTTTCATATTTATTTTTATGCAGTCTGTCTGTCAGTCTTCCCTCCAAACTTGTGATTATGTCAGACAGCTTCAGCCAAATACAAAGAGGGATTCTATTCATTCTGGATCTGCTATTTACCACTTGCTATTTTAATCTGCTGCCACCTGATTCTTGTATCAGAAGAGACAGTGAACTGTCACTGCCTGTGTACCTTTTCTCTGTGTATTTTTCCTCCCAGAACATCTGTGTATAAACTGCAGTCAGCAGAAAAAATAGAATGCCAAAGAATTGTCAAAATAAAGTAATACTACTAATCTCCAACGTTCTGAATTTTGGCACAGATTTGTTTGGTTTAAATATGGCTTGGACTGAGCACCTGGGAAGTGTTTTAAGCAGCCACTGCACAGCATGCTGTGTACTGCTGTTTTCAGATTGCAGAGCTGCTGTTCATGAACAAGTGATTTCTGGCAAGATGACATAAAATTACAACTCTGCCAGTCTAATTCTCACTACTGTTGTTTGCTAAAGCAAACAGCATAAAAATAGTATGCACCTGAAAACAAAAGAATCAAACCTCACTGTGCTCAAAATCCAAAATAAGATGATTGTATTTAAAAATATCTATTAAAATGGGTTGTTAAGAGAGGAAAGACAAGGAGAGAAAAGCTAGGCTTGGCTAGTGCTGAGGAATTAATTAGGAACCCCTGCAACTAGAAACTGAGAGTCCTTGCTGGCAGAACTCTGTAGGGATGAGAAATTAGTCTGTTTTTAGGGAATACAGAAAGGCATCTGAGCCATTTGCACCAGATGATGGTCACATCCTTAACTAATTTTGAAACAGATGCTGGAAATTTACACCAGAAGAAATGGACACCACTTTCATAGCAAGTAACTGAGTTTAGGACAAATAATCTGACCTGCAATGTTTCATGCGCCATCCATATCTTTACCCATGGCTTTCCAGTGAGCTGTTGCACACTGATCTACAATGGGTTTGAGCCTGAAGTGGAACAGGGCAGGATTTTGAGCGACTAATGTCCAGAGCAGCAGCAATGCTTCACTGGGGCTGATTTTTATTAATGCTAGTAAGGAAAGTTTAAAATTAATGCCTTTCATTAAAACCAAAATCAACAGGTATTATGTAAATATGTTCTATGTAAATATGTATTTATCACTAAAACTTACTCTGCATAAGAGTAGCTCTTGTCTCCATGAAAGACAATCCTCAGTGACATGATGTACTTTGGCTGGCATTTTTCCCCTTCTATCTCCCACTGACAAATGTGTATGAGTTTGAGGAAGGAAAAGCAAGGAACCCATTCCAGAACACATTTGTCAGTCAGGCTTGTAGTGCTAGTGATTTAGATTTGTATCTTAAAGCTGCTATAGTATATAATTAGCATTAGTATATAATTAGCTCTGAAAGATTTGAAAATCAAAAGATTGAGTTGGAAACACTGAAGGAAAAAAGTGTCTGTTCTGGAGTCTAGTCCAAACTGTTTCCTTTACCAAATACATCTTCAATTTTTCTCAATTATGAACTGTAATACAGGGCCTAGAGTGCAGAAAAAAGGTCATCTTTTATCTCATAAGCTCCAATCTAATGATCAGACACAAATGATTAGATCACAAAAATCACCCTTAAAATAAAGCTGTGCATAATGAGCCTGGGTGAATGGCAACAGGTATCACTCCATTAATATTCTGTATTTAGTATAACAGAAAATATCTTTGAACTGATTAAAGAAATATATTCATATGTGACTAGGTTTTCCCTGTACTTCCATCATAATCATCTTAGGGTCATGTTGTTGTTGTTGTTGCTTCCTTCTTCTGCAATATTATCCACTGTGGCATCCTGGACCCCTACCCCTGGACAAGCCTCCCTCAAGTCCACAGCACCTCTGCAGTTCTTCCTTTTTTTTCATAGATCTGCCACAGTATTTTAAGCCTCTTCCCAGCTTCCACTTTCACTGCAATACACTCTTTTTTCCTTACTCCCTGCTTTTTACTCATCTTTTGACCTGAAAATCAAAGAGCTTGCAGCACAGACTGTAAATGATGTGAACTGATGGGGATGGTGATTTCCTGACCTACATTTCTACTGCTGCCAGGCAGAAGAGAGGATGGCTGAAGTCACCCTGTCTCTGTGGAGGAGCTGATAAAAACTTATAGCAATTCCTTTGAGATCTGTAATGGGATGGACCAAGGATTGAAAAAAATTGCTAAAGGGCACTGGCAGGGTCTGATAGCCTGGACAACAGCAAGAACCTCATCTTCTCATGAAGTGTTTCCACTTTTTCCCCTTTACCCCTCACCTCACTGCTACAGTCCCAAAGATTCTTAGATGTCCTTGGAGGCTGTACAGCATGTGAGTTTTCTTTCTGTAAGAGCCTAATCGAGAGATGTGGGACTCCAAGAGGCTCTTTAAAAAATGCTGTTTATTGCATAGAAGAAGTTACAGCAATCTTGGGTCGTGGGTGCAGAGTCTCACCTCTGAGCTGCCAGCTACAGCCTAGAGGCATGCTTGAAGCCACTTTTGTTCTGGTTACAATGCATTATATACTTTGTTTTGTTGGGCATCTTAATATGTAAAAACCAATCAGCAATATACACAATACCTTTACCCTTACCTATAGCCTATCATAACTTCTAATATTACCACATTATGTTAGTAGCTAAACAATTGCATAAATTAGTTATATTTTAAACTTAAAACTTATTTTTCTGTTTTTCTTCAGTGGAGAAATTCTTCTTACTTGGCAAAAACATGCTCTCCATTTACTTGTGCTTTTTCTGAGATTTACCTTTGCTTGGTAAAACATGCTTTTGTTTGTAGTTAGCTTATCCTTCGCTCTCAACCATAAAATCTCTTTCCAACGTATCACAACCTTTGTTCAGTAACAACTCTCTCAGCAATCCTTACTTTCAGACTTCTCTTGTTCTTCTAGATCAAAACTTGCTCTCCATTCTAAAGAACTTTCTGCTAAACCTTCATATTTGCAAAACTTCCCTGGTACACTTTCATCTTCCCCAACACTTTCTAAGGAATTAGAGATGCTGGCTTTACAGAATGTGTCGTGTCCTTGACAGAGGACATCTTTCTAGGCCTCTGAGTGTCTCACATAGGATGAAAAACCCACTGTGGAAACCAGAAAAGGTGTCATGATAATTTATGTACTGATGAGCCAGGATGTGAACTGAGACCTCTCCAGTTCCATCATCTGGCAAGAACCTTCTATCACTGCTGCTCCAGGCTGAGCTCAGGTAAAAATACCCTTGAAGCTCAATTGCACTTGAAAGCAGGGATGATCTTTTCAGTCTGTGTTCATACAAAATCTGCCAGAGGGCACTGATTCATCTTTGGGCTTCCTGTAAAGTGCACAGGCTTCACATAGACATAATAATATCCTTACCTTGTTCTGCCCTCCAGCCTGTTCTGTACAAAGTAACATAACTTTGCATTACAGCAAAGTAATGCAAGCAATGTGATAATCTGTCCTCCAGTTTCTGTCGTGATATATAAGCCAATGTGTGAAGTCAGGCATTTTACACAAAATTGAGATTAGAAGAATGACTAGAGATGAACAAACAATAGCAATGTCGTGTTGTCCAATGCTACTGTCATGACTACTTATCTGACATGACACTTATCCTTCCCCTGTCAGTACTCACACTTGTGTGTATGCAAATCAATCTCTGAGGCACAGCAAAAGGTAAAGGTGGGTAGACAGAGGAGCCTCCTTCTTCTCCAAACAGCCATTTGTTCTTCCATTTAGCAAGCTTCGGTTTAGACACATAAATTTTAAAACAAACCTGTGAATAACTGTGTGGACGCTCAGAAACCAAACAAGATGGACATATGCCCAGCTCATTTGTACACTGAAGTGCTCTTATTTAATTATACTGCTATTTCCCTATCGGGTTTCTGGTACTTTAAAAGTGCCTCTCTGCATGTTGCAACATTTTAACTGTGCTGTGGAAATTAAGGGTTGAGAATTCATTTGCATCTTTACAAGAGAAGTGCTAAAATAAGGCTGAACCTCATCCTGTGCTCAAAACAGCTTTAAAATTCCCTTTCTGGTCCATACATCCACATTTTTTGCCTGAGTTGATGAGCCTTTTCCATTGTATGATGCTTTTTGTTTCAGATATGTTTGCTTTTTAAAGAGAGTTTTGGTTTCATTTTTTATGGACACCTATCTGGGTTACCTGCTGTGTGGACCACCAGCCTCTTGGTCAGAATCACCACATTCTGTCCCTTCCCAAGTGTATGATTTGAATGAGGTATTTGAGAGTAGTGGTAAAGCTCTCCAAAAGTGTAAGAAGTTCCAAAGTCCTTTGCAAACCCAGTACAAACAATGGTGTTATGGTGAGCAGCCTCTCTCCAGCCCTCCTCCAAAAGCTGCCAATCAAATAAAATTAAATTAAAGCTGAATCCAATCTCTCTTTAAACTAGCAAACATCATCCACTCCCTTTCACCCCAGATACAGGGAAAACCCCTCGCTGGTGCCATTGCAGCTATCAGATGTGCCTGAGTCAGGGCAAGAGAAGAATTCCAAAGGGAAGACTTTTCCCCCCGCCCCATGTCCTTCTACCAGTTCCCTATCAAATTCTGCCCTCAGATTATCTGCCTCCAGCTCCCGCTGGAAAATGTCAGAAAGATTTATGGGCAAGTATCCAAGGGCAGAATTTGGCAGTGATAATGAAAAAGCTCCCAATTAGTGTCAGATAAAGATGACAGCCTCGATCTTTCTTTGAGAAAGCTGAAGCCTTTTGTGTGCTATGTCATTTTTTAGCTGTGCTCTCAGGTCCCATTCACTCGCCTTCACTTACATTAGCTGTGATAAAACAAAATCGCTGAGGCAAAGCAATTACACTGAAAATCACTTGTTCTGGCTTGGCCCTCTCCTGTTATGTTAGTGAGGGCTGGACTTGCTCCTGACAGAGATGAATGTGTTCTGTCTGTATCTCTCCTTCCCAGGAAATAAAAGTGAAATATGAAACAGATTTAAGGAAATAAGATCACAAAGCTTGCCTTGTCTGCTTTTCTGCCCATGAAGCCTAGAATATTCAAAATTTTTATGACCCAGTTGGCTTTCACAGCTCTCTCAGCTCTATTTATGGTCAAGCCTCTGTCGCACTAATAGAGGAAATGCCACATTGTCCAGAAAGAGTATGGGGGAAAACAGTATGAAGGTTGTCTGTGAAAATGATGGGCTCTCCTCAGAGTGTTCTTATACAGAACACTGCCAGAACACTGTGGGAACATTCCGGACTCTCTGCTCAGCGTGGGTGAGGCTGCACTTGGAGAACAGCACCTATTCCTGAGCTCCCCAGCTGTGGTGGTGCATCTGCCCCTGCCCTCAGGACTGCTTTTTGATTGCTGGAATTGCTGCCAGGAATTTGGCATTTGTGTCATGGGTTGGGCAGTGAAGCATCCCTTGACCACACTGGAAACTCTTGCATGGCTGAAGTGGAAGCAGCACTGACCATACCTGGAACTCCTGGTGCCTGGCTGAGGTGGAGGATGGGAGTGGGGATGTTCATTCATCCTTGACAGCCTTGGAGCATTCCCTACCTCAATCATAGCTTGAGCGGAACAGTGCCATTGTTGGTGGAGTTTTGGAAACTCCAGAAATTACTGACTTGAGTTGTGGCCAGCATGGAAACCCACTGACTAAAGCAAGCCATCTCACAACCCTATAAATAGTGGTCCTGAGTAAGGTCCATTGGGCTCTCTTGGGTGGCATTGGCTGAACCAGCACCTCTGAGAGGGACACCCCTGGAGCTTGTGAACTCCCATGTGTGTAATAATTGGAGGATTGTTGCTGAAAGCTGAGGATGGAGTCTTAGCTGATACCCCCACCCCCCTGAGGCTCAACACCTGCCCATTGAGAAATGCCAAGGCATTTGACACATTTCACTGGCACGTGGGGAATTTTTAACATGCATGCTTGTATACAGAGATGGGTATATATACACCTCTGTGTCTGTGAGCCTGCATGTGTGAATTGATTTGAACACCCTATAACAAGTATAGCATAAATTTTGCCACCTCAGATCTGTAGCTAAGTCACTGTTGTAAGTGTAGTAAATTCTACAGAATCACTTTATAAATGTTAAATTAGCCAATGGTTAAGTGCTGCTTAGACATAAACTGTAGACCTGTAGACATAAACTGTTGACCAGGTCTAGGACTGGTAAGATTGGACTCAGCCACACCCAGACCATGTCAAGGATTTAGAAAGTAAGGGGTCCTCTCTGAAACAAGGGGTCCTGTCATGAATCTCATGTCCCAGCATGAGTCTCCCTTACCCTACACACCCTTATCCTCTGCACTCTTATCCTTTGCATCCCCAGTCTCTGTGCAGACAATTCTACAGTGATTCCAAGCCTATTTTCCTTTGTATGGTTTGTCTGTGTATGAATAGAGTGAAATCTTGCCACAAAACTTGGTTGCATTTTCTGCAAATATATATTAAAATCTGCTTTTGAGAACACCTTTGGTAATGATTCTTTAGGCAACTTAAGCCACTCATTTGTGACAATTTGCTGTTGTCATCAGGATCCTAGGTTTGGATTCATGATACCTGTGGATGAGTTACATGGTCTCAGATAAGCAAGCTGTGTGACCTTGGGAGGCTTTTTCACAAGTCTCACTGGTTAATGTCTTCCTTTGTGTCTCATATTAATTTTCCTACTATGTTCACCCATTGCTGGTTCCATACAACCCCTTCCTTATGTAACTGCTCTTCCCTTTTCAATAAATATCTTTGTACTACCTTGTTCACTGATGGTTCAAATCCCAGCCCAGGAAATCATTAGTTACCTACTTCTCAAAAGTCAGGATTGATCCTACCAAAGGCAGCAGCAGTTTTCCTGCTGGTTGTGTGGAAGTTTAGGTTCATCCCAAAAATTCCTGTGTGATCACAATTTTCCACATCAGTTTGCAGTGATTCTGCAATTATTGCAGTTATATTGTATTTTGGTACTTTTGATCCACTTTCAGAAGCTTGGATTTGTGGGCTTCCTCTGCAAGGATCTGCAATGTGGCAGAAAAGGCACCTAAATCAGGGGACAGATTTCCACTGGCTGTGGTCAGCCTGTGCCTCAGTCACTGCAAAATAAACCTATCTGTCTCTGAGACAGGTTTTCCCTTCTCTCCCTTCCCAGGGGTGTGTTGTGTTTTACAGATATATTTGTCAGATAAAACTACAGGGTTACATTAGCCTGTTCTGTGTTTAAACAAATGCAGCATGGTCTAACAGTGGTTGTTCACTTATTTCAATCTATTTTGATACTTAATCCACATTTCCATCTTTTCTATAAAGCTTGTTCCCACCACATGCCTCTTTGCTTTGTAAAAGAAAATTTTTCTACATTAAATTGATTAATTTAATGAGATTTTCCAAGTGACTTGACACAGACACTTTTCAAATCACTTGGGATATAAGTGTCTGCATCACATTTTTTCTGTCTCTTCTTCCCATTATGTGCAAGCTATCGGGCACAGACCTTGCAAACACCACTTTCTCTCAGCCTCTCTTGAAATTTCATCACATTCCTTTAAAGAAGCGTTAATGTTCATATGTTGGAAAAATCTTAGTGCTGAAATCTACAGGAACAATTTGTATTTTATATCCATGATTTCCAGGTCTTGCTGCACGTGGCCTTGAAAAGTCATGCAGTTGGCTGGCAGCAGTGGCTGTTAATCCTGCATTTCCTGTATTTCTTTACACCATAGTCTTTATTTGCAAAAAGCACCCACAAAGTCTTTTTTTTTTCTCTTTTCACCTCCTGCCTCTACTATTTTCAGCCCCTGGCATGCACAGAACCTGTTGCTTCTCTGTTTGTTGGTGCTCCCGGAAATGTGGTGGCCAGCCTCCCACCCCTTGTGTCCCTATCAGGTCTGGTCCCTCATCTGGGAAAGGTATTTTGTGACATCATTCTCTCTGGTCTGTAAGCTTGGATCTTTGAATGCCTCCAACATGGAGGAGGAGAGTGGCAGCTGGGTGTGGGAGTGAGCAGTGTCCTTGCTGACAGACACCTTCTCTGCCTCTGCCTTCCAACATGCTCTGCTGGTGGCCAAGGCACGTGCTGTGACGGATTGAGGAGACTTAAATCTGTGTATGGCAGGTGTTCTAGTGAAGTGAAAGTCCTCAACTTCCTTCATGGAATTTTCTGTGAAACAATTAGAGCAAAAAAAGGGCGTGATCACTCTTGACACACTTCAATTCCTGACAAACTAGGCTCCAACTGTTCTAAATTCATGTCAAAATGTGTTCTCTTACTGACTTTTATGAGCAAGAGACACAGTCGAAGGAAAAACCAAAGCACAGCAAAACAAATTTCCCTGAGGGAAAAGCCAGGTCTGCCAGAAATCTCAAAAGAGACAGTTATTATTCACCTGGGGATGTTTGCTTTTTCCTCTGGCTTAGATTGCTCTCCCAGTCAGAGGGGAGCATGGCCCCACAACTGGAAAACGGGTTGGAGATGGGGTGTTGGGATGGGATACCGTTCCCTTTGTGCCTCGAAGAGCTGCCCATGCCCTGACATGGGGTCAATGCTGGGCTGACCACAGGGCACTTGACCACTCCCCAGTCCCTGGCCCCTGACTGGATTTCCCAGTCCTTCCCTGCTCTCCCTGCTGGCACAGGTACTGAAGTGTGCCATACTCCCGCAGGGTCCTTCCCCACTTTTTTTTTTTTTT
>VZTB01000164.1:389552-530417 GCA_013397245.1 Thryothorus ludovicianus
TTTTTCAGCAACTGTCTGAATTTAATCAGTTCATCTTCTGCCCATCACAGTTCACTCTTTGATGATATTAATCAAGTGGTGGGAGGATTTGTTATGGCTGTCAGTGATACCCTGATAAAAGCAATCTCATTCAGTAGGAGGAAGCACTGTATGATCTAATTACGGTTTTGTAAGGCATAGATGGGATGGCATCTTACTTGCAGGATGTGCCCTGGTATCAGGAAGCACAATGTAATCATAGACTCATAACAAGAGATTTCCATTCAGGATTATTAGAACCCTAAATGATGAGAATTTACTCATAGCAGAGAACATGCAAATAGAATTTCAGTTTACAGCAGTGTTTTCCAACTGACATTGTGTACAGACTTTCTTCTTTTTTTTTTCTTTCAATGTGGGCTTTAATACAGACATAGAAGTATTTAATTTAAAACAAACAAACAAAAACAATTATGGAAACTAATTAGGACTATTTTTAGTGTGAAAAGTAACATTGGTTGTATTATTTGTATTCTGTGCCAGAGAAATTTGATGCCTTGCACTATCAGTGACTCCTGATTCCTTGACTCAACAGGGGTAGTCTGCTCACAGGTAGTACACTTATTTAAGGCATACCATTTAGAAGCAGTTGTTGGATAAAATAGGAGAAATCTACTTCATTAGAATTAAATGGGTGTGATTTGCAGATTCACCTGCAAATTAGGCATCTATTAACCAGGATAAAACATTTTTAAAGGCACCCACAGGCCAGACCTGTCTTGACATTAATTAGTGGCTAAAATCACAGTCCTGCTAATGAAGAAGGAGAGGAGGAGGTGGGTGAGAAGCAAGGCAAGGCAGTCTCACAGCTGGGTAGTCACTGCTGGTCCCAGGCTGCTCCCAGCATTGGATCACAGTGTGAGCTGCCAGAAGGTGGGCACTCCCCTGCCCTTGTAACCCCAGAGGGAAGTAGGGTGGCCCTGGGGTGAGGCTTGAGGTTGAGGACACCCTTTAGGAAAAGGAGTCACCTCCTGCCTCAAGGAAAAGATCTTGGTGACTGAGCAGTGCTTGGTCCTTAGTGCTGTCCTTTAGTTTGAGAAGGGTGTAAATGTGTGCCTTGCTGAGTACAGTCACTATGAATGCCTGGAGACTGCTTATCTCCTTCCTCCACTTTCTCAAGGATCTGTTTCCAGCCAACACTGTGCCCCCACTACATATCCCTTCAGCTTTCTCTGACAATTCACTTTTTTCAAGCTAACCTTGCTTTTATTCTGCCTTTAGTACCTACCTCTAAACCCTGTCTAGCTGCAATAGTTCATACACAAGCTCAAAGCCCTTCAAATAGCACAGCTCCTTTTGCAGGTGCACCAAGCGCTCAACAAAATGTTCTGAAATGTGCTGTAGGAGCAGCTCCTGCCTGGTCCCAGAGGCTCTTCCTACAGCAGCTCCCTTTCTCAGGAAGAGAGTAGAATTGCTTCATCCACCAGTTCTGGATGGAGAGGAGCTGCCAAATTTACCACTTCACTCAAAAGTAATTTCTCAAAGACAAAAGAACAAAAAGCAGGAGCAGAAAGTGCAGTATTTTGTGATGAAGTTTTGTGTAAGAGGGGGAAAAAAATCCTTTCAAACCCCAGTCTACCCAGTCTTTCCAATCAGGGAAAGTACCAGCAGGACATCTTGGAAAAGATGAGTTTTCCCTGCTTCTGTCTGGAGTTATTTCTTGTCCTGATTGTGGTGGTAATGATGGACTGAGCAGCAGGGGCCAGAGGGATGGCAGAGTGCCCCGTGTCCACTGCTCTCCATGGGCCTGGGCAGGGTTTGAACCCTAACGCTGGCTCTGGACTCAGTGTGACTTTGTATCCTGACAGGTTAGGCAGTGCCTTTGGCTATTCTCAGCATGACACAAATGGCATCATGGGGCACGTGGGAAATGTCCCCAAACTATACTGCCATGCCTGAATAGGTGTGAAATGTCTCTGCACTGCAACAACGCAACAGCTTCTACAAGTATCTCAAAGAAAGGGACGTAATGTACATGAAAAGTGATCACTGCCCCAACAGACTTGGAAGGCAGTGCCTCTAAATGTTAGGAGAATTCAAACAATATTCTGACCTGCAGCATGCTGCCCTTTTCTGCAGGCACAGAGATGGCCGGGTCCTGCTGCCCGCCCCGGCTCAACAGAGCTTTCAATGTTGTCTGCTCAGAGCCAGTGCCAAACTTGTTCTGTTAGGCTCTGAGCCTAGTCCTTTTGGTTCCATTGAGACTTTTCCTGTGGTCTCAATGAAGCATGAGACCTTCTGAAATCAGATACACACATTTAGAAACGATTGTAAGAAACCCCAGGTGAGCGGCTTGCATGGTGCCCTCAGGGAGGAAACAAATGCAGGATTTCATATTAGCTGAAACACATTTGCATACAACTCTCTGGAGAAGTCTGCTGCTGGAGATGTGATGCTGCTGTTGCTTTCACAGCTCTGCACTACCACACACCATAATTCCATAATTATCTTTGCAGAGAGCATCACTTCCTAATGCCCCCAGCAGCAGGAAGGTCACACACGCCTGTTGGCTTACAGAGAAGGAAGGGCAGCTCACGTAACATCCAGCCCTCATGCTTGGCAGAAATATTGGGTGGGAAATGTTTTCCAGTGGAAAATGTTAGTGTGACAACATTAAAAGTACTCTGGGGATGGGCAGGTCATCAGGTGAGCTGGCAGCTCTCCTAGATTTCTGCACACCTGGTCCTGTGTGGATCCTATAGACCCCACCTCAAAGGTTGTGGAGGTGAATGCACAGAGTTATCTGTTGCTGCTGACAGCTTGATTCTGATAATAATAACAGCTTAACTGGTAAAATGATTTCTATGAATACTGGATGTGATCTTTTTCTTTTAAAACTCTAATTTTGATCAGAAAAATGGTAATTTCCCCCATATTTTTATTGCTGTGCTTTCCCTTCCAGCTGCCATATGAGGCAGAAAAGATGAGACCTTTAAAAGTACAAAAATCTAAAGTAATAGGAAACTGCATTAATTTTAATTAGTGTCAAAGAATTAAGAAAAGGTGTCTTGCCTGTCCCTATCAGCATTTAAGCAATAAAGATAAATACTGTAATAATTATTTTCCTTGTACAATTCCTAAAGATAATAATTAAGACTGTTTAAACATCACTGGAGACACTTTGGGAAATCATCTTGGGAGGGAAGATACAGCTGTTCAGATAATGCCTCCTTTGGCAAGGAATTAATTACAAGTCTCCTATAGATCATCATGTTGTTTATATTAGTTGAATGAACTTTGATAAATACTAACGTACAGAAGATGGCTGTAGAAGAGTTGGTACCTGTTGTTTGCTGAGCTTTGATGAAGGAAGCTCCTTGAAGAGTAGATAGAATAGCCAGGAAGGGAAGGCTTTGCTGATCAGATTTTGAGGCACAAGAAGATTTAACATCACGGTCATTTGTCCTGTTTATAGATATGTGCCAATTAACAAGTGTATATAAAATGTCCTATTACAAAATTAGATATTACCTCATTATTCTGTCAATATTAAGCTGATCCCTTGCCTGTTAAAAAGTCTTGTTTATTCAGTGTATTTGGGACTATTCTTTGTGATGGGTAGAATTTGGAAAACCCTTGAGGGCTTATAGCATAGACCCAAAGAGAGCTTATCACTGAGAAGGCAACAGACATGACTGAAGGAGACAACAGCACTCTTGATCTAAGAGAGGAGTGACTTGAAAAAGATCATTACAAGGATCAATATTAGGGCCAGAAAACAGATCTTGATCTTCAGGGCCTGAAGATAATTAAAGCTGCATATAAATTAGCTTTGCCTAGTAGTAACTGAAGTGACTATCTGCCCTTCCTCCACCATTGCACAAATGAAGGGAAATGTAGAAATGCAGACTGAAAACGTGGTTAAGGACACAGCTATCCAGTTTGTGGGAATTCATGAGAGCGTGTGAAAGAGTGGGGCTAAATGAATCTCTGCTTTCAGCTTCGAATACATAGTTAGAACACTCCAAACTTGTTTCTTAATTCTGCTCCTTTTTTGAGGTACATTACCCAGGTGTCATTTCCAAACAACTAGAATAAATTGATTGGGGAACAAGCCAAAGGCTTAAACTGCAGTGAGAAAAGCCCTTTAAAGAGCAGGTGTCTTTATCACTGAATGTTATGTCCAAAAAACTATAATGTCCTCCCTCAACAGTCATGATCCAGCCTGCAGTCCCATAAAAAAGGAATTGGCATTAAATTTAGAGAGCAAGTGATCTTGTCATGGCCAGCCAGCGGAGTAGCCAGGCACAGGCTGAGGGTCTGCAGAGCCTTTGGCAATGAGTTTTCGGGAGAACCGCAGTGCTGTGAGCAGCGTGTGGGACCAGCCACCGAGGTGAAAACAGGCTCGATGCGGATGTGAACCAGCCCTTCATCCCCCGGGTGTTTGCAGTGTGTGTGCCCATCGGCAGGTGTCACTCCGCTATCGGCCGCTGTGAAATCATTTTGAGCCTGCACGGGATTGCGCTCCAGGGGGGTTTGCTAAAGAGGGAACATTCCTGGATAGATCTTCCTTTCTTTCTCTTTTCACTGGCTTATCAAAGAAGCTGCCTTTCTTCTTGCTGCTGAAGCATTGCCCTCAAAATGTCTCCTTGGGATTTAATGATATGCTTGAGACTTCTATCAGACGTTTGGTTGCTCCCGACAAAATGTTAGTAGATAGTCTGTGATTCAAAGCCCCAAAGCCTGTGATAATTATTTCTCCTTGTTGTCTGATCTTGGCATGCTATGTGCTAGCTATTACAATATTAATAGTGTGAGCACAGTGGCAGTGAGTGAAAAAATGCATCTGCTGTCTCACTGTGAGCTCTCTATTTCCAGGGAGCTCCCTGTTGTTACAGCAAGTGTTAGGGAGGAGAGTGAGTTACAGAGGATCAGGTAGAAACATTGTCCAAAAGATGCTCTGAAGACTGATTCCTACCATGGCTTTAAACGGTCCTGGAGGATAATTCGTGGATTGACACTGAGTTACCTCTTCCTAAAATGGGAGCCAGATGAAGATGGCTTGTGGATAGTGGACATATTTAGATTTTCTGAATAGCCAAGCCAATTCACAGATGGAACATTAGCATAAAGCACTTTCTATTCGAGGCTGTGCTTGGTTTTGCTAAAAGGGCTGTGCTTTCAAAGTCCAATGAGTCAGAGTGAAAGACCTCAAGAGCACAAACTCCCCAAGTGAGCAGGTGGAGACCGGGAAACAAAGGGATTGAGATCAAAGTTAAGAACAAAGAGAGTGACTCTTGGATAACTGCGTGGTTTTGTTTGTGTATCTCATTTGGTAGACCAAAAGAAAATTTGCTTTACACATGGTTTTTACAATTTTATTCAATGCCAAATTCAGTAAATACCAAAATTTCACCAGGAAATAGCCCTTCATTATTAGTACAGGTTTAATATCTAATGGGAAAAAAAGATGTAAGGTGAAGTTCCCAAACATGCAGCTTTCTGGAAAGAGGCAACTTTTTAAAATCATCTATGTTTCACTTAAATAAAATGGAACTTGCAAATTGCCATCTGTTGTCATTACCAGTATTTGCCACTTATTTTCCACATTCATACAAATCCCACTTTTAGGAGCTTCCCACTTCCAAAATTTCTTTCAATCCTGCTTCTTTGCCAAATATTGGCTCCTTTAGTCTCAAACTGCTTTCAACATCGATTTTTGTGGGTGGTGAATCTCAACATAGATTTCAATAAGTTTGTACATTACAGCTACTGACCACACATAGTTTTAAAAGTAATAGCAACAACAAAAGGTACAACAGTGACATCTCATCTTGATGCAATAACACATGGAAGTCTTTATGCATACAAAAAAACGTTTCTAAAAGTGTCATATGGAAGTGTCTTTAGAAGCTTGCACTTTGCATTTCATTATAAGCCATCATCTTTCTATGTCATTATTTGTACCTTGAATATTAGTTTTGCAAAGTTTTAATTTACACTGGGGAAATTTTACTTTGTTGTGGTATCAATACATATACAGGATAGCACAATCCTTTTATTTGTAGGCATTTTCAGTATAGGTGGTAAGGGATGCCTTGGTATTTAGAGACTGCTGTCAATAATTTATTTTAAAAGTAGGAATTCTGAGAATTTTTATCAAAATATCAGTCCTGGATTGTTTCTTTTTTTTTTTTTTGAAAGAGCATTGACCAGATTATTCTTTCCTTTCCAGTGTGACTTGTACCACTGTTTTGCATTGAGCACTGCTGAATGAGTTTCACCTCTCTGCTCTCTAGTTGTCTCTTTACTCAGAGAGCAAATTTACTCATGCCCATTTTGCATAATGGAGCTGGATTATGACCAACTTGAAATTCTAAATGCTGGAGGTTAAAAATGAATCAGTTGCTAATGTTTCTACTCTTAAAACAGTAAAGGATTAAATGCCAATATCTTCTTACCAGTCCTACCCTGCCCTTAAATCTTGCTCCTGTTCTCTTTCTGAATGTTGGCCACCGGAAGCTCAGTGCTTTTTCAAAAGTTTATTTGCATCTTTTTTTTGTAAAAGACAATCTTTTGGTTAACTTTTGGACACAGATTTTGTTCTTTCTTCACTTATTTATCTATGTTCCATTTTTCTAGTACATTTTCACTTACATTATCTGCAGCATTTTAGTAACAGTACAGTAAAGCCATTTGCCACAGGAAGAACTGCGTGCTGAGCTCTTCAAAGATGCAATGGTGCATATGACACTTGCTTGGTAGAGTTTTCCAGTTCTCCAAAGTCACATTATATTTTGCAATGTTTCATTCTTTAAGATTTTGTAAAGTATTAACTATCTGCTTGCCTGATACATTTGCAATGGTTCCTGCTAGCACTTCATGGTCAGGTCTCTTCAGAAAAACCAGATGCTGAAGTATTGGAAGTTTGAAAAGCATCAAAAAGTCATCTGCTGCTTCTCAAATGTATTGGCTTCCATCACTGATAGAAAAAGTCCCAAAGAAGCACTCTACTTTCTCATGTTTTCTGTAGGCTCATTCTCAAGGTTGAGAGCCTGAAAGCAAGTTTGGAGTTTGGTTTTAATACAGAGTGTGCATGTCATTCAGGTTCAAGATCTTAACACAGTCACATCTGCTTGTTGGATTTTTTAAGCCTTATGAACAGTGGCCTTTTTCTGAATTTCAAATTTATATTATCATACCTGCTATGGCTCCTAGGTTGAAAAGGTGACCTCAGTCCTCTTGAGTGGGGTGTATATAGAAAGTCAGACTGCCTGAAAGCTCCAGGCATTGCTACCTCTGAAGGAGGAAGATTCAGTGAGATGTCAAAGGGATCACAGCTGCACAGACCTTTGCAACTGGACTGACAGGCACAGACCATCTCATATGGGAATGTCTACAGCAGTAGGAACTTTATAACTTGGCAAGCTTTTATTTTAGTGTTCATGTTAAAGCATATCTCTGTATATATCTGTCCATACTCAGGTGCATACAACAGATAAAATACACTTGCAATCACAATGCACTGGAGTCACCCTCTGCTTGTTTGTTTGCAGCTGGAACCAAGAAAGCTCAGGAATGAAAGTTGAAGGGGCCAGGGGAAAACTTTATTCAGATCCTTTTGCTAAGTTTAAAATGTTTCTGGAGACAGTGGAAAAGACAAACCATCAGACTGCCAGAACCCAGGACATTCCTCTGACTGCCCTGGAGGATTTGAGACCTTGGCACAGAGTGAAAGACACCCGTGCCTTCAATTTTAGCCCATGGAAACAATTAGCAACTTTATGTGAAGAATTACAAGTCACAAGAGTTTGAATAAAATAATAGTTAATTTGTCACAGGGTGAAAAAGTAGAGTTTTGGGTTTGTTAGAATGGTATGTAAGTGAGGACAAGATGGAGGATCCTCGGGGTTTATAGACTTCATTTCTCTTCTTCTCTTGTTCCATTTTTCTGCTGTATGGTGACACTGTTTGATTGATTTAGAGGAGGGACCGACTGTCTAACATAGGTGATAGGTATTGGAAAATTATTGTAAATAAAGTGCATGTAGTTTTTAGTATAAAAAACTAACACCACCCCACGGGCAGGCAGTGTGCCGTGAACTGACCTGCCAGACAGACCTCAGCAGGTCAGACAAAGAATGTGATAGATAAGAAAAAATAAACAACCTTGAAAACCAGAGCTGAGGAATCTCGACTCCTTCTTCAGTCTCGGGGTTGGGAAAAAAGACTTTTTAATATCTCAGGAGCCAATTCTCCAACTCAGAAACCCGACATCAGACTCATGTCATCCTCTGTTGGGTAGCAGAGGGGACTGACAAGATTGCTTGCAAGTAAGGAACTGGCAGCAGCAGCAAGTCTCAAAGCAGAGGATAAAAATGGCCTAGAGCTGTGGGAGAGAAGGGGAGAGATTCCCAGATGCAATGAAAATGACACAAACACACGAGGATGGTGATTTTAGCAAGGGTGTATGTAATGTGTTGAAAGAGAGTTAAGGTGCCCAAGGTACTAATAGAGCTGTTTAGCACCTCTGTCACAGTAGCCACAATCATGTCACTCTTGAGAGCTGTGGCTCTTCTTGTCTAATACTTTACTTAAATCCAAGTATCAGGGTTAAGCTTACCCCTAAGCCTCGTTCTGCACTCAGTGGTTAAGGGAGCACTTTCAGAGGGCAATTCACATAGTCTCCCTTGACTCAGATTTTAAGGTGAGTTGCATTCATGTTTCCTGGTATCTATTTATCCCCATTAAGTATGAAAATAGCCATTGCAGTCACTTAGTGTCCTGAGACAGCTGGAGTTATGTGGACTGTACCCTGTTCTTAGAATGTATGTAAAAATGCACACTGATCCATGGAGACTCACAGTTTTGGCTACAGCAACTGGGATAATAATCTATGGATATTAGACTGCATTTCAAAAACTTTAATTTTTAGTCTGACTCCTATTTTTCTCCTTTATTTTTTCATTTGCAGGAACAGCCACAGGGCATGAATCAATTCAAAGCACATGAAGAGTGAAGGAAGAGTGGAAGAAATATCTAGAATAATTCCTCTCATATAAAGTTGTTCAACAGATCAAGCAAGGACAAACAGTTAAAGGGACAAGAAGGCTTTTGGAGTATTACAGTGATATTATATTAAGTAACATGCTTGGAAAATCTGTGATTCACTTTGATTTTCATACAATTAGTTCGTTACCCTCTTTTAGTGTGTTCCACATACCCCACAACCAGGCTGAAAGCCTCACCCAGTTTTCTGCTATGAACAGAAACCTGAAGCCTGTTACTTGAAGGAGGTAAAGGTGAGTTTATTCACTTTGTGCTTTGAGCTCCTTCACTAAGTGGCCTTCAACTGTTTGCCAACACTTTCAAAGCCATCTTTAGGCAGAGATTCCTCCATATGCACAATGAAAGAAGATTATTTCCCTTTAGATCAGTAGAGTCCTATAAAGACAGAGAAATTTTTGTGGGATTTAGTATGTGCCATGTGATTTGTGTCTAATCACACAATTGCTTTGCTATCTTTGAACTTTCAAAGATGACAATGAGAGGTGACAGTATGCTGCTGTTTTGAAATTCACCGTCAAACAAATAAAGAAATCTTAGTCTACTCCCATAGTTAAAAACACTAAGGTTTTCTCTCTCTATCTCCATCTTTTCACGGAAAATCTCTTTTATATTCCTTGGCACTTCTCAGCATATCCTAGAGCTCATATATGATTCTGTTTTTTCAGAAGCATTTTAAATGCCTCCAAAGTTATTAATTACAGTGATCTAAGCCTTGAAGAATAATTTCACTCAGAAACTCCACTAAATCCTTCCTATTAGGAAATAGAGGTTCCACTTCAATAGAGAGAAAGTAAAGTTTCTAGGTGGTGCTACTGTGAAATTATTATCAAAAAACCGCCTAGTCCATTGTTTTCCCAATGGAAATACTACCCACCTGTCTTGTTCTGGCTGGCCAATCTTGCTTTATCTCCTGTAAGGAAAATGGTGTTTCATTCAGATGGAAAATCACTCCTGACACCAAACTCTGCATTGGAATTGAGGAGGTAGATCCAGAGCTTTGTATTTCATCTATAAATCCTACTGCTTATGCTGCATGATAGTTTCTTCCATGGCATGGGTTGTAGGGGATTTTGCATCACCTAACACAAAAACATCACCTCACCCTTGATCTGGTATACATTGAAAGTCTGACCACATTAAAAAATTCCAGTATTCTGTGATGAGATGGAATGGGAATATCTGACAAAAAGTACTCCCAGAATTTCTTTGTGGATAGACCTTTCATCACTACCCCTGCAAGGCAGGCTTTGAGGACTGCTGGTGGGCTGTCCTTCTCCCAAACCTGTTGACTGTCCCAGAGTTATGCTGGGTGTTTATGAAGGCTTTCTGCTGCAGATGTGCACAGGCAGTGCCCACGGCAGGTGAGAGGCAGTCCTGTATCAGGTGACATCCCACATTTGGAATTGCCTGAAGACAGGTGGATCATCTGGACTTGCTCAGGGGAGTAATATTAAATTTCAAGTGTCCTCAGGCTGCCTGGACCTGCCAGACCTTCAGGTTCACTCTTAATACTGGACACAGACTTTGCTTTCATCATTCCTTTTTACAGCTGCTATCTCTAACTGCAATGACTCATTATCTCCTCTCATATTGGGTGTATTTGAAGGAAAATGTCTTTTACCACGTTTTTGTATATGCCTATCTCTAACTACGTAGTGTACATTTGTAGAGCAAAAGACATTAAATGAGTAGATGTCATGAGTCATAACACAGTTAGTCTATCACAATACTTTTTTCTCTGAAATTATTTGGGAATGAAAGAAATACTATTTTTACACTCTCCCTGCAAAAAAATTGACACAGTGTAACTCAATAAATTTTTTGCCACGCATCAGTAGATTGGAAAGCACAAAATATTTACTTTCAATTGGACCCTGTTATTACAGTATTGAGCAAAATGGAGAAATGTGCAAATGAAATTATCTGGTTCCTTCATGCTTTCTTGTTTATAGTAGACAAGGTTATTGCTACACAGATTTTTACTGACTAGAATGCCAAAAACTGTCATGATATTTCCAGGAAAATTGTTATGTAAAGATTAAAAGACCCATGAGATAAAAATACAGAGGGAAAAGCAGTAAAAGCTGAAAGGGAAAGGGACCAGAAGGAAACAGAGGATAGAAAGGAAGAGGAGCAAGGAGATACCTCAGGAGTTCCATCTCAGACATAACTTCACACCAGATTATTCCCATGTTGCCTGCAGGGATTTCACAGCTACCAGAGGAGGAGCTGCTCTTGCCATCGAGCAGCACAGGGGCTGAGCCCCAGCAGGGAGAGGCAAGGAGGAAGAGTTGTTTCGCCCTACTGAGCAAAGGCTGTCCCTGGACTCTGCCTACAACCTTCTTGGAATAAATAGGTAAAATATAGCCTTGTGAGTTAGGAACTGCACAAGCAATAGGAGACTGATAATGCAATAAAAAGCTCTGTTTCCACGTTCAGCACCGTGCAATGTTTCATCTTGCTCAGAAATAAATCATTTGATCTGGGTAGAAAGTGCCTCTGCCTTCAGTTTCTTGTCACAGGAACTTGACCATGAAGTTTCCATTTAAAAGAATAGTCTATCTTGGCTTAATATGCATTTGCAGAAAGCTTCCAGATAAACTAGTAATAAAAAATACAATATAATTATAAGCAAACACAGATAAATTCATCTCTAAATCAGTCCATATTTAGTTGCAGAAAAAGGTAAGGAGTACTTGGTGAAAGTCTTCCAAAGGTGTCTGCGACTTCAGATGAACAATATCAATTTGTGTGGATTTTAATGGAGGTTAAAAAAATATTTTTGAAAATCCAAGCTTCAGACCTTCCCCTGGAGTGAGTGGTAATATAAAAGAGCAAATACGCATTTGCCACTCTTGTGTTTCAGCAGTCCAACTTCTCCTTCAAAACCATTTTAATTCTGGCTAACTGTAGTGAGCATATCAAGGAAAATTCAACTTGAAACGAAGTCCCTGACCTCCAGTTGCACCATGTTACAGATCTTCTCGTCATTTCCCTATGTGGTCTTGCACAAAAAGGTGACACAACATAGTCTTTCTTTCTGGCAGCCTTAGGAAGGTTTCAGCAGCCATCTACAGTTGTAAGTATTAATTTTGTGTCAGCAAGAAAATAGCAGAGACACTTAGAAGCAGCTTTATTCAACTGGGCTGCTGTCAATAAATAATATCTCCCTGTTTCTGGTAACAGCATCACTTGTAAAGGAGCATTACCATGTAGTTTGTCTTGCTATTTTTGTTTCAGAGTCAGTGGCTGGAAAGCAAAGTAACTTAACAAATGTTCCCTAATCTTTTCCCATTTGAGTTTTTCTCATTTTGGACATGTGCATAAGGTGATCAAAACACAACCTGAATTAGGGTCTTGTACTGTCCAGAACCTTTCATTTGCAAACAAACTAATCCTTTGCTTAGGAAAACATAACATGGGTGAGATATAAGAATCTTTATCAAAAGTGAGAAACTGAACCTGCCTCATATCAAGTCCAATTTGAAAATTTCAGTTGTGGGTCTTTGTACACAATCAATTTAGATGCAAAAATTATCATCTAAGAGCTGGTTAGAGCATGGTGCTAACACCAAGGCCACAGGTTCCACCCCAGTGTGGGCCATTCACTTAAGAAATGGACTCGATTCTTGTGGGTCCCTTCCAATCTGGAATATTACCTGAAATTCCTGAATTCTGTGATGGCAATTCACTGGCACAGATCAGCCTAACTGTTGCAGCAGCAGCAGCTCCCTTTTCCAGTGTTGCTCACAACATTGCACTCATTGACAATCATTTTTATCTGTCCTATTGCTGCATGGTGAGAGGTAGAGCAGTGAAAATATATATCCACAGGGAAATAAAAGAAAGCAGAATTTCTCTAAAGATTTCTCAGTAAGTCTGAATCCAATTTAGCTTGCTGGGCATGCTAGAGATGGAGTATGTGATTTGCAAATCTCTCAAGCAGGAGCCTATTTGTTACTTTATTTGACTATTTTACCTTCAATTGCTTTCACAAACTTGTCTGTATCTTTTAAATGGGATCTATTTATCAACTCAGGTCTTCCCTGGTGCTTTGGTACACTTTTATAACCTGCTTTGCACTGCTCTTTGGAGCCTTGCCTGCATTCCCATCATATGCGTATGCGTCCCTTCCTCGCTTGGAACTGAACTTGAGATGCTCCACTACATCTGAAAGCAGGTATTGCCTGTGAGACTTTACACAGTTTTCAGTTTCACTAAATTACCCTGTGATGTGATTTGGTAAACTCACTGCAAATACAAGATATGTGGCTTTAGGGCTCAGCAGGGAGTTCTTTCCCTACTGTGCTTTCTGCTAAGCTGTGATCTGACAGCAAATGTAATTCTGTTGCTGTTATGGGCTTGTACACTATTATTTCAAAACATTGTGGGTCACAAAGATGTTCTGCTCCTCAAACTGGGTGGATGGTTTTAGAAAAGCCTCTCTGAACTTTAGCCTTTCATACCGCTATGGGCAGCAGTCAGGTGTGAAACATTGCTCTGTATTTGCTCGTACTGCTGTCATCAAAGGGGAATTATCAGGAAGTGACCTTGTTCTTTAGAAGAGACCATGACATTTCAGTATTTCTGTGTAGTGATGTTGATTAAAGGTAGGATAGGTGCTCCCTGAAAAGAGCCTGAGGAGAATGTGTCTGCCTGCTGCTGGAATTACCTCTCCTGGACCTGTCTCGAAAGGTATCATAAAAGTTCTGCAGCAAAGCAGAGACAGAAGGAAGATAAGCTGATGTTACTGAGCAGGACAGATTTTCACAGAGATGCTCTCAGTAGAAGCAGCAGATCCTGGCATGGCCTTGGAGGGTAACTCTTGTGTGAGGGCTAGAAAAGATATCTCCAGAAGTGGTTCTGCTCTGTGTAAGTCCATGGGACAGGGCTCAGTGCTCAGCGTGGATCTCAGGGTCTCGGCACTCAATTTAGGATAAAATAGAGCCTATGTTTCAGGATGGTTCAAAAAATTGCCAGACACTGTCCTTTTTAATACAAAAAGCAATCTTATTTCTTAAACAAATTGCTGACACTATCACCTGCTGTGGACATGCAGAATTATTCCTGCCCAAGTGCTCTGCTGCCCAGAGATAGCACAACAGTGTTCCCAGCTCTTCTTATGTTGTCATGAAAATTGAACAGCATGCAAGATTTCTCCCAAGGTCTCAGTTCACCCAGTCTTATGATTATAGGGTCAAATTGTGATCACACAATTAACTTCTCCACTTCCAATATGTGACTGAAAGGAATTATGTGACGTGCATTGCTGAGAACTGCTTACTAACATGTGCTGTGAAGGCAAAGAAGAGAGAGAAAAATAATCAAACATTCTTTACTCTGAAATTTTTTTAAGGATTGTCTCTGTTTTTGAGGGGTTTGGATCACGTCTTGGAGCTGGCAGTCTTCTCTGGAGGTCTTGGTGCTTTTTATCTACTCAGTCACTGTTAGCTCTCATTCTTGGTTCAAGAAATGATCTGCCTGGAGTGTGCAGGGATGCAGGTGAGCTGCACAGTCGTAAAGGAATCCTTTGGGCCACTCCTTTTTTCCCAAGGATGTTGCCATATTTGTCCCTCAGATCCTGATTTTCTCTTTGTGCTTCTTTCAATTTGATTCAATTATATGAACAAGATGTGAAGGTAAGGCCTCAAAGCTGGGGGTTCACATGGGGAAAGGCACCTTAGCATCACATACCAGGGTCTGCAGACTTTGCTGAACCCTCTGACAGGAGGGTCATTCGCTCTTTTTTCTTCCCACCTGGGTGTGCCCTTTCCCTATATCAAATATTGCTCTTCCAGTTGTTATTCTGGTATCTGCTGACTTACCTGCTTCCCCACTGAGAAGCAGTTTTCTTGTCTTCTACCTGCTGCTGTTCAGAACTTTTCATCTGATATTAGCAGAAGGAATTTTTTGACAGTTTTACCACAGCCCCATTTCCATCCAACATTCCCTTGAATCCTGGTTTGTCAGATGATGCTGCTTCACTAAGACTAAGGGTGATTTACTTTTGACCAAGCACAGCTAACCCTTAAACAGACAAATATTCATGGAAGGAGCCCAGCACTACATCTGAGAGTGTTATTTCTCCTGCACAACCAGACAACATAGAAAAGTTTGGAATTTCTCTCTATGAAGATTTTGAACTTTGACCAGAGAAAAAAGTCAAAACTGGAAGTTTTGTAGAAAACTAATTGAGGCTCTCAGCTGAAATGTGGGTTTTCCACTCTTTTCACCTTTGTCTGTTACAAAATGAGGGTCATCACCCCTAGCTTTTCAGGCTTCACAGAAATATGTATTTCTCAAGAATGCTTATTCTAGTTTCTTCCCAGGCTGTGCCTAGAGGGGTTACTGTAAACTTTTCATACTTCCTCTATTCCACCTGGGAAACAGGAATGTAAGCTGGAGGATTTGCATCCCTTCAATCTGCCCGTGCTGTGGGCAGGAGTGGGGAGGACAAGGAGTATGTATGGAGTGGGTGCTGCAGCCACGAGGACAACCTGACAGAAGGAAGCTTTTACATCAACCCAGATACCTCCTTGAGGTTGGGATCATAATAACTGGAACCAAGCCTTCCTGACACAGTAGACTAGTCCATACTGTTTAATTTTACATTTGAGTTTTTTGTATGCCTTAGGTAGACTATCGCCAAGTGAAAAGGAAGTTTGTACTTTGTGTTGCCTGGCTGGACATGAATGATGAAACTGCTAAATCAGGTCTGGCCTGACAAGAGGGATTTCTGTTTTCTTAATGAGCTAATTATATTTTTTTCTTCCAAGTCATTTGCATTATTACATGACTAGATGTTCAATACTCCCTAACACATGGCCAGCATTGCACTGTGAGCTGGAAAATGGCCATATTCTCATTGTCCATTTTAATTTGGGAAGCAGACAAATTACAGTTTGGCAAAGTAAAGTTATATGCAAATGTTAATAAACACCTCTGCTCAAAATGAAGATAAACATAAGCAGAAAACATCTTGCACATCCCTTCATATATTTCTGAGCAGCTTTCATTCCTAAAGACTTGCTCAGACTAGTAATTCATGTAAACAATAGCCAGTATTTATGTAATTTCTGCAGAACACTTTTGGTAGTAGAATACTTTCAGTAGTGAGGGCTGCCTTCTGGAGACTCAGGCACATCCAGAAGAGGTTT
Organism: Thryothorus ludovicianus; assembly: GCA_013397245.1. Classification (NCBI taxonomy): domain Eukaryota; kingdom Metazoa; phylum Chordata; class Aves; order Passeriformes; family Certhiidae; genus Thryothorus; species Thryothorus ludovicianus. Next base: position 405,758 of record VZTB01000164.1, read on the forward strand.
GGTGCATGTCCTGGCAAGGGTGCAAAGCAGCACTGGTTCCCCACCAGCACCCTAGATGAGGCTGCCTTGATTCAGGGAAGCAGAGAAGAGGCTCTGTTTGATTTATACAAACTTTGAAGTGCCACTTGCCCTTTGGGTTTTTTGATCCTGACCCAGACTGGTTTTAAATAAAGATGTAATCTTGGTGCTCTTAAATCCAGGAGACCTGCACCAGAAAATCTTGCCCAAATCTTCCTTGATGGAAAAGTTCAAAATTGCATCTTCTGAGAGGAGCATGGGCTTATGGTTGCAGCTTTTCTTCCACTAGCCTGAACAATGTTAATATCCCTATTGTTGGGCTTGTAAGCCCTTGTGAGTCAGTCTGGGATACCCTTAGGGGGTGACCAGGATGATTCAATGCAGACTCATTAAATGTACTCCAGACTCAGCCCTAAGCAGGTCTGGTCTCAAGAACTAGGTTAATTTAGAACCAGTCGAAGCCAATGATGCTAACAGTGCTAAACCATAGGAAAACAGGACAAAACAATGTCAGAAAATGCTCTCCTTAGTCTGTGTGCGTGAGGGAACCCAACTCCTTCTCTTTGTTTATTTAAAAAAAGAACAAATTATACACATACTTGTCTGCAAAAAGGGTTAGGTAATTTAAAAGTAGTTTCTCCCATTAAATGGATAGATGACTCTTCTGTTGTAGCAATAATTTTAACAGGATGAATACACAAAATTCTGTTTGTTCCCTGTGTAATTTCTGAGATCACCATGAGTTGGTGTTAAAGGTCACAGTAGATAATGGGCAGCCTTTCAGACATAAATAAATTGCCATGGAACCTGCAAGTTTTTCATGGAGGACCAGTCTCCATTATTAGAGAATTCAGCAACAGAAAGCATCAGGGAATGGCAGGCTTTATTTTTTCATGCAGAGTATTTATGCTTTTTATAGTAGCTAATCCATCAGGTTAATTTCATTGCTTAGGCAGGAATGCAGGCAGACTTTCAGGAGGGCAAGCAGCAGTCCCATAGAACAGGATCTTGTAGATTACATTTTTGCAGATAAGCTTTCAATTATTTCCACGCTTTTGCTGAATGTGTGCAAACCCCTTTAGCCTGTCATGCAGCTAATCCAAGTCCAGTGAAACCAAAAGAGAATTGATTGCAGTGAGTTTTGGACCAGGCCTTATGAGTCACTGTTCATTCATGAAAAGGACCTGTTGCCAAAATGAATGTCAGCAGGGTGGATGGTTACATGCTATTTTGATGTGATATTTCCTAAATACTTCTGCAACTGTTTTAAACTGTAATGTATGGCACTTTCCCCTCAGGGTTACTAGAAGGAAGACCTGGGCTGAAGAGGAATAAGTACCAAAACTATGTATATGAACATGTTCCTTGTGAAACCAGGGCTAAGAAAACCGTCCTGACATGATCTGCCCTTAATATCAAGTCAGGATAAAAATGCCACCTATTGAATCTGTTTCTCTCACATGTATTTTTTAAAAATCTTCTTTAATCCGGGAGATTTGATAACATGGATTTTTAAAGCAGCAGTATATCAGATATGAAGGGAAGTAGAACTTTATTTCTAGCATTCATAATCAAAGTGTCAGCTTCTGCCAAGCTCCACAGGGTGTTGCTTTATTCCTCACTGCCTGTACTGGACTGCTCCCTGCCTGATCCGTTGCTGCTATGCGTGGTGCCATAAGCTGAGAATCAGAAAGCAGATAACTCTTAGCTGAAAGTACTTGTTCCAAAAGGGAACAAACTTTTAGAGTATCTTTATTTGTAGGAGTTTCTTTATCCACTTAAATTTCATTCTGATAAAATATTAGAGGTGATGCAATACCATTAGTAGTCTTTATGCACAGATGAATGGTATTTTTGGTGTGGTTTTTTGTCTGCCATAAGCAACAGTTTTTATTAATCACTGACCACCTGGTGCTCTTTCTCTGACCAAAACCTCACTGTCAGAGGTTACAGGCCGGTGTGGAGCAGAGGTGGATGCAGGTAGGAGTGCTCTGGAAATGCTGGTTGACATCTCATTGTTGGAAGTTTCAGTGAAAGAGGCTCTCAGTGAATCTCGTGGCATTCAACATTAGGAAATAAGTCTTCCACCTTGGGAGGAACACCCCAATCCACCAGTGTAGACTGGGGGCTGACTGGCAGGGCAGAAGCTCTGCAAAATGGCATCTGGGGGTCCTGGTGGACATGGGCCAGCAGTGTGCTGGGCTGGGCAAGTGTCAAAGGACAGTGTGCATCTTCCCCTCTGCTCAGCACTCGGGAGACACATCCAGAGTACTGGGGTCCATTTCAGGCTTCCCAGTGCAGTAAAAACATGGACATACTGGGGTGAGCCAATCAACCAACCAACCAACCATCAGAAGAGGTAGTATAGAAAACATGGTGCCAAACTCTTCTTGGCAGTGCAGTGGAAAGGGATACAAGACACAATAGAACAAACTGGAACTGGAGAAATTATCATTAGATACAAGGGAGAAATCACTCATTGTGAGACTAGACAAACAGAGAAGTAGACTGCAATAGCTGAGAGACGTTGTTGAATCTTCATAATCAGAATTTTTGAAGTTTTGCTGAGCAACCTGCTCTCACTAGTCCAGTTTTACATAGGGTTCACAGCACCTGTCCTCTGGAGGCCCTTTTGAGCCTCTGTGGATCTGTGACAACGAACTACTGAATAAATCTTGTTCACCTCTGCTGCCAGTCTCCTTGTCTTCACATCTTGAAAAGCCTTGGCGTCAGAAGAGGCCATGACAGCTGTCATCAGGAGAAAGAACAGCTCCCTCCAAGGGCCAGGCCTGCCACGTGACACTGGCACAAATTTCTGACAGTAGCTGAAGGGAAACTGGGGAGTTAGTAGACTAGAAAAATCATGAGCAAATTCTCGGGATCAGAAGTCATTGTAATGGAAAGAGAGAAAATCTGCAAAGCTTTCCCAAGAAGTTTCTTTTTTAAGTAGTTTCTAAGTTTCAGGTGAAGCCACCCTTTGTACTGTATCTTCATAGGCTGCCATGCAGAAAGAGTGGCAGCAAAGAGACCATCACTTGTCTATGTTCCTGTGCTACTCAGAGGAGCTGAACTGTGGACAAAGTAATCTGGAGGTGTGGAAGTGTTTCTGCTTGTATTTACAGCTCTGCTGTAACACAGATGCTTAAAAACATTCCACTTGGCTAAAGATATTTTAGATTCCTAACTGAAAAGAAACACTTCACTATAATATCTTTTACTGACTTTTGCTCAGAGAAGATATAAATTGTTTGAACATATAAGTGGCTTGTCCCTGGGTAACAGAGAAGTCTTGGTACTGTACCTGGTGTCCTTGTTTCCCTCCCTCCTGTCCTTTACTGCTCTGAGTCAACACCATAGCAATAAGGAAAATTACCTGAGAAGCAACAGCCTTAAAGAGGAAAAGCATTTAAAAGTTACATTGCAGGAAGAGTTTCTTTCAAACTGTTGGTTTGAAATGAGGTACAGTTGTATGAATTGTAGACAAAAGAAATAGAAATCATCTTAGGGATGGGAAGAGGCACTGCCTCAGCAAATGTGCCTTACTTTGTTTTTTCTCAAAACACATCAGCAGTGATTGCTAAAGAATCTGAGGAATGAATGCAAGCATTGGAAAAGGACATATGGAAGTCAGGAACTGAAATCATATACATGCATATAAAACTGGCATGAGACAGCAGTTCATATTCATTTCTGTGCCCTGGAAGGGGCATGCAGTTGTTTCACCTCTAATTATGCATCTCAGTTTTTGACTGAGATGTCTCCTTCTTCAATTGCACTTGTTAAAACATTTAAGCACATGCTAAACTCTACATCTGTGAATAATGTTGTCTTCACTTAACAAAGACATTAATGACTTAATCTCCTGAAGACTCCTATTAATTCTTCAGACGCTCATTTCCTGTTGTGGGAGGTACTGTGACAAGCAAGATTATGACACAGTGGACAAAACTCCCTGGTGCAGAGTATAGGAGATGGAAAGACTTCTGAAGAAAGCCTCTGTCATACTACATCAATTATTTGAGCCTGTAATATTGAGGTTCAGTTTTACTTTCATGTCACTGACACACAGCTTATAGGTATGCACCCATGTAGAAAAGATATGACAATAAATGGCATCACAGGGAGCCCCATGCAAAATTCTTTCATCTAATTGGAAACATGAAAGGAAAATTATGGGAACATCACTTCAGTCAGAGAGGTGTTCAGCTCAGGAAATTTGTCTTGATCATAGGGTTGAAAAGAAGAATCTGTCGGACTCCTGGAATGCCTGGTACTCCTCTCTGTTCAAAATAAACTGCTCACTCTAATGACTGCCCTTTCAGAAATGGTCTATTTTAAGACAGTGGAGTTTTACCAGAAGGAGTGATCACTGGAATGACAGCATGCAGTGAAGCAAGGCAAGCCAGGATGGGGGTTGAATCATCTGCAAGGGGATTCCTTTCATGCTCATGCTTTAGAACTGGACTTCACTTTAAATCTTGTGAAACCTGGGGATTGGAAAGAAGGAACAGAGAGCCAGAGGCTCAACAGTTTCATTTGTGGTGCCGAGACGAGGATGCCTGTGGCATGGTCTGGAACAGATTTAGCCTTCCTATAGAGCTATGTGTGCTTGATTTTTCTGTCTGCTGTTGAATATCTGCTTAAGTGCTTTACTGAACTGGATTCTTAAATGTAAATCTATATTCTGTCTCCAGGGAGCCCCTGGTGAAATGCTGGGTGTTTCAGTGGCAGGGAATTGCACCCTGTTTTTTCTCCTGCTTATTAGTGAGCAACCTCTGACTCAGTGCAAGACCTTACAAATCACTGTTTGTCCCAGTCTAAGTACAAAGTGTCAACGTGGCTACTCTGGAGCATGAAGGAACCCTGACATTCTTTCTTTTAGTGTGTTTCTGCTGCTGGTGGGTTTTCCCACACCCTCACAGAGCATTTCTAGGACAGTTAGTAAGCATTTGCCAAATTTTCCTGGGTTCCCTGTTATTCTTCATTGTTTGGGCCATGTCCCGCAATGTAGTATAACTGTTTTCTGCCATTATAATGTAAGTAGGATTTATTTTTGTTCCTGAGTACACTGTCACAGCTACTAATGAAATGGAGTAAGTAGTGTATAAGCCTAAACAATAATAAATGTGATATACATCTTGACATGTTTAACAATACAACTAGAAAAACAATATTTCTTTGCTATTTCACTTTTCAAGGAGGATTCACTTTTTCAAAGAGAAAAAGACAAATGATAAAAATTTGACCAAGTTAAAAGACAAATAATAGTTAGACTTGCATGACCACATAGGAATAAGCATACAAAACTGATGTGAGTGCTCCTTCGCTGCATTTTTTATGCCTTCTTCCTAAATTATGTGGCTCCTTCCCAAACAACACTAGGATTTGAGGAGTAAGGTGCATATTGTCTCCTTTATAAAATGCATGAAAAAGTGAGAATTGCAGGTTTGTTGGCACTCCTGGTGATATATAATGCATTATAAATACAAATATATAGTAAGATCTGGTCTTTGAGAAAAGGTGCTGCCTTTTCAGTACTCCCACAACTACTAAAGTTCCTCAGAGTTATCTCAATCAGTCAAACCTCCATCAACTCACAAGAGTCATGATTACAAGTGGGATTATCCCACCTTTGTAGGGTCCTTCCCCCGGTGAACACTTACTCTATACAATTATAGAAAGCTGCTAGAAACTAGTCCTTGGCACTGAAGTTAAGGTACAAATCTTGTGTGTTCTAGGGGAATAAAAAAATATATTATTTATATTATAGTATTTATAGTATGCATTATGATAATATGTAATATATATACATAAATAAATGTGTTCATTTTATACATTTATCCTGTTTAAACAAACACTAACTGAAGTTACATCTTGCCTCAGTAAATAGAAAAATAAACACTGAAAATATTTGCATGAAATTAAGAACTGCAGACAATACCTAAAATCTCTTATCTCCTGTTCAAGAAAATAACAAGGGTTAAGAGCAACACAGTTCAAAATGAAGGACCAAGACCATGGAAATACTCACCTGATCTGTAAACAGAGAAGCCTCCTTTGAACAAATCATATTTCCTTTCTGTATAAATGCTTATAGAATTGCTTTGGTTGGAAAAAAACCTTTAAGATCATTGTGTCCAACCATGAACCCAGCACTGCCAAGTCCACCACTAAACCATGTCTCTAAGTGCCACATCTATGTGTCTTTAAATACCTCCAGTTGTGGGGGCTCAGCCACTCCCTGGGCAGCCTATTCCAGTGCTTGACAACCCTTTCAGTGAAGAAATTCTTCCTGATACCAAATCTAAACCTACTCTGCAAACTAAGTTAAAGCTTAAAGCATAAGTTTTTAAGATTTGCTTGGTCTTTTTTAACAAACTGGTATAAATCCTGACACTTCCTCTCTAAAAGACAGAGAAAATTGGGATTTCAGCTTTAAAAATGGTGTCTGATGAGTATCAGTGTGAACTGTGCAGGTTTTAACAAGCAAGTGGGCAAGCCTCCAGCTTGGCCTGAGCAGAGCTGTGGCAGCTCCCATCCACTGAGAGCCTTGGACCCTCCAGGCTTCTGGGATGGTGCCTTCTGGCACTGGTGCCCATAGCCTCAGCTGGTTGTTCTGCCATCTTGATTGCCAAATTTTCTATTCTGGACACTTTTATTGATGATATAATCCCTAGATTTCTTGCTATTGTCCTATTTTTGCAGTGCTCTTATTGCCTTGTTTGTTCTGCCTGACCGTTGTTCTGCTGCCTTGCACATCAGCTGCCCCTCAGTCAGAAATGCAGGAAGTCACAGACAGCTGAAGTGATGGGAACCTCTGCCCCAAACATGGGTCATTTGGAAAGCCAAAAGAGGGTGTGTGGACCTGTTTCAGGACTAGATGTGGCTGCAGCAATGTGAAGGGGGGATGCACCCAGGCAGCCCTGGACTGCCCTGGGAAGGGTCAGTGCTTCCTCTGCCTTCTCCTCCTGCTGCAGTAAAGCACCCCCTACAACACAGAAATTCTCTTGGTACCTCTTAGCAAAAAAAGTGGGTAATGGAAGCTTCCAGGTATGCAGGAATAGGGGGGCTCTATGTCTGTTCTTCATAATTCAACAGTATTGTAGCAAATAAATGCCTCCCCCAGTCCTCCTTACAAAGGAGACCCTCTGAGTCCAAAATGCTGACAGATTCAGCCTGACCTTGGGCATCAACTGGCTACCAGAGTTGATTATAAGGGTGACATCTTTTTTTATTTCTTACGTTCCCACAGATCTGCCTTTATCTTTTGTGTTTATATTTGTTTTTCTCTGCTTAGTCTGCCCTTGCAGTCAGTCTCTTCTAAAATCTTTATAAAGAAAGTCTGTGTTATTAGTTCAGTAATACTCTTCAGAGGATTTCAACCCAGCATGATAATTTTCATAATATACATAGCCAACAGATGTGTTTTATTTATATACAGAGCCTGAACTCAACAGTGATCTTTTTGTGGGAAACCTTTTCTGGCTATTAGTTTTCAGTATCTCTAATATCTGCAGTTGTTGTTTGTGTCACAGTTGACTTTTCAGAAATATTTCCATGTGAAAACTTTTTCTGGGTGAAAGGAGGATCAAACCAGTTGTCTGAGCCATTTTCCTTCTAACTGTTGTGTTGGCATGACTGAAACCTTGTGGTCCTGGGCCAAATTACTGCTGCCTGTGAACAGATGCAGGAGGAGCTGGATGCACTTGGCAGGTGGAATCCAGAGCCACCAGACCCCCAGACTGCACATTTTGGGCTCACAATGAGTGATCTTCAGATAGTACAGCATTTGGGATTTCAGAGTTCTTCTTAGCTGTCACATTTGGGAACATAATCCCAAATAAGAGCAGGAATAATCCATTACTGAAAAAGTTGGCTTAAACTGGTATGCAGGCAATTTCACTGGCCTTGACCTTTTTTAAAATGCATGGCAAAATTTTCATTTCCCTCCCACCAGCAATTTCTGGCTGGTTTTGTTTATTTGCCTTTGTAGACTGGGAATTATCTGGGGCAATGTCTGCGTTGTGTTTGGTCCTTGCCTGTCAAGACACAAATTGTTGTGAGTCAAATGATGTCTTCATTTGCATTCACGCTTTGCTGTGCTCTCAGCAGCTTTGCTGGGTGGAAATGGAAGCAGGATTTAACTCCAGAGACTACAGATCTCTGTGAATGTTTGGATATCCTATAAGTCCGTGACTTTTGTCCGGTAATAAACTGCCTTGAGAACACAAAGTTAGAAGAGAAATTAAAGACTGTAAGTAATATATAGAGGGTACCAGTGATCCAAGTAGACATTGAGTGTTTGGCACTTAAAAACCCTTCTGTGGCTTTGGATCTCGTGTGGCCTACATCTTTTTCCCCAAGGGAGATTGGTTCAAGTGTCAGTGTTTTTATGAGAAGTTAATTGCAAGTACGGTTTTCTAAGGTCCTCAATGAAGCAAGATGGATAAGTCCTATCAAACTAGAATGAAAATGGGATGGTAATAAAGGAACTTTCATAAAGAAAATATCTGCAAAACATGAAAGTCAATAGGAGCAACTCCAGAGAGATTACTGCAACTGCTCACGGAGAGGCTGGGTTGTGCCTTGCAGCAACCAGCACGTTCCTCTTCTGTTTGCTGCCTTCTGCACTTGACAGACAGGCAGCTGAGGAAAACAGCTCTCATCCAAGTGCAGGGTCATTTGTCCCTCTGGTTCTGTGAAATTCAAATTCCTCAGACACAAATCTCTTTCTGCTGTAAATGACAGGGAGCCCAGGTTACAGTGGCAGTTCAGTATCTCACATCCCAAAGAGGGAAACACAGACATATTTCTATGCTTTGGGGACTTCCTTTATGCCTGGTCTCACTCAGAGTTTTCCTCCTTGCTTTATTCATAAAATGTGAGTTATTTCAGGCCCCTCTGATCTGGCCTGAATTCATGCCCATCCAGGCTGTAAAACTTCAGAAACCTTGCCTATTCTTTTCCCTGTTTTCACAGCTTGTTTAGTAAATATATTGCATTTCCCCAGAAAATTTGTTTTTCTTATATATGTAGGCATTTCCCTAATTATTTTTTCAAATCTTGTTTTACTGCAGGCTGAGATTCTTTAGATCATAGAGATCTGCAGTGATCACTCTGGAAGTATGACAGCACTGGAGCAATGAATGGAAATGAAGAATACCTGCAGCCTCCCTAAGCTACACTTAGGCAGCCCCCATTGAAATGATACAGGGTGCAGACCCTTCTTGTCACCATCATTGCTGCCAGCATTCCTGGCCCCATGCAGAGCAGGGAAGGGTTCCCACTGACAGCAGTGGATGCTGTGTAAAGCATGGGGGATAATTTCTGTGCATGACATCTTGCCTTTTTTTATGTGAACTTGTCTGATGGAGCATCCTGGGATGAAATCCCACGACATCCTCTCTGCTTGCTACTGATGCTTTAGAGTAGCTGCCTATTTGGGCGTCACTTTCTACCTCTGTTGGCAAGTGGGGTGTGCAGAGGAAGGGAGCTAACAAGATGAAGTGCTTCCAACCCCCTGGCAGCTCACATTTTCAGGAGAGAGGGTTGTGGCTGCCTTTCAGTGTATCCCAGCCATTTGCAGTCAGTGCATCAACCACTTGGAGTAGCTCTCATTCAGTTGTGCTGCGATGGGGAGGTGAGAAGCAGAGGAAAAATAGTGGCTACTCAGTCTTGAAAGACAGGCTCAGCTATAACCAGTTTCAGAAGCCAGTCAGGTGGGAGGCACTCACAAGGCATGGAAGAGGATGTGCAGGCATCTGCCTGTGCCTGAGCAAAGCATGCTGAGGTGCCACTGGGGCTGCAGGAATATGCAGGTCTTCACCCTCAGGGGAAGAAGATCCTTCTGCGCTGAACACAGCATGTTATGAATGGCTGGACTGCAGATGCACACTTGCCACGGATACAACAGTATGGACAAATTAAAACTGTCTTGTCTTTGATGGGACTTGAGACAGTGTGGGAGACCCTGACCAAGGCACCCTGAAGCTGATGGGGACAGGAATACTGCCCTTGAAACACCTTTCTGGCAGGGACAATTAAGGGCTGATCTCCCTACAGTAGGGAGGCAGTGGGAGCCTTGCAACATGCAGAGAAAAAATGGATGAGTTTTATTGTTCCCAACACAAACATTCCTTTGAAAGGGCTCCTGCACATTCACAGCATGGCAAAGCTGCAAGTGAAGCAAGTGCTAAATCAAATTCATTACTTTTCTCACACAGCCATGAGAAAAGGCACAGTTATACTGAAAAAAGCAACATCATCAGCCCCTGTAGATGTGAAAGGCTGATTTACACCCCATCCCACACTTATGTGGCCTCAGCAGCAGCACTGGAGTTGCATAAGCAGTATTTGACCAGTGTTTGGTAGTTTATTAGTTATGGAAATAATTAGTAGTAACTCTGACAATTTGTCAAGAGAATTATGGTAAGAAAGACAAGAACAGGAGACAAGGTGTATGTAAAAAGAAAAAGTTGTGCTACTGGCTTCTTGAACAACAGGTTAAAAATTTCATCTGTCTATGGAGACTTTGCATTTACCAGATGTTTGATATTTGAAACTCCTGCAGGTGGCTTTTAAAGACCTGAATTAGACATGATGAGTTTCAGAGTTAATAATTTCTGTTACTTATTTGAAACATGATCTGGTATTTGCAGAATAATTAATGATATTATTATGACTCTAGCATGGTGGCTTTAAAGAGTCTTCAACAATGTCTGTCACTTCAGTAGGTTGGGAAAGATAATCTTATCTGTCCCCATGAAACAAATGCTTTGGCTATGCTTTTCATCATCCATTCATAAACTCTGGTTTAGAATATGTTTTCAAGAAATCTGCCAGGATGAAGCTGAAAAAAATACTTCTAGAAATGGGAATTTGAAACATTTCAACAGATCTAAGATGAATTTATTTTACTATCCAATGCAGGTGAACAAACACCCTATCAACACTTCTTATCTGAAGTGAGAAATTCACAGTAATAAATCTCAGATTGTGTCCAACAGCAATACAATATTTCCATGAGACTGCTCTATCCATAGTAAATCAGTAACTATGGAGACTGATGAACATTTAGCTGTAATCAAGGAAGAAAGAGTGGGGAAATCAAAGTTTTCTTTTCTCATTTGCATGCTTAGGATATGCTTATATGTGCTGATTTTTTAACAGCTGTCTGTATCAGTGGAAGTGTGCACCCGAGCCAGGTCTAAAATCTGCAAATCCCACCTCAGGGAATTTTCAGGGAAAGAAATTAAAGTCACCATAATGCTAGAAAACTCCACTAACCTGATCCAGAGAGAGACCTTAGAAGGAAGAAACTCTTCTTGAAGGCATATATATTTCATGCTCATTGTTTTCCAGTCTATATGGGAAAGGAAAAATAGATGGCTGGCAAGCTTAACACCTGCTGCAGCACTGCAGAGCAAAATGCAGAGGCTGAGAAGAGCACTAGGGGGGCTTTCATCACTTGCTGCTGCTGGCCCTCCTTGCTCAGAGGCCTGAGCAGGGGAGATTGTTGGGGAGCACATTTACCTTTGTATTCCTGAGTTATTTCTCATTCAGTGGGAGCCCTGAACATGTGCTGTATCCATAGAGCCCCACTGACGTCAGTGGGGTAAACATACAGAAATCAGCCTCACTAACATAATCCCTTTTGTACTGCTGTCATTAGCTGAGAACAAAAGCTCAAACAGAGAGATCCTAAGCTGTCGGGTGTGATCACACCAGCTAAAAGATAACAGGTGAATTTTGCAACATCCAAAATGTCACCTGCTGAGCAGCAGGGAGGCACAGGTTTGCAGCAGGCTGCTGAGTTGTGTGTGGGGTGGGGAGGTTGGCGTTCTCACCCCGTGGGTTTGTGCTGGTGGGTTCTCCAGTGAGGTCCCTGTGTTACTTCTGGAGATAAAAGACTAGCCATGCTTAGCCATGAGAATTAACCTGAAGGGATTCAAAGGGAACAGAGCTTAAAAATGATCCTGAAAGAGAGCAGAGATCCAGTGGTGGGATCCAAGCCAGTGGGATGCATGAATATGCCTAATCTTCTATCTGGAGCTGACTATAAACCTTTAACTTTGACCCCTGCACCTTCAGGTGAACACAAATATGAAGACAACATGTGGCTGCAATGGACAACCTCACTCCAGGCAGGCATTTTCCCTGTAGAAAATGTGCCTCTGAAACTTTGTGTCTTATTTTACATCTCAGTGAGCTTCATACTTGCAGCAGATTAGTGGAAGGTGTTTCACTGGAAATTACTCACTCTGTTAACACTCAAGTGCTCTTAACAGATATTTTTCTGGAAGCTCTCCTCTCTAGACACACAAGTCTGAGCTGGTATTCCTGCCCTGGTTTTCCCCCTCATTTGTAGCAGATGGGGGAAAGCTGGATGACTCAGTGCATACAGAACATATTGACCTGGGACAAGCCAATTTCCATTTCTCACTGCTGACATTTGAGCCAACAGATGCAAGAATTTCAGTTGCACACTCTGTCAGAAGACTCCCCCTTTGGACCTGCTCAGGTCTCATTTCTAAGGCTGTGTTTAACCTGTCTGCAGCCTCAGGCTCTTTCCACGTTCATTTACACAGTAGGAGAAGATGAGAAGGTAAGTCACAAGGTAAATTCTATACTTTTCTACCTGAAATTCTCCTCATTATCAGGATCTGTTCCCCAGCCAGAAAAATTATTAATCAAGTCCTTTCCACTTGCATAATCTAACACTCGAATTCTCACTCCTGAGTTTTTGCAGCAGGTACTTTTCATTAATAACACATATACAGCCTCAGCATCATTAGGATGACATCTAGCTAGAGGTCATCCCAAATTCTTTCTTTCATGAAACAGTTCTTCTTGGTGGAAGCTCATTCTGCCCACCTGTGTACCTCTGGCATTTAATTTTTAATGACTTCAACTATTCTTTCCTTAAGTAATACAGACACAAAGATTAGTCTTGGATCCTAGTTTGCATAATTTCTTGCATATATATTTCAATAGATACGTGTAATTTACATATAAATACCTACATACACTAGCAATACATATGTATTTTAAAATTTCAGTTTGTATATAGAAATATAAGATTCAGCTGAATGTTCAAAAGTCCAGTCAACTGATGAGATTCATCCCAGATACTGAAAGACTTAATGAATGTTGTGTCAGGACTGCTGTCAACAATCTGCCAAAGGTCTTGGGAGTCTGGGAAGGTCTCTGCTGACTCAAAGTTAGCCAGTGTTATTCCAATTTGCAAGAAAAAACCTGGGGAACTCCAGACCTACTAGTCAAACCTCAGTTATAGGAAAAAATATGGAGAAGGTCACATGGAGTGCTACTGAAAGGCATTGAAAGAACAATGCAGTGATCAGGCAGAGTCAACACAGTTTCACAAAGGGAAAGCTGTTTAATTGGTTTGATAACTGCAATAAGGAAATCCACCTAGCAGATGAAGGAAAGGCAGTGGATGCAATTTTTCTGGATTTTTAGTGAGGCTTTTGGTAGTGTCCCTCACAGCATCCTTTTGTACAAGTGGTCCAGCTATGGGATGAGTGGATTCACAATGTTCTGGGTGGATTCTGGGGCTCAAATAATTGTGGTGAATGGGGCTTTATCTGGTGACAGTCACCAGTGCTGCTCCTCAGGGTTCAGCTCCAGGACCAGCCCTGTTTAATGTACTGATCCATGATCTGGATGCAGGAGTTGAATGCACCATTAGCAATTTTGTTGATGATGCCAAACTGGGAGGTGTTATTTACTCTCTTGAAGGGCAAGAGATGGCTCAGACCTTCATCAGGGATGCTCAAACTTGACATTAGGAAGCAATTCTTTACCAAGAGTGTGGTCAAACACTGGAACAGGTACCTTTTTGTGGTGGTTGATGTCCCAAGCCCGTCAATGTTTAAGATGCCCAGTGTTTGGATAATGCCCTTAATAACATGCTTTAACTTTTGGTCAGCCCTGAAATGGCTGGGCAGTTGGATTAGAGAACAGATTGTTGCTGATTCCTCTTCCTGACCTATTCTATTCTATTCTATTCTATTCTATTCTATTCTATTCTATTCTATTCTATTCTATTCTATTCTATTCTATTCTATTCTATTCTATTCTATTCTATTCTATTCTATTCTATTCTATTCTATTATTTGGAGGGGTTAGGTTATGTTTGGAAAACCTCTACCCTCCAGAGCATGACCTTGATAACAAACACACATGAATTTGACCTGAAGCTTGAGTGCACTTTATTTACCTGCTCTCCCAGACAGCAAAGATTTCACGAACAGAGCATTTTGTCCTGCAGCTGCCTCTCATTGTATGCTGGTGTGTGAAGCTTGGTGGAGAAAGTAACTGTGCTTCCTCTGCAGGGCCATCTGCTGGGTGACTGCTCTGATGTCTTTATTTCTCCTTTGAGACCTGTATTGCTGAGGTTTATCCCTGATTTTTATACATTACTGGTGTGATTCTCTGCTCTCAAAATTGAGCTCTCAACACAAGCCAAGTGAAATACCAACAAGCCCATCACCACTTGCAGTGATGAGTGATTTGCTTGTAGAGAGTTTGAAGAGCAACTTGGTTGCATACTGCCATGGCAGCTCCTCCTGTGACACTAGAGGATACCCTGGGGTGTTGGAAACAGCTCACACCATCCCCCTTTCTATAGCTAATTTATCTAATGGATCCAAGGTGAGGTCTGAAGTCTTAAGGACCATTAACTTCTTCACACTTCACCCTCTCACAGGCCAGCATTTATATTCAGACTCACCAGTTTCCTGAGGATGCAGCTGTGCCAGTTCTGTCCACTTTTAATTAATTGCTATAGGGAAGACATTAAGATGTGAATAAAAGCATAAAATTCCTCCAAAATCTTACCTGTCTGTCCAAAACAGCAAAGAGGCAAATTAAACTCATTTTCAGAGGGATGTCTTTAATCTGTTGTCCCCAGGTTGAGGAAAGTTCAAGCTAACCTTCTAGAAAAGGAGTTTGCTGCACTAGGCTTAATGGAGAACAATTTTCCTCTGTGAAAGAGTAAACCAAATAGGGTGCAGCTGAAGGAATTTGATTTTGTAGCTCTGCTCTCCTCAAACTTTTTCCAGTGGATAGATAACTTTTCTTTCACAACTGTAGACTGTAATGAGGATCTTCTACATACTGTCTACATTTGAGGCTGCCTTTCTTATTTCTCAGTATAATTTGTGTGTCTCCTGTCCTCCCTTTTTTCCAGGCTGGCATTGCATTGATGTTTCCAAGAGATGCAGAACAATGTCTTCCTTCCCTCTTCTTTATTTTTCAGACTTTATTTTGACGCCTTGTCTCTTAGTATTTCTCTTTCCAGCTTACAAGTTGGAAAAAATTCTCTCGCCTTTACATGTTTGCTCTTTGCAAACTGTTTAAATCAGGAAAAACCCCATGGGAGTCCTTGGTGTAAGTCTGTTATATTGGGAAAAGGTAAATGCTATGAATTAGTCTTGCATGTTCCTTGATAAAAATTTTAAAAAAATCTTTGAATGTGTGTCCTAGTCAGCAATGTATTCTATTGGTTTTCTTCTAGTCTTTTAGCTTTGACTTGTAAGTTGAATGCAACATACTCAAAATTCTATCCAAACATGGGAAGGAAAAGGCATTACAAAAAGTAATTTTTACAGACAGCCTGTTCTGGGAATGTTTCACACTCCTCTCCTGTGGGCGGTCAAAAAAAAAGCCACAGAAAAAATGTAGTATGAAGGTGTTGTTTTGTAGTGAAAACTATGGGGTCCTCTGTTTAGAGGAAGTAAAGGCAGATATTTGAACTGATGCTGCTCTGACCCACAGTTTCATGAGCTGCAATGTGAAATGTAGGGATGTCAGTCTGCAGACCTGGGGGCACAAACAGCTGTGTGGGGAAGGAGCTTTCCAGCTCACCCCTGTGTGGTGCTGTTGGAGGGCAGTGTCATTATGGGCACCAACTAACCACTGCCCCACCTGGGCCTGCCGTGTTAGGAGCAGCCCAAACACGCAGAGCCTCACAGCTCCTGCAGGAGAGGACACACGCCAAGCTGCGCTGGGAAAGGGAAGAAACTGGCAAGTTAAGGCCAATGGCAGCTTTTAGGAAAACAAGATATAGCATAGATCATTTCTCCTCCATGGTCCAACTCCTGAGACATTTGCAAAATACCCAACCAGCCCTGGCTGGGCTGCTAAGGAGCACAGGGGGCATGGGGACAGGCAGCTGCCAGGGACCCCGTGGGTGCTGCAACAGCTTCTGCCCCTCCTGGCTGAGCAACGAGCACCTGGTGCAGGTGCAGCTCTGTAGTATCATTCTTGCAGAACTCTGGGGCTTTGATCTGAGTAAAAAGATGCTCCCAGGACTGCTGTGATTTGAATTATGTGGAAAAAGGAAATTTCTCTGGGATGTCGGAATGATGAATTTGGCAAGTGCTGCATGAAACATCATCTCTGCAGCCTGGACAGCCTGTCAGTATCAAGTGCAAGAGCAGCTGGGGTGAAGGAGTGGAAGTGAAGTGCAATATTTCCTTTCAACATTGCATCAAGCTGAAGCATGTTGCTGGTTCCATGCACAGGTTCTACTCTGCCCAGTGCTGTGTTTAGTTAAAAGCTGCTCCAAAGCTGCTGGGGAGGAGAGGAACTGCCAAGGACCCATTCACTCTACACCAGCTCTCGTAGATCAGCTTGGATGACTGACACTCTTTGATCTCTGCCCCTGCTGAGCTCTATTTAGCTCCCATGACCTCTCCTCTCTGCCACATACACCCTTTGCCTTGAGCTGTAGCCAGAGGAGACCTCAGCCCAATGACTAAATTCAAGTGGCCAATGCCCTTTTGCACATTTCATGCTTGCTAACGAGTTGTTTTCCCAGTGGAGTTTATAGTGTTTAGAGGAATGACAAAAGTTCTCCTGGCAAACTGCCACGAAGAAGATTTCTGTATCTCTCCACGGCCATCTCCTGGCATGGCTCTGTCAGCTGAATGTGAAATTTCTTTAATCCTCAGGCTGACATAATTCTGAGGGTAAAACTCCTTAAATGTGTATTCCTCCAAGGTGTCCTTGAGCTACCGTGCTCAGTCTGTGTGTCACAAACTCTTACCTGCTAGTCACCTGGCAAAAAGAGTTGGAAAAAACAAACTTGTGCAGGACATAACTCTGCAAATGAAACCTGAGCTGGAGCCAATAAGGAGCAAGGATCACAAGAAATAAGTTATTCTGTGGCTAAGTCAGTGGCTGCTAAGATGTATGGATCAGAGGAGGCAGAAATGCAACTGCAGCAGTGAGAGGAACAAGGCAAAGGTGTCTGGGGATGTGTGCTTGTTTATGATTAGTCCATGGATTATGGAGTTTTGTGTCTAAAACTAGCAATTACTGACTGGCTCACCACAGAGCAAAGAGCTTAAAAATGTAACAAATTCAGGATTTTAAAATAGGGCATAATTTAGTTGGAAGATTTGCTAAGCTTTATATCATATCAGAGCACGTTTTAACTCTTTGCAGCCATACAGCTAATCGAAAAAAACATTATTTGTCTTCACCAAGGGCGTTCACAGGATAGATTTTTTCACCAGTTTGCTAAATATCTTGTGCACATATGGCCATTTTGATGTTTGTTCTCTCTTCTAGCCACTGACTTTTAAACGTAGTACCTACACTTCTGATCTTCTCATATCCCTACAATCTTATGTATTCTGTATTCCCTCTCCTACATAATCGTGCTAAACTGTTCCAAAGAATTCCACAATTCAGTTAAATATTGCACAAAAAAGTCCTTCCATTTCTTTTGTTTAAAATCCACTGCCTGCAAATCATATTAGATGTTCACACTCCTTGTATTGTGCAGAAAATCAATTGTTTTTCCCTATTACTTTTCTCTATCACTGTAGCACTGGTTCTTGACTGTGCAGAGTCCCATGTCTAAGCTTTTCTCTCCTTGATGAAGAACTTAAAACTGCATTTTTCTGCTCTCAAAATAAGGTTTTCCATATACCTTAGCTCTGTAGTTTTCAAATTTATCATATTTTTGAGCTGGGATGACTGACACTGCAAGCAATATTGGAGATGCATTTAAATGCTTTTATAAGGTGGTGTAATCATATTTCCCATTTCCTTCTCTCTCCCTGAGATGCAGAAAAGGCTAAATACTGCATCCTGAACACTCGTCTACTGCCTCTACCTACACTACCTGGACTAATAAAATATATCAAATCCAAATACACCAACATGTTGTACTCTGCTGCAGCAGTCATGCTGCTGACCACGTCTCATCATTTACTTGTCTTTCTCTGAGCAGTGAGTGACATTTCCAGACAACTAGTCACATTGATATCAAGAGCTCTTCTCTGGCTCATAAGGGGCAATTCAGAGGCAGTGGATGGGGATGCTGCAGTCAAGATAATTTTCTCCTTGAGTTTGACTATGCTTTTATTTGCACTCAATTTCACCTGCAAGCTTATTGCCCACTTTTTTAGTGTTCTGATGACAATTCTTGCAGACAGTTTTAGATTAGACTATCTTGATTTATTTTGTATTATCTCCTGGCTGTATAGCACATATTGCTGCTCTGTTTCCATCAGCATCAGTGTGACTATGTCACACCCATACAAAAATGGCTGGTGCAGGTATGTACAGAATGCATTGAATGGTTCCAGTATAGAACCTCACATACTCTGAGCCAGAAACCTGGTTTTTAATAGTTAATATCTGGCTTCCTGCTCTTAATCATGTATTAACCTGACAAAGAACTTCCCTTCTACCCATGCCAGACCAATTTCTTTTAGAATTGATGGCAGGAAATCTTGTGCTGAGTGTAAACTGCACCATGTTCCACAATGTGTGCCTGCCAGTACTCACATTTGAAATGTGGGTTTCGAAAAATTTCAGAAGCCTGTAATCCTATAATCTCCTCCTATGAAACAGGAAGGTTGAATGTGAGAGGAGCAGTTATCCTCTCCAGGATGGACCTGGGAAATGAGGATGATTTATGCAGCTGCCTCCACATCATCATGTCTGTGGGCTGCAAGGCATTTGCATGGTGTGGCAGTGGCAGGTGGGCTCAAATGATGGGAAGGTTCAGCACATCCAGATTAATGATGTGTGGTGAAAATTCAGATGGCTGAAGACAATTACTGAATTTTAGATAGGCTTTGAGGAATTAAATGAGTTCAATGGCTGTTCTACCAACCAGAAATGGGTAATACATTATTGGAGGCACTGGAAGTAACGTTTGAGAGTCTAAAAATAGGCTACATATACCACTCCTTCTGCTTCCCCTGAAGTGCTGAGAACACTCAGTACTTATTAAAGAAGGCATTAAAAATAATTTGAGGTTTCCATATTCCTTTTTATGAATTCCTTTTTGAAAAATACCAGAGTAGCCATTTATAGCTGTTCTACTTGTGAAAAGTCATTTGACCAGACAAAATTAAAAGGAGAGGATATACCCCTCACTGGGCAATAAAACTTACTGCTGTGTTGGAGTCTGGGGTTCCTTTTCTGCATGAAACCTCATCCTCAGCCTGACCACTTCTCAGCAGCTTTCCTTCCTACAAACCTAGGAACTGGCAAACCTTTCAAGCAATGACTTGGAGAAGAGAAACAGGAGAAATTCCATTTTCCAGGCAAAAGGTCAAAAGGACAATTACAGGGTGATATTTCTTTAAGTGACAAGAAAGTAAGTCTCAAGGACTTCCTTTTGAATTTTGTTACAGGGGACCGAAACCAGCCAGACCAGAGATTTTGGTCACCAAAGAAAAAACAACCCTACTGTGATTACTGTGAGTTAAAATGTCCTTGGGGGTAGTTGGCCCCAAAAATTGTTCAAGAAAATCACCTGTGAAATCTGATCCACAAAAGCATGTAAACAATATCAGCTGCACCTCTGTGTTATCTAAGGCCTTGAGGCTTGTGTTTGCCTGGTGTGTTTTCACATCCAGAGTGGTGTCAAGGACCCACATAAGATTTCCCACAAACAATTTAGCACAGACAAGAAAAGCAGGAGAATTTGTGCTTTCAAGTCCTGGAAAATGTACACACATTTTAGAGCAACAGCTTGCAGTCTGTGTTTCGATGGATTTATATTTGTGGAAGTAATTGCTATTTTTACTCCAGAGACATTTTTATGCCATGCAAAAGTTCCTCTTGAAATTGAGCTCCCCATCAGACCTGAGGCTGGATGAGGGCTGAGGAGAGCACCTTGGACTTCATGCATGCTCCTTGCTCCACAGCCTCCAGGGAGCATTTTGGGCTAGAAGGAATCAAGCATATCTCATCAAGGCGCTGTTGCTGGGGTTGTTGATGGAGCTGGTCTGGCTCTGCAGGCCACTGCAGGCCAGGTGAAGAAACAATAGAAAGTTCATGAACCTAACTACTTTTTAGGTATAAAGCCACTGCTCTACTTCAAAGTGTGACGCTGGATGTAAGAGAAATGTAACTCACCAAATAGGAGAAAGAATGATCAAAACCAAGTCACTAACAAGATGTATTTAGTTTTGGGAGTATGAAAGTGTGGAGCTTTGTATCCTGAAATACTTCTATTTTTGTATTCAAGGATGGCATAAAGCAAAATTGATGCAAAGCCCTGGGTTCCCCACTGTGTGTCCTTGCCCACATGCTCCTGTCTCCCACAGCCCCTGTCCAGGAGATCCTGTGTTCACCCAGCCTCTCGTGCTGAAGGCATCTTCTTGGTAGGTGGAAATGGGTGTTTGAACCACTGCTGTGTAAAGCCGACCTCACTTCCCAGGTAAGGTGTCAGGACATTGCTGTTATCCTCCTTTAACCATGTTCCATAAGGAGACTGAGCAGCCTTGTACTTACTCAAGTCAGACAACCAAAAATAGGAGGGATATAAGACTCCTTTGGGAATGAAGCAATGAAATTTAAGTCCATGCCTCTGAAGTTCTTCACTAGAGCTAGATATTAACAGCTAATTTCTTTTATTTATAAGGAAAATGTTTTCAAATTTCCTACAACCTCTGCTTTCACAGTTTAAAAAAATTAAATCAATAACTATACAGAAAGGAAGGAAGAAAATACTAAAGGTCCTGCATTTAGTAAAACTGTGCAGTTATAAGTAGATTAGCAGCATTTCCCTTCAGAGCCTCTTTTTCCTTTATTCTAGATAAAATTCTGAACAACATAAAAATTCCCCTGATCTTGCAAGATCTTTTGGCATTTGCAAAGGACTTTCAGGCAAGCTGTTAAACAATGATATTTGCCTTTGTAATTGGTATTAAAAAATTCTCTCCCTCTGCCTGTGTATCAGGGGCAGACAGAAAAGAAATTTTCTAGATCCAAAATCAGAGAGACCCTGGTAGTATAGATTAAAACCCTAGTGCTGACATAGCAGTGCCACATTTGGAGCTGATGGTAATTTCAGAGCCACAGCTCTCCAAAGACTGAATCTTCTGAGTACAAGGGAAAGGGATTACTGAAATTGGAGGAAAACTGTGCATCCCTTCCTGACATGCACTTACTCTACTGGGTCTAATAGGTGAGATGGTACTCTCTGAGCAGCTACTAGTAAATATCATGGTTAAAGATCAATTTATGTCTGATATGATGAATATTTACTTACCTTAAGTTTCTATTTTTGGTATAAAAATTTCTCTGGGTGTCAAAAGTCACTTAATGTTGTGATGGCTCCCTTAAGGGTTATTACTGCCTATCTTGTATAACCCAAATAAATGTGCTTGATGGAAAGATTTGCAAGGTGTATCCATAAAATTAACTGTTATTTATTTTCTGAAAGGTTTCAAGGCTGTATCAAAGCACTATTTATGCTACAAATTACATCAGTGTTTTCTAAAGCAGTTGAGTCTGTGGACTGCTGCCAGCCCAAAATGTCTCTTCCAGATGACCACGAAGTCCTCACTGCCCACATTGAAAGCTGCACTGATGCCATTCCCAGCTCTTTCTGCGAGCTACTCACTGCATCTATGGAAGTCACTGGTGAAAACCACTGATTTTTGAAAACCATCAATAACACTGATGTTACTGAGCTGTTCTCAAATCTTGAAAATCACAGATCCTGCCCTTCATTTGGCTCCAGCCTCATAAGAAATCCAAGTTGTACAGTTACTTCTAGTGCAAAAGTTAAGAACATCCCACTGCAGTTTGTCAGACTACAAGCGTCAGAATTTCTTTTTTCCTTTCTGAGTTGGAGAAGTACAAAGCAGATTCTGAATTATGCATGCCTACAGTAATTCTTGCATTGAATTAAATCACTAATCCTGGTGTAAGTGCTCCCTCTGAATTAATTTTTTAATTCCTTTTTTCCCTTCTGTGTCTTTATATTTGGTTGATTATGGTTTTAAAATTGGACTGAACACACGAAACAGGGAAAATAATTTTACCCATGTGTCATATTTCCTAATGCCATGTTATTAGTGTAAAATCCTTACTATGCAGAAATAACTGAACACTTTCTCTTTGGCAATTCAGAATTACCAGATTACTTCAGCTATCACAAATCCCAACAGCAAACATGCAGATACAGTCCCTGTTGCAGGAGACATCAGCTGCAGGGAGTTACAGCAATAGGGTGACCCTTCCATCTCTTCTCTTTCTGCCCAGCCAGCCTGACACTTTTGCTTTCACCTAATGCCACCACTCTAAACCCACATCATGCCTTGGGATGAGCTGGGTGTTACCTGAGGTGAAGAGACTCAGACAGCATGGCCCCACCAAAGCACTGTCCCTGCCTGTATGCATCCATCAACCCAGAAATTAGCTCTGGCAGGGTGCTGCAGCCCCGAGGAGCAGGACAGGCTGGCCAATGTCAGCAGCTGCTGAGGCAGGAGGATGAGCCTGTCCATGGACAGCATGCTGTATCTGCATCCCAAACTAGTCCTCGAGGAGACATACACCATTTCTTTCAAATCTGGAGTCTTCCTCAGTGCCAATACTTCATCCTTCATCTCCAACTTTGTTCTCTTGTCTCACTGAGATTGTGATGCCTCCATCATTGCTAGGATTGGTCCCATACCACAGGTTGCAGCTGTACCCTGTCTCTCCCTGCAGCCACTGGGAGGGAGGCTGGAGAGGTTGTCACTCACTTTCTTGCACTGCCAGCCTCAAGGGCAGCACCCAGAGTGGGATCGGGGATGCATGGGGCACAGGGGCTGCAAGTACCACCCTGCCAACACTCAGAAAAAGGAAGAGTGGACTCCCTCTTACATCTGAGTGTTTGCTGTCCTGATTCCCACCACTGCCACATTCAGGGGACTCTCTGCAGCAGGATTGTGTGAAAGTCAGTTAAACTGATCCCAGCTTTTATGTATCTAGCTGATAAGGCAGGCTGGCAGCGCTCTAAATTTGGACTTGTTGGGAGCTGTTTGAGAAGACAAACACAGACAGAGCCACACTGAGGTATCTCATGGCAGGATACCACTCACAAAATGGCATCAGTCCATGGCAAATGGGCTAAATGAGCAGTGCAGGACAGCCCTGCTAAGGGCAGCAGTGTGGCTGTGTGTCAATGGTATCAACTGGTCAAGCCTTGAGCAGTTACACCCCATGGTGGATTGTGTG
Organism: Thryothorus ludovicianus; assembly: GCA_013397245.1. Lineage (NCBI taxonomy): Eukaryota > Metazoa > Chordata > Aves > Passeriformes > Certhiidae > Thryothorus > Thryothorus ludovicianus. The sequence continues at coordinate 429,278 of VZTB01000164.1, forward strand.
GATTGTGTTCAGAAAAGGGAGACACAAGAAACAGCACTGTTATAACTGAGTGAATGATATGAGAGTAGAGAACTCATCCTAAACAAACACACACATACACCCCTCCAATCAGCAGAAAATTTTGACTTTTGCCTGAGAGTAACTTTTTTACTCTGTTTGCTTGAGATTGATTTTGACCTTTTTCCTGATCAGTCATGTCAATAATTTAAAATATCACCTAGGGAGGGGTGATTGTATCTTGTTTGTTTCAGAAGGACTCTCTGATGATGTACACTCACCGTTGTGCTTGCACCAGTTTTGTGGAGCACCTGAGGCTGTGTACCATATGTGGTTCCTGCAGACTGAATTTACTGGATGTGCCTCACATTCTAGCCCACCTTGAGCACCCAGTCTATGGTCCTTAGAGAGGCTGTCTGAAGAGGAGCAATGTGGAAATACAAGTCAAAGAAAGAGCAGTGGGAAGACAGAAGAACATGAAAGTAGTGACAGAGTCTTCAACATGCAGAGGGCTTGTGTACACTGCCTTGTATGCTTTATTGGAAAATAAGTAGCTTGGAGTTTCCAGAGAGAGTCAGCAAGTAAGTTTGATAAATTCAGCCAGTTGCCCTTGTAAATCTGGTCTCTGGCACCAGAGATAATGGAGTTTCTGTAGGATTTGAGTATCCAGATCCTTTTTCTCTTTGGCTCCTCATTGGCACTGTTTTCAAAAGGACAGTATTGGCACCTAAGAATTTTTACTGGTACCTCTTTCAGACTGTACCAAAATCCTGACCTTTCATGCTACCTACATTTTCCCTTCTGTTCAAAAATGACCTATTGTTTGAACATGAAAGGTTATTTTTCAATCTAACATGATATGTAGCACTGTGTTAATCTGTTACAAATTGAGTTTTTCATATGTTTTCACATTTCAGAATTTCTATTAAAGCCTGTAATTATTACAGCTTTAATTATTCTGTCATCTAAACACTTTTATTTCCATTTTGGCATAATTGGCTACTTGATTGTAAAATACTGACAGCATTTTCCTTTATAGGGTCCTCTGACACTCACCCAAGAAAAAGACGCTTTTCCTTTCCTTATTACTGCAATTACATCAGGAAATGATAGCTCACTGAATGATATAAATGTCTGTGAATATTGTTCTCTAGAAATCCATTTGTCCCTTTTCCATCCACAAGCAAAAGTTAGTTGTTTGCTTGAAGGGATTTGAAATTCACATCAGCAAGAACTCTCAGTGCCAAATCACCCTGCTGTGCAGGACTTGCTTAACCCACTGCTGCTGAAGGACAGAACTGCTGTCAGATCACGACATGGGGACATCTGTGCAGGTCAGGACATGGGGATACCCATGCAGATCACGACACAGGCATGTCCGTGCAGATCACAGGATGGGGACATCTGTGCCATGGGGATATCTGTGCAGATCACAAAGCGAGGGGATCTGTGTCACCAAACTGAGGATGTGAGCCACACCCTGTGAATTGGGAGTGGCAGGTCAACAAAAGGCCTGGGTTCTGTGAGCTGTATATTTACCCACTGGAAAGCCATTTAATTCCTCAGGAAATTATGTTTTTCTGTTTGTTTAAAACAATCTATGGGAAATAGTAAAGGTGTGAAGTACAGGACAAAGGTTTGACAAACAGCCTGTGTGGCTGACAGCTTTGTCAGCACGGTCCCTACAGGGCAGAACCCTCTTGTTGGAAAGAATCAAATCCTAACCCACTGGTTCAAAGATATTTCCCTGAAGTCAGTGAGGAAAGAAAGGAAAGCAAGCAATTGAGGGAAAAAAATGATCTGGAAAAGAAGGGTAAGCCCTTTCCTCAGAGCCTTCTCTCAAAACACATTTTCAGAGTGAGTAGATAGGATTCATTGCACCATGTCATCATAAAGAAAACATTAAACTGACCATAGAAATTGCATTCTGAAATTGCCTATTTCTTTTCAGTGTTTATTACTAGTACTAGCTCAGACCTCTTCACTGTAGAATCTCAGGTTAGATGGTGGGCTCTCCCCTTGCTATGGATGCCTCCTGGTGATGGGCAGAGTGAGGATTGTGCTGTTTTCCCCCTTCTGTCAAGTATTCCAGTATCTTTAGGTCACCTGGAGCAGACTGTGATGTAACACCCTTTCATTTTATAATGCTGGCTGGCATATGCATTATTCATGGAAGCAGTAGCATACAGTGCATGATTTAAAGGTGGTAATTGCTCATCTGTATATTCTGGGGAATCACCCTGCTATTTAAAATACTCTGAAGCTCCCAAGCAAAATCTATTTTTTCTCTCAACTGGAAACACATTAGGCTGATAAATGTATAATTGCTGTAGCATGCCAAGAGATGCTTTAGCTGACAGGAATATTGTGATAGTAGGGGCAGATATTCAACACTGTATCTTAAATATAGGGCACAAATTTCCATTTAATCTGAAGGCTAGAAATAAAAAGAGTAAGGTTTGGAATAGTTCATATTTTTTGCTCATATGGAATTGAATAATGAAATTACAGAATAGTTTGTGTTAGAAAGGACCTTTAAACGTCATCTAGTCCCAACCCCCCTTCAATTTGACATCTTGAACTGGAATAGGTTGCTCAGAGCCCTTCCTTGCACTCCTTATGTTACTAAAGGTGTTAAAAGCAGTTTTACCACCTGCCTGAGTTAAGAAAGCAGAGATTTGTGGCACCCACCAAGCTCTGGGAAACTTTGGTTGTGATAAGGTTTCAGTCTTTCAAGTGGAAATGGGGATCATTTCTGGCAGGAGCAGAACCACTGGAGACTACTGAGAATGTCACAGTCTTTGGGAGAAACCTGACCTTGTGGAATGTGGGTATGGAAACTAGGGCAGGCTGTGAACAATTTTATTTCTTTGTGTTGTGCTGGCTGTGGGTTGTGTCACCTGTGCTAACCAGCCAGGTCAGCGAGGCAGGGACATTTGACCCTCCACGGGATGACAGCGTTACCCTTTAGCCCACCACAACATAGAGCAAGATGTTTTATAAATGTCTTTGTTATATAAAGCAAGGTCTTGCAGGCACTATGAAGAAAAAAAAAAAAAAAGCATATAAATCCATAAAATCATACTCAAATTAGTCCTATTTGTTCGAAATTGGAGGCAGCACTTCTTGCATGAGCCTGCTGCACTATTGCTGGTCCCCGGCTGCAAAGCTCTTGGTTTTATCTCCACTCCCTCACCTGGGGTGAGGAGTTTGTTTCCTCGAACAGCCTTGTCCCACCTTAGGCTGCTGCTGTCCATCTCTCCCAGCTGCCCAGGGCAACAATCTGCAGGAGGAAAAGCAAGAACAAGAGCAGGATGCTTGGTAGCTCATCAGGCAGCAAGGAAAGAGGGCAGTCAGGACAATGATCCCTATCATGAGGGCAGCAACAGAAACCAAACTGAAGAACGGAATCAGATCTTAGGACTGGAAAAAAAAAAACCTCAGAACAAAGCCTTTTCAATAAATACAGTATTTTTATTAAGCAATTGTTGGATACAGTAATTTACTAAATTAAGTCATACGGAGCAAGTGACCCCGTAGTCATTCTCTGCTGTCTGTTCTGGGAAATAAACTAGTTTCCATTCTATCAAGAGTCAGAGACAGCTGTATGTACAGCAGAAATACATCTCCCAGCAGCACGGGCGGGAGCCGCTGGCTGCGGCGGGCACAGCGCTCCTCCAGCCGCCAGGGCACGGCCACAGCTCCGGGTGTCACCAGTCCCGATGGACATCGCCCGACGGCAGCACCGGGGTGCCCGGGCAGGTCTGTCTGGGAGTGATTGCTGAACCTCCTCTGCAGGGAATGAGTCCACGAGATCTGCCTGTGGTGACACACAGGGGCTGCAGTGCTGCTCTTTCCCTCACTCTGGGAACAAAGTTGTGCCTCAGGACAGCTGCAGAGCTTCTCCCTAGGGGAACTGAAACCAAGTCCTGGAAAGCAATGCAAAACTGAGAACTCCCTCTCTGAGGATAGGAGTTCACAGGTATCTGCAGCACTCCTGCTTTTGGCAAAACCAGGGGGAGATTTGAAAAGGGAGAAGTTAGAAACCAGCACGACACCCTGGAGACTAACAGATATTTTTTTGTTTATTGCTGAGTTATGAAGTGCATTCCAGGTGTGCAGGCAGTTCTATCGGTGCTGCTGCTGTAAATCCCAAACTCCCTGGTAAAAGAAAGACCTGGGCTGTGTGTAGTTGAACTCTAGCTAAGAAGGGCCACCAAGTACTGCCAGAAATACTTCATGAATACTGCTTTTACAGGATTTTCATTAACTGCCATATATCCAGTCTTGCTGAAAATTTCTGTGCATTTTTCCATTTTCTCACAAATCTACTTTCTCTCCCACAGCAGCTCATGAGGAATTAATGAAATAGTTTACTTGTAGCTGCAGATTGTGACTTGGGGTTCTACATTAACCTCCTAACTCTGCTTCAGACTGTCCCTTTATTAGGTCCTGTGTAACACACTGTTCTGGTTTTGACTTGCATAGAGTTAATTTTCTTTTTAGTTGGTACAGTGCTGTGTTTTGGATCCAGTAGGAGAATCATGTTGATAACACACTGGTGGTTCAGATTTTGCTCAGTAGTGCTTACCCTGCCAGGGGCTTTTTGGTTTCCCATGCTCTGCCATTGAGCAGGTGCCCAAGAAGCCAGGAGGAGACATGGCCAGGGTGGGTGACTTGAACTGACCAAAGGGTGTTCTGTACCAGAGAATGTCACATTCAGTATATAAACTAGGGGGAATTGGCTGGGGGAAGCTGACTGCTGCTCAAGGATGAGTGTGATGAGAAACTATATTGTGAATCACTTGTTTTCTTGAGTTTTACTCCCCTCCCTCTCCACTTGTCATTGCTATTATTATTATCTTTATTATTACGATTGTCATTAGCTTTTCACTATAATATTTTATTTTGTTTCAATTATTAAATTGTTCTTATTTCTACTCATGAGTTTTATTTTCTTTCTGATTCTCCTCACTGGCCTTGGGGTGTGACTGAATGAGTGGCTTCATGGTATTTGCTTGCTGGCTGGGGTTAAACCTCTGATTTGTCTAATTTCAGAAAAACACAACAGAGACAAAACATCTTTGAAATTCATACTGTTTTGTTAAATCTCCTTAAAATAGTGGCCTCCAGGTTATTGAGGATGGGACAGAAGATACAACAGGCCTTCTGTGAACCTTCTTTCCACAGGAAAGCAGGGTAAAAAATTATTATTTCTGGTCTTGCTGTTGCTCCTGATGTTTAAAAGCTGCAGTTTCAATCTTTGATCCCAATTCTGATTCCAACTACAGCTTGGGACAGTGAAACACTTCCACTGGTTTCATTGGTGTGAGTCTAAATTTTCATACCAGTAGCTGAGATCATAAACTTTTCCTTTCTATTTACTGGTAACTATTTTCTTTTTTTTACTGTGACCTTTAACCAAAATAAACATTTTAAGATACTTTGAATGGTGATTTTACTGATGTTAAAGTATAGCTATGGTTTGATTTTTGCTGCTTCCATCCTGCAGACATGAGCAGAGGGAGTTATTTCAGTTAAAAATCTTTTACATTAGATGCCACCTTTGGGGTCAAGAGGACTTTCATGGGCATTTGCACAACAGCCAACAGCAATGTGACTTTTAGGATAATGCAATTATGTTGCTATTTGTGAATGAAAATAGCAGTCTCCTGTTTGCTGAGATCAAATGTCAGGTCTCAAGAGGGGTATTTTGCAGACCCCAAGCTTGTCAGCAGTCACCTAAAAAAGAAATGAATGCTGTAGACATAAAGACTTCTAAAAAAACCCTGAAAACCCCCAACAAATAACACTATATCCTTGGCAAGGTGATATTAACTTAATATCACTACTTTTTATTTTAAGATTCCAGTTAACTTTTTTACTAGAGAAAGAAAAAGACCCAGTGATCAGGGCATTACAGATTCATTTACAGTATAAGGTGTTTATTAAGTCTCAAAGTCTTATCATCATATTAGGTTTTGGCACAAAATTTTCATGAGAATAAACTATTTGAACACTTTCTACAAAATGCCTTAAAACAAATTCTTCAATGATTTAAAACTAGACTTTGTACTCAAGGGAAATAATAGGTGAATTTTTCATCTGTATTTACCAGCCCTTACTAAAATGTTAATACAGCCTACTGAAAAATAGTTCTAACCTTTAATAATTTGTTGAGATATATGAAATCATACAGAAAAATATTGTAATTTTGAAAGCTGAATCATTGAAAATTACTGATGGGTTTTGAACCTTTTCCTCCCTATTTCCAAGGCCTCCCCTATGCTCAAGCACAAAATATTGAAATTTATTACATTCAAGCATAACAAATTTGCTGCATCTAAACTGAAAGTCTGCCAACTACCAGGTACATCAAATAAAGGTATTTTGAGGCTTTTTAGACAAAGTAAAAAACATTGTGTGGATTCACAATGAGCAACATTTTTTTTGCTAGATATGCTGTGCATTGCTTCTTACCTCTCTACTGAGGTCCTCTGATGAGGCACAGGAATAGGAGTTTTGTTTGCATTAAGTGACAGATCCATGTCCCTGACCTTTCTGAGAAATCAGGATGATTTCTTGTTCACAGTCCACTAAAGACAGCATTCATCTCCTCAGTCTCTCTGCTCTTCAGGACCTAATTGAAACAGTGCATCTTTAAAATAAATGACAAAACAGGAAAAAGGCAGACACCATCTGATGTCTAGTTCAATCTGTATGCAAGATCACTGAGTGCTGTGCCAGGCAGGAACATGAACAGGCTGATGACATTGAAGCTTTCTCATGTCCACCCAGGGATGTACACGTAGCCTGTTCCTGACAATCCTCCTCAAAATCTCCAGAGGCAGCCCTGCCACCTGCCTGCCAGACCTCAGAAAGCCGATGGCCATGTGTTTGCTAGCAAAAAATGTGCTATTCACAGAACCAGGGGGGCCCCGATCTTGGGTCCTAATTACCGAGAAACCTTCAGGGGCTGTGCCTTGGTAGCAAATGATTCCACACAGCATGAGTGGATCGAGGGAATGAAGCAGCTGGCAATGGCTCTCTACACTGCTGGTGGCTCCGGCTCTTCCCTTGGGATTAGATTTTCCAGACCCTCGGAGGAAAAGTTGCCGCTCGCGTGTGGTTTGGAGCTGTCCATGGTGCTGATCACTGCCGGCTCTGGGCACTCGGGTCCCTCGATGGCCGAAAGTGCCCCTGGTAGCCTCCAAGCAGAGCTTCCAGGCTGGTGCCTATGGAATAAATCTACTGTGGTCACAACAAAATTGCACCAGTGTTCAGGAAGCTGGAGTAATGTGGGAACACAAGATTTGCCTCCAGCTGCCCTGGAAGCTCAGGGACCTGGGCAAGGGGCTCAGAGACCCTGGCATACAGCCCGAAACACCTGTGGTTTTGATTTTAGCCCATGGGAACGATTGCCAACCTTAAAAGAAGAATTACAAGTCACAAAAGTTTAAATAGAGCAGTAGTGAGTTTGTTATAAAGTGTAAAAGTAGTTTTTGAGTTTTGGTACAGGGGAGTAAGAATTTCCGAGATGGAGAAAGCTCGTGGCTTTAGGTTTCTTCCTTCTTCTTCTTCCCTCTCCATCTTCTTGGTGACGGGGACATGACTGATTGGTTTAGAGTAGAATCTGACTGTCTAATGTAGAGAATAGGTATTGGAGATAATTAATAAATAGTCTGTACATAACTTATAGTATAAAAGATAAACGCTGCCTCTGAGGGGGGAGAATGCCTTCGACCGTCCTGCCAGAAAGACCTCAGCAGGGCAGAGAAAGAATGTTTTAGATAAGAGAGAATAAACAACTTTGAACACGAAACCCAAAGAGTTTCTTCCTTCTCTATCTCTTGGGCTGGGGAAAAAGGATTTAACATTGTCGGGAAAAACTGCAAAATAACACAGAATCTGACAGAGTAATCCCTCCAAAAAAATCCCCCAAAAAAAGGCCTCAATGCAAAGACAGATACAGACAAACTTTGAAAGCATTTATGATGTCCTCTAGAATATATTAAGGTGTTCTGGCTGACTGGAGAACAAAACCTTGTATCATAGACATAATCTATCTTTTTCTATTTCTTTCCAGTAGCAAACAGGTTTATTTTTAACATTTTTTTTATGGTTTTGTGTAATTAATTAACATAATATGGCCTATTTGTCAAATTACATGAAAGTAAAAATTACTTGTGTTCAGCCCTGACAAGGTTTTTAGGCAGAGGCAAGCTTCAGCTAGAAGTATCACCAGGAAAAACCTAATTTTTTATATTGAAGATATGAACTGCATATTTTTGCTGTCTACCAAAAACAACTACTTGTACAGATTTCATTTTATGTCCTCATAGAATCAGTAACTCAGAATCTTTTTTGGGGAAAAAAAAAACAAAGTTCCTTTCCCCTAGTGCAACAAATTCTGAATCAGCAATATAAACTAGATTGAATGCAGCTATTTATATTGATTTAACTCAATCTAGACTAATTTTTGTGGATAATTCCTAGCTGAGCTAAAGCATTTCTACGAGCTATCATTTAGGCTGATGTAAACCAAACAGACATTAGTGAAGTTTACTACTCACTCTGTCACAGTTAAATGAGAACAAATTTCTTCAGCACAACTCAGCGTAAAGCTTGGAAGAGGAAATACAGGAGAATGCAACATTAAAAATAATAAAAGAGGAAGACAGAAAAAGAATGACTGATCCTTAATGCTGACACTTGTTTATAACATGGGGTGCTCACTTTTTGATGTCTCAACAATGAACCTGCCCTCTGGTTTATACATCTTTTTCTACTGACAGGGGTAAGTGCAGCAGAAAATGAAACTATGCATATACATGAATTAAAGAGTCGTTCCTTTAAAAATTAACAAAATCCCAGTTACAATTAATTACAAGTTAATCTGTAAGTGAGAATTGTGTCCTGCAATTTCAGCCTAAGCTATCTCACAGCATTCCTGACACTTGAAATAAATGGAATTTCAAATAAGAATATGTACTTTTACAGAGTACTTGTTTAAAAAAAGCTAAATAAGAAAGGATGTAGGTCCCTCTTTTGGATCTAAAACAGTCTAAATTTGGAGGCTTTCTGGTCCTCACTGTGTGACAGGAGGTGAGTTTGCTGTGTGACAGAGTTCACATGGGTTCAGAGGTGCCTGGTGGTGCAAAAAGTGGTAGAAAAGGTCACAGTGTTCTACAGCAAGTCCTACCCAGTTTCCACTGTTGTGGGCACTGGAGGAATTTGGGTAGGCTGCCTCTCACTCATAAATTGATGTACTTATTCCACAGTGACCAGCTGCAAGCGCCCTATGTAAGCAATCAGGTCCTCAACATTTGCCTCCTTCTCTCCTCACATTTCAGTCCCTGCTTATCCATTCACACTGCTTCTGCATCTCCTCATCTCATAAGAAAATCACCAGGACTTGATGATTCCACTCACTCCATTAGTCTTCTACATGTTCTGACTGTTTTCTTCACAACACTTTGCAAGATCCAGGTGAGGTATTGGGATCATGCAGACTCCAGCACTGGAGTTGCATAGTCCTGGGAGAGGGGATTGCATAGCGGGGAAGAAACCTCATTATTTCCATTAATAATGATGAGAAAACTGCTCGTTATCTGTCATGATGACAAGTCCACCAGCTTAAGGACATAAGCAGTGCTCCACTGGGTCTTTTTGCCCAGGACCACATCTCCAGCAGCAGAAAACAGTGAATCCTTGGGGAAAGATAACAGAGCAATGTTACTGGCAACTCCCTCTAGGATTTTCTTACAGGCATATGAATATGAATCATAGGGATCTCAAAGCTTAATAATGTATAGGTGGTGTAATTTATTTTTTTTTTAACATTAACATGTTTCTATTTGTTACCTTTTCAGCTCTGACAGTTATATATTACATACCAGGAGAAAGAACTAGTCGTTTTGTTAAAATCTATTGAGCTCAATTAGTAAGTGTGTCTGTGTTTCTGTATTAGTAAAAAGAGTAAGCTATTCCTGTCCATTTTACCCATTCTATTGTTGGTTTGTCTGAATTTTAAATTCCCAGTCTGCCTAAGCCTGGGGAACTTCTGAGTTTAGTTGAGTAGTAATGGCCATAAGAAGGAGAAAAGGAGAAATCTGAGAGCAAAGAGCTCTGCAGGGTTGTATTTGTCTCTCTTGCCTCTAATCTCTCTCTCTCTGCCAAAAGAATCTTCCTCCACAGAGCATGACTGCCACTGCCCAGCCAGAGAGGAGAAACAGGACTAGACAGTTTAAGCCACCTTTACCCTCCCTAAGTCTAAAATATCAAAAGAAAAAAAATGTTTAATCGTTGTTCTAAATTTGTTTCTGTAATGTATTGTAATAATTAGAAACCACAGTAGCAAATTAAAAAAAAAAGAGAATTCAAAATGGTAGTAATCTACAGTTGATCAAAACATTTTTTCCCCAAGAAAACCTGGTTTTTAAATTCTATTTTCATTCTTATATATAACAATTATTAATTTGAACTTCTATGAAGATTTTTACTACCTTTTTGTATTTTCAACATTTGATTAAAAAATTTCACAGGTTTTTCCTATTTTAATGTTATTCTTCATCACACAGTGATGCAGTATTTGTGGTATTGTGAAACAAAATATGACTTGAGAGACACTGCAATTTGTGTTTACATCTAAGATTAGGAACAAATTGCTAAGGGAAATTATTGCAACATTATTTGATTTAAAAATTTTTATTCCCTTTTCATTGTTGAAAGAAATTCTTGTATTTGTCAATGTAAAAAAGTGTGCAAGTTAAGAAATGTATTTTAATTAGAATATCAGGCAGTGGTGGGCTTTTGTACAGTAATGAGTCTTGCTTTTCTCAAGTAATTACTTTTATCTTTTGATATGTCTTCTCATTTTTTTTTATCTGCTACTTTAAAGTGACTGCATATTTTGTTTTTTTGTATCAGAATTTATTTTTGCCTTCTCTACTGATTTGCCAGCTTCTTTAAAGTAAATTTTCTTTATGTTAATATTATTATTTAGTAATTCTCTATCTTTAGGCAGCCTTAATTAGAAGTGCAAATTTGTTTTGCAGGCTACATCAAATGTAGAACTTCCATACTCAAAACACAGTTATTCTCAAGTGTAAAGTTTGGGATTTCTACAGAAGACTTTGACTTATATATTTACAATACAATCCAACCAGGTAGCTTCAGCTGTCCTGAAATTCTATAAATATAAACATGCAATTGTCGTAGTGTGCACTAATGGACAAATTCTTCCTGACATTATATTGAGTGTAAGGAATTTGTGCAAGGGATTCGAATCCATCTGAAGGGTTATTTATGCTTTGCTTTGCAGTGTGCTATTGATAGCACAACTGGGCAGGATTTGATCTTAATGATATAAGAAATCACTGTCCCTCCCAAGGCAAACACATTTCTAGGGGCAATCATTTGCAGCAACAGCACAGCTGGCTGTGCCCAGCCTGAGTCCCACTCTGATTTGTCTCAGTGGTCACAACAGTGGGGCCCAGCTCACTCACCTAGAACTGAGATACCTAGCTCAGTCTGGGATCTAGACCCCACTGCAGTCAAAGATGAGATAAAGAGAGATTCCTGCAGGCAGGGATCTGTCTGTCATAGACACCAGTTTTCAGTGAGGATAAATTCCAGGCTGGAAGTGAGAATTGCTGGAAATCATGTACCTGACACTCAGAGGCAGAAGTGAGAAGACATGACTCTGTGATGGCTTTTAATAAAATCACTACAACAGACAACATTGGCATCCTGTCCAAGTATTCATAGGTAGCAATGCATCTGTTGGAGTCTGTGGTGCTACCTCCTGCCCTTCTTTGCCTGAAAGACTGAGAGCAGGGACTTGGAATAAATACAATCTACTTGTTTTAAGCATGTAGGGAAGACTTACATTCTTCTGAGATTTAAGGTATAAATGTATTTTCCATACTGCTCCAGATCCAGAGAAACGTGAACAAACACATTCTGTGAGTTCTAAGATAGAAAATGTGCCATAAGCTGAGGAAATGTGGGAGAAACACTCTTCAACTTTATTATCAAATGAGGTCACAAAAGGGAAAAAATAAAAAAACCCACCCTGATTTGATGTGTAGGATTAATCTCATCTGTCTTTGGGCTTGAATATTGTTCAGGGTGCAGACACTGAATTTAAGTCTCCCACACAGGTGTCCAGAGGCTTGCTGGCAGCTAAACTCATGCTGCAGTCAGCGGCTCAGCTGGGATCTCTTAAATGAATGGGATTGAGAGACTGCCACATATACTTGCTAAAAATAAACATTTATAGACACAGTTTTTTGAGCCTGTGACTATTTTTTTCCATGTTTATAGCATTATTGTCAGTATTTTTTTCCAAAGTATTTGCAGTTAAAAAAGGCAGCCTGGGCATCATCTGAAGTTATTTGGCAGAGATAATTAGATAAAGGGCTCTTTATCTTAGATTTGATACATCTTGGTGGTAGGTGGATGGGTGAGCTACGATTCTATGGTGCTGCAAAAGAGACAACATTAAATGTGAAAAGAGGAAAAACCAGCAGATAAAGGAAACAATTTCTGAATAACTCTATTTTAACTGCGCTAATTAATTGCCTGGGATTTCGCTTTTCCTATGGCAACTAAGACATAAGGAGATATCTATAATACATTCAATTTTGTTGCTAATTACACAGAAGAAAGCTTTCTTCCTGGGAGATGATACTTTTATTAGCAAAAACATGAAACAATGTCTCAGCAGGAAGGCATAGGTGGGCCGTGAACCCTATGCCCTGTATTTCCAGTATAATAGACATTATATTGCAAATATAACGTAATACATAATACCAAATAATACAATGTATATTTTGGATTTACATTTTTATTATTATAACCCAACAGTTACTGTGGTCATGCATTCCTATTTAATAAAAATTATCAATAACTTTTGTAACCTCAGGCCTGAAATGACAATCCATGATGAGATACCTTTGTTTGTTTTCCATGAGTCATAGAACTTACGTGGGGTTTAATTTGTTCTTCTCTTTCTCAATCAAAAAAGAGCTTCCATAAAGTAATCTTTCACTAACATAGGCTGTAAGATGAAAGAAGAGGATATTCTGCCTCACTTACAATTTCCCTGTAGCAAGAAAAAAAAACAACTTGTTTGCATTAGGAGTGACAGCAGATAAGATTCATTTAATCATGAGACAAATCTTTCAAATTAAATATAACCTCAAGACACTCTCTGAGGGAGTGAAACACAGAAAACCTTAGGGAATAAATGCAACTATTCTTTGAAATGGTCAGCCTTTTAGCAAGAGACCACAGACAATTTTTTGTGCCTATCGTACAAAATCTTTTGCTAAAAGGCTCTGGTTTTTCCACCTTTAGGTCAGGTTTTAGTTTCCCATGTTGTCTTGCAGCTGAAAGCAGCAGTAGGAGCAGCAGTGATGAGTGCAGCTCGGAGCATGGCCCTGTGGGGGGTCATATAGGGAATCCTACTGCCACCTTCTAATTAACAGAGCCAGCATGATAAATGGATGTCTCAGCCCAGCACCTCCCACTAACAAAGGGGAGCAGGATTTGAATGATCCTGCCCTGTTCCAACTTCCCACGCTGTGTGCTCACCTGCCTCAACGCTGCTGAGATCCAGCCCTGGCTGGAGGTGCTTCCAGACTGATATTCCCATTACTCTTCCTGTGGGCGTTTGCATGGGACAGTGGGGGTGGAAGGTGCCACTTGGGATAAAAGACTCTTCACCACACAGTGTAAAATGCTTTGCTTTAAGTCAACCACTGTTTTAAGTAAAACAAATGCTGTGGGTTGCAATTTCCTGATCAGCCTCTGAAAGATTGCAACAAGCGTGCTAATATGCTGAAATGGGTTTTTTTTCATAAGATTGGTTTTCAAAGTCTTACCCAATGCCTTAATTTCTCTCTCTGTGGCTACATAGTCATGATTCTGGTTCACTTGTCAGAAGATTTAACACAGATGTCCTTCAGGCTATAAGAAGTTCTTCGAGCAACAATCTTTTTGACCTAGAAAAGGCAACCCAAACTTAAAGGACTTTGACCTACCATTCAGTGAATGTGCCTAGTAAAATCATCAGTAAACCACTTACTGGAGCAAAATCAGGACATCAGACATGTTACTCAGAGGGGAAAAAGAAATTGAAACACAAATATGCCAAGGAATATTATCAAAGGGTCATACGAATGTTTCTCCATTTATGTTCTGCCTGAATTACAAGCATCTGCTCCCACTGACTAAACAACTCATCTTCTGTTAGTGGAAAAGTCTCTGCAATTTTAAAATCAATATTTCAAATAAGCAAATATAGTCTTAAGAGAATCTCAGTTCTTTGTCTTTAAATACAAGTACAGAGAAAAAATTCTGCTTTTAAAGGAAAACCGGGAGACTTGCCTGACTTTAAGATGAACCAGAAGAGACACTGAAGTAAGGCAGCTACAATTTGGACAGTTTTGTGTGACACATCATCTCTGCCACTCCAGGCAAGCAGGCTGGCTGCTGTCCCAACCTGACACCAAATTAAATGGTCAGGTGGTGGTGGCAGGTCTGTCCTCCCATGCAAATACACACAGAACTTTTTTCTGCCCTTGGTCTGCAGGCCCTGCTTTCCCAGATAATGGCTCTGTTATGCTCACAGGATCAATCCAAGCAGCAAATTTCAGGCTGGCAGTGTGGCTGCAGGAGGCTTTGAGAGCCCCTGTCCCTCTGCTGGGTAGCATCAGGAGTACAACCCCTTATCCTATGTGATCTGTACCTTAGTGGAGCCAGCAGCATCCCTCCCCACCCTTACCATGCCAAAGCCACTGAGGAAAGCTGCTGTGGCTGCAGGTTGTACTGATGTGGGCTTGATTCATTTTGATATAGAAACTGAATAAACCCACAGCTGATAAAGGTCTCTGGGATCTCCTACTCAATGACTCATATGGTCAGGGAGGCAACCATTTATCACTGCAGGAATATCATCATGGGGACCACCAGCCAAGATTACCTCCAGGCATTGCTGTTTCTCTCCAAAAGAGCTGCAGCTCAGTTTTGTGGTGAGGTTGTGTGTACAGCATAATGACACTTCTGCTCAAATGTCCTTGACCCAGCCTCCACACCACATCTGCACAGGGGGCATTTAAAAAAAGATAATATTGCACTTGCAAAAGAGAACATGATCCCCTCCTATCTTGACTCATTTGATGACAGTCCTGCTGTTGCTGGCACTATTTTTAAAGGCTGTTAGTTTTCTTTGTGTAAAAGGGAAAAAAATTGAGAAAATAGTACAATTGTAGTGAAAATTTTTCCTGACTTCTTGGAGTATTTAAACAGTAAATAACGCAATTACTTCAATTGAGTTTTATAATCACAATCAGTTTTAGTTCATTTGGCATAGCCTTCTGATTGTTGTTTTTCAACTTAATGTAATTTGGTAAATTCTGTTTCAAATGAATTTTAAATTTGATTGGGAATAAACAAGGTCAATAGTCTGCTGATATTGCTACTGTTAAAAGAAGTAACTTTGAACTACATTTTATTTACAGAAATGATTACCTAGTGACCTTTTTTCAAGTTTATTTTTCCCTGTCTTTTTCCTTTAAAATATTTTAATCAAAACATTTTTTAAAAATCCTATTATTGACCTTCATTTCCCAGATAAATGGTCTTGCGGTACACACAAGATTTTTTAAAGTGTCTGCAACAAGCTAGAAAGCATTATGAATTATAATAAAATCTTGGAAAATATAAAAATAAATGTTTCACTTTGGAATCTCACAAAATGGAAGCATACAGATAATTTTGTGAACTATTTTGTTTTTTCAACAGTTACTTATTGCAAATATTATCTTGTTTGGTTTTATTTATTTTATTAAGTGTTGAGAAAAAAAAATCTTTATCTAAAGTCAATTATTTTCTCTTGAAAAATGAACAGGAAATTAATTTTAAAATAAAAATAACTCTTGTCTGCTTTCTGTGATGTCCTGCCCAAGGCAGTGAAGACCTATTTTCTTTCTAGCCCTGCCCAAAAGATTTAAATCTGAGAACTGAAAACTTCGAGTCCTTTAAAAAGGCAGTGAATTTAAATCCACTTAGAGAAAAAGGTTATAAATTACATTTGGCTCTTTTTCTCCAGCTACAGAAAGGGAGTCAGAAAACCCCGTTTTATGCAGGGCAGACAGGCACCAACAGTCCAGTAGTGATCTTGTCTGGAGGAAAATGAGATATTTTTTCATGCCTCCTTCTTTTCCTGCCAGAGGGCTCAGTGGTCATGAGGAGCCATCAGTTCCTGCTGTTTTGGAGACCTTGGAGGAGGCAGGTCTCTACTTTGTTAGCTATGTTAACCATGGAACATTATTTTTCCATTGACTTAAGATCATTTTGCCTATGCAGAAAGTCTAAGTCATTAACTGTGTGAAAAATGTGGGCTGGAGCATGTGTTTTTTCCTCCTACAGATTCTCCAATCTGATAGAGTGCCAAATATATTGAATTGCTGCTGACTTTTTTATTTATTCCAGAAGAATTGTGAATAATTTTCCCTTAAGGTCAGACAAAACAAACAAATTTAAACAAACATACAAATAGCTTCAAATCCAGCCTGTCTTCATTGATAGAGTGGTATAAAATGTTAGTGTGGCTATTTTTGATGCTAGGGGTTCTGTTTCTAGTTTTAATGTATTTAATCAAAAGCCCAAGGACAGTTTTATCCAATAAAATAGGACTATTTCTGCAGAAATGTCAAGAGGTGCCTGCATTACAGAAAAATGGGAACAAAGTCAAGTTCCTTTAAAATTTTAGGTTATGTTGTGGTACTTGCACTAGTCTTCCCTACTAATTAGCTTACAGGAATAATTCCATTTCAGAGGTTTGTTAAATCCATATTTCACTGACTTCATGCTGTATGAGTTGTGCTTGTGTACTTGCTTAGAAAAATGTTATGCACAATGAGATTTAAGAAGACCAAATGAAGATTCAATACACCCTTTATTTGATTTAAATTTTACTTTTAGAGTTCTAATTCAAAGATACATTAAGACTTGACAGAAAGGGTTGCAAGCCTGGGCAGCAAGACTAGGACCAGCCTTACTGTCTTGTACAGTTGAGAAGGAGACAACAATTAAATATTATTAAATATTATTTCTTGATAATTGTCCTTGAACGACAAGATGAGAAGAACATGCAGAAACTGGAATGGAGGAAGGAGCACATGCACTGAAGGGGCCAAATTTGTCAGTGCAGGTGATGTGGTGGGCTGATGGAAGAGCTGCCAGAGCAGCAGACCTAAGGCGAGCTGTGCCTGGGTCCATCAGTGTGTGTGGCACGTAGTGCTAGGCCCTGCAAGAGGGCAGTAGCTGCCATCTGAGACTGGGGCCCTTTCACTGTAACCAGGGGCTCAGGACACTCTACCTTATCAGCTCCCTACAGCAGTGACATCTGAAGGAACAGCAGGAGGATTGGGTAAACCCCAGTGACCTTAGAGCCCCAGGCTGTAGTACCCAAGCTGGCCCCAAAGGAATCCCACAGGGAGCCATTGCTGCAGCCAGGGAGCAGTGCAGCAGTGCTGCAGGGCTCTCCGGGTGTTCCTGCTCCTGAAGGGTGGGCAGAGGGAGCTGTACCACCAGCCAGGACCCACCCTTGCTGGTACACCATGTAGGACTGCAGTCCTGGGAGGCCTGGAGGAAAACTCATAGGACTACTTGCTAATCCTCTGTTCCATATCATGGCACTTAAAACCAGAAGTAAAGCAAAACAGCCTTTTTCTCTAGATGATCTCTGCCCAGACACCCAGCCCCACTCTGCTGTCAGTGGCTTTCTCTCTGTATGGCTTGCTCTGCAACATAAAAGTTCCTGCAGATTTTGGCCCTGTGTCTCTGAACAAGGAGTTCATCAGCTGACAGCTGACGCAGATTTCTTTCACCTTAGGCAATTTTCCAGCCTCCACATTCTGGAGCACAGCTCTACGGAAGAGACTGGAGTGAACAAACAGTCTGTTCTTCTCGTGTGTTCCTTGGACAACATGGGTTTCAAATCCTACAGATTTAGTCCAGTCTTGGCCTATCAGTCTGACCAGCTATAGGGCACAAGAACACTGTGGGACCACCCCACAGAAAGGAGGATACACATCAGGGAGCCATGGACCAGCATCCCTGTTTGTGGGGTACTGCTGGAGATGTGCCAGCAAAGTCATTAGTGTTATGTCTGTCCTGTGCAATGAAAGAAATGACCCAATCTTGTGTATATTTGGCATACACCGTGTCAAGGACACATTTTTGCCAAGGGCATTGTCTAACTATAGCCCCTGATGGAAGCTGCTGACAAAGCTGTGTGCTCTGAAGGCTGTATTTTTTTCCTCACAATTCATTGCAAGGAAGACTCCATCCATTTAAGGAGGTCAGCTGGAACTGGGTCAGGATATCTGGCTGGGGTAGGTTTTTTGTGTGTCACTTTATGCTCTGCATCTCCATTCTGTCTATGGTTATGGACACTGAGTACACAGGATGCTTTCTTGCATGACCAATAATGTGTAAGGAAAAGCCACAAATCATGTCACTAAAAGTAATTTTAAAGCCTGATTGTGAATCCAAGCAAAAATGATATTTTAGAACTTTTTGAAGCAGTGGTTCAGCTTCTATCATTGCTCTGCTACAGAGCTGTGCAGATGTTTGTAGTAGTCACAAAAAAGGAAACGAGGGCAGGCTGCACCAGAACATTTTAGAAACCATTAATAAGGCTTCATGTTGTTATTCTGAAGGGCATTTTCTGCTGCTCTCAGCACAACATTGTGATTGGCCTTCCTGAGATGGAAAAAATGAAATATCCTTACTTCATCCTAAATAACTGCAGCCAGTGTGAGAACAAATCCCAGGGAGGACAAGATGATTTGCAGCTTCTGTAAACGTGAGGAAACTCTAATGTTAGACCCACAAAAGGGTCCAAATGCCACCAAGCTTCAAAATGTCACCTGGCTTTGAAATAGCAGCAGCCAATCTTTTTGCAGCACCCCAGAAGAGAGAGAAAAGCTGACCTTGAGCTTGCTGAGCTCTGGCTCTAATGCCTGTGTGGCAGCTGAAGCAAGGAGAAGGGCTCCTACCAGTCATGGATTAGAAGGAAGCAGCAGCTGCAGCCTTTGACAGTGGCAGCCCACTCTCAAGGACTTGTCCCCAGGCTCAAGCAAGGGAGCAGTCACATCACTTTCTGCCATCCCTTCTGAGTACAGCATTCCCCGGAGTGGCACATTTCAAAATGAAAGAAATAGTTTCTGTTTAGGGGACAGGGAGAACAAAAATTTAATTCCTTTTAGGAGAGAAAAAGCAGACATTTTGTTTCTCGAGGAATTCTTGTATTGATGCGTTTACTTTTATCCCATTTTGTCACACTGGGACAAAAGTACTACACACTGATGTATTTCAGGAGGGATGCTTACCTGAAAGATATTTAAAAGATTTTTTTTTTATTTTCAAAATCCTTTAATTTTGGACTTTATGGTTAAGACACAACACTGCCACAATGAAGTGTCTGATACTGAACTGGAAGGCAACCATACTTCAGGTCATCCTGCAAGAGGTGGTGTTTCCCTGTGGAGTGTGGTGTATCCTGGGGTGTGGGAACTGCTCCTCTACTGAGCACTGGAGTGCCTGAGGTGGGATAACCCCTTTGCAACTCCAATGTATATCTCCTAGGAGTAATTAGAGAAGGGCTGGATCTCTCAGGGGACTTACAGCTCTTTTAAGAAAAAGAGCTCTGAAAGTGCAGCTCCTGTGAGACTGCATCAAAACAGAAAAATTTATTATATAGTGTTACATGGAATCATAGAATCATGGCTTAATATGTTCCAGATCAGTCAGACAATGCAAGCCATCTCTAAGTGATGGCAAATAAAATATTTTTATTCTGGAAAGAAAAGAATAATTTGAATAAAATAATTTTTGAACTTTTTTTCATGTGTTCTTATTCTCTCTACTTTTCACACAACTGTATGTGTGTATCTGTATGTAAGCAACTTTGCAGTGAGAATCTGCCTTGTGCACATCATGGATTTCTCTTCTTAATGCAGGCAGCCCTGCTAGTTCCTGAACTTTGCCCATCTGCTCGAGCCTAAGGGGCAGCAATATTAAATTAATCATAGTCTGACATTTCTTTGATAACTGACATTTGCACAAACAAGTCCTATATGCACATGTGCACATTAGGAAATTAAAGTGTAAAGTAAATAAGATTATCATTGTGTGTTTCTCCTCAAAAACATATTGCAAGTCATTATCTCTCCCTCTAATGACTGAAATTCTGTGTGCAAAATGAAGTAATTCAATTTAAATATCTGAATGCATGCCATTTTCTTGTTCTTTCAGGGCCTGTACCGAATGCCCCGTGAATTAAATCATTTCAGTGTCAGGAGCAGCGGAGCTGCCGGCGGGTAACCCTTCCTGACACATCGCGTGACAGAACAAACACACCAGGAAGTTCTGCTCCTTCTGTCCCTCTGGAGCACTCCTGGCAATTTTGGGGGAAGGCTTCTGCCTCTGTGCATCTCTCCTCTCCCTCCAAAGGCAAACTCTGCTCCCAGCCCAATTATATATCTCTTTGCATTCCTACACAAACCAATAAGGTTTTTTCCTATCTTTTGCTGTAAGACCAAGAGTCAGCCCAAAAAATTTGCATGAATTTCAATTGCTTGGCTAGAAATTCACAAAATGTTGTGAAGTCCTGTCCTGTCCATTGACAGCAGGTGTAAGGCTCTTGGGCTGGTATGTATGTTTGTATGTGTGCAAACTCTGTATATTCAGATGGATAATATGAATTAAATGAAGTACAGAGTGTGAGGGACAGACACTTTGCAGTTGATACAGGGGTGACTGAGGATGTCCACATGGGATGCCACAGAGGAGGAGACCAGTCTGACCCATTAATTAATTTAAATACCAGTATCCACAACATGTCCAGGTATGCACTGGGAGAGCAGCTAGGAACTTCTCACTGTTTTCCTGCTCAATGAGTTGATCATAGAGTTTATTCTCTTTCCTACACATAATGATGCTGGGAAATAAAATTTTAAGTATGTGGAGCAAAAAGTAGTCAGTAAGCACTTACTACACTGTGTTCCGACATAAACTCCAGCAGTCAAGAAAGAGGAAGAGGTATTTTCTTTTTCCTGCTCTCACACACAGTTTTGAGATCAGAAAAGATTGTGTCATCAAATGTCCATATCATGAGGCATCATAATGTGTAGGAATCGAGCACTTCAGAAATGAATTTTTCAGCCTGGCCTGACAGTTTCCAAAGAATCCCTCACTGGCAGATTTTTCTATGGCTTCTTTCTGCACCAAGGAGAAAAAAATTTGTCTCTCTCTGCTGCAAGCTGCAATCCCTTCGCTACCAACTGATAAATGGCCTCAGATTTTATTACGTTTTCTTCTTCTTTTGTTCCTATTATCTCTGCCACCTGTGATTTCTCTGCTCTTTGTAGAACCTTATTTCCTCTGGATTTAATTCCAGCTGAGGAAAGTATACACTTATCTTTTCATCACATGAGGCCATTAATCTCTCCTGGAATGGTAGTTCTTGCTGAAACACAAGCACAGACACAGGCTGGGAAGGCAATATGTTGAGAGCACACCTGAGGAGAAACACTCAGGGTTGTGGTCGATGAGAAACTGAACGTAGCCCTGCAATGTGTGTTTGCAGCCCAGAAAGGCAACCATACCCTGGGCTGCATCAAAGGAACTGTGACCAGTAGGTCAGGGATGGGATTCTCCCCCTTTACTTCACTCTTATGACAGCCCACCTGATGCATTGAGGCCAGCTCTGGGGTCATTAAAACATAAGAAGGACATCACTGTGATGGAGCAGATCCAAAGGAGGGCCACAAAGATGATCAGAGCATGTCTCTTACAGGGACAGGCTGAGAGAGCTGAGATTTCAGCCTGGAAAAGGAAAGGCTCTGGGGACACCTTATAACATCTTTCAGTGCCTCGGGGTGTCTGGCAAAAGTGTGGGTGAGGGACTTTTTACACGGGCACGTAGTGATAGGACAGCTGGTAATGGCTTTAAACTGAAAGTGGGAAGATTTATATTAGATATTAGGAAGGAGTTCCTTACTATAAGGTTGGTGGGGCACTGGAACCAATTGACAAAAGAATTTGTGGATGCCCCATCTTTAGAAGTGTTCAAGGCCAGCCTGGATAGTGGAAGGGATCCCTGCCACGGTGGAAGAGTGGGAACTAAATGATAAGTATGGTCTCTTCCAAGCCAAAACCTGATTCCATAAACCTGCTGTGGTTTGAGAGGCTTGCCAGAATTTCATGCTAACATTCCTCTTTCTATCAGAAGAGGGAGATGCAGATGCTGAGAAGATGGTTCTGGATTGGTGCTTGTCATATATGACAGCATTCAGGGAAAGGGTTTTTCTTTGATAAACATCCAGGAGCCATTAGGAGTGTGACAATTCAGTGCAGGTGCCCATGCAGGGTTTTCAGGAGATCAGCAGATGTAGGGTGCCACAGCACCCCTGTCTTAAGCCCCACAGCAATCAAGTGCTCATGTTGCAGTGTCTATCTCATGTGTTTCAGGGTATGCCATGTAGCAGACTCTAAGACACCTCTTATTTGTAGGGAAAGGTAAATAATGAGATACTTTGACTGTCAGCACTTCTTTACTTCTCCCATAACCTCTCTGCTCCCACCAGAGGAAACTCCCACCATGGGGCAGCACTGCAAGTGTCAGGAAGCAGATGAAGCACACTTTGATTTTAAATTCTTTCTTTTCAGGGCAACATACATCTGATCCTGTCAGAAAACTGGAGAACTCCTTAAAAGGTACCTGTCACTTCTGGAACAGCAGCTTCTGAAAAATCATGTTCTTGGACCAAATGAAAACGTGTCAGAGTTTACAATTGTGATGCTGGGGTAAAATGACATTTTTCCATTATAAAAGCTCTCTTCACTATTTAAATGAATAAAAGAAAAGGAAAATCTCATCATATTAAGTCTGAGCATTTAGTAGTGGTCCCATTTATTTTCCCTGCTTTTTGAGCTGATGATTGATTTGTGAGTTCTGAATATCCTTCTGTGCTAGAAAAATGAGAACTTTGCTTTAATATGTGTAAAAAAATAATCAAAAATGGTCATAAAGAAAGCTGTGAGTAGATGGATGATGTTGTGAGTGACTGACAACTCTCTTCACGTTACATGATTATAGCCCCTGCAAATGGGCTTTCCAAAGTTGTGAGACTCTCAGGTTTCCAGCAGCATGTTCAGACATGGTATCTCCTTTACCAATGAGGACAAGAGAACTGTCTCTGTTTAATGTTATACGGAAGCAAATTCAGCTGAGACACCTTAGCATTATTTGATATGCTTTTAGATACCCTTGCAATCATTCCTTAACAGCTCCTCACAGTGTGAACAGGATTAGCTTCTGCAGCCCTGCTCAGTAACATCAGGTACTCTGTTCTTTCTGGCATTTGAGATATGCAAACAAATGAGATATGACGGTTTTACTGACCAGTGTCCATAAAATACTCATTATTATTAGATTTGTGGCTTGCGTGTCACTTGGACTGGCATTTATTGAATATTGTCTGCATTTTCACATGCATTTCTGCATGCTTCATTTCAAAATGTAATTTTAATTTACTGTTCTTAATGTGTAAGTCCAGATATACTGTTTCATACTTTTAAACAAACAAGAATAGAACAGTATTTTTCTCTGAATTTTTCTCTCTATTCTTGTATCCACAACTATTGCACTGAGGCTTTACTCATAGTTAAATCTGTCTTACCTCCAGAAATAAAACACTGTGTTTTCAGGGTGTACATGGTGAATAATATACTCTTGCTTGTAAAGAAATCCGGGCTCTCCACACCAGAAGTGGATTACTCCAAAAGCAGGAAAACTTCCAGCAGATGTTATATTTGTTTTGCACAGAGAACAGGAAGGTGGGCATTGACATCACAAGGTGCAACAAGCACTGCAGAGTCACAGTTTTCCTCTAGCAAGGTGAGATTGCCTTTGCTTATGCCATGCTGGAAGTAGCTCTTAACTGTGGAAACACTGACAGCTCTCTGCATGGTACAGGAGATTAATTCAAAGCCAAGTGCAAAGCAAAAACACTTTCTTATTCATCAGCCTAGTCTTACAGAAGTGATCTTAATGTGTACCTCTGGGAAAGAACAGACTCATTACAAAATCTTACCATAACAAGAAAACCTAGATTCTCTCAGACCTTTTCATTTTAGCACTTCTTCCCCTATTGTGCTCATTAAACATTAAGGAAAATAAAATCAAGAATCTAATAAATAGAAGTCTCTGTTTTAGCTGGCCATCTGGTTCAGGTGGATAATTATCCTCTGACATCTGTTCAGTGATATGCACTATACAGCAGTACTTAAATTTGTGATCTTAAGCCATTTTCTACTGGACACAAATATATCTGCAGCTGCAAAAACATTCTAAGGGTCTGCAGGGTCACTTCTGAGAAGCACCCAGCACATTTGAATTCTAATACTGCTAAATGGTAACCAACAAAACAAATCTGTTTACTGGCAGTTAAACTTGTCAAAGGATGTGCACCCTCCACCCCCAGCCTTGAAAGGGCAGAGTGAGGATGTTAAAGGGGAAGATTTCTGCCTTTGTATCTACCTTTATATTTGTATTTTCTGCAACACTATCATTGCCTTGCTAGGAGTCTGCAAGGCTCTCACTGATTTTCCCAAGGAGGATGGCAAAAAAATGTGCAAAAGCATCTTAGCGTCTGCTCATTTTTTCCAGCCTAAAAAGACCAAGCACGCATCAATTGCAAAATTGCAACACTGATCCTGTATGGTCTCCTGTTAACTCACCAGCTCCTGTCACTGTCAGGGGTTCAGTCCATTTGAAAATGCTCTTTCTCTGTCATGAGTTTTGTGATTAAATGTTCTCCTCTGAAAATGCCAGGTTATTAAGTGGGAAAGTGTGAACAGGAGAGGTTCTTTCTGTGATAAATAAAGCCATTTCTGAACATTTAGGAAAATAAGTTTCAGGATGTTTTGCTTTAATAGTTTCTAATTTTTCTTCTAGTCCAAACTAGCTTTCAAAGTGCAGGTAGTCCATGCTAAACAGAGGTGAAGATGATCAAAGGTAGAAATAAAAACTTTCACTTTTTGAATGTACTGATCTACAACTGATTTTAAATACCCATTTCATCCCGTTTTATAGCAATGCTATAATGCAGCTACCTGAGCAATTTCTGCTCAACAAATTTGCGGTGAGTTTCTGAGGTAATATGGTCTCTGCCTTGGTGCTATTCCCTGGGAGAATTTCCCATAAATCCTCTGTAGGACTGTGCTTGGTGTGGCAAGCACAGCTTTTCCCTTCGACAAGCCCTGTCAGCACACCTGGATCATTTCCCCTGGAAGCACAGAAAATTCCACCACCTCTTCCTTAGGTGCTTGCTGCAGGGTTGAGTGACAAGCTCTTGCCATGTATGGAGCTCTAACCCAAAAGACAGCACTTCACAGCTTGTCTAATCTCACTTTAATCCAGTAGCAGGCAGCCCTCAAAATATTGCGGACACTTTAATATAAATCTCTCCCCCATCCCACGTGAAAACCAATAATTGTATCCTGGGGACTTGGGAGCAGAACATACTGCAAAGAGGAGTCACAGGTGAAAGCTGGGAGTATGGATGCATCCCTGTCTCTGTCTCCCTGAGTGTGGGTGACAGACACTGTACCACAGAGTGGCTGGAGCTGACAGGCACCCCTGGTCCATCCATATCTTCAGCAGGGTCAACTAGACCTGGTTTCCTAGCCTATTATCCAGGGGCATTTTTAGTATGTCCAAGGACAGAGACTACACAACCTCTCCAGAAAACCTGTGCTGGTGCCTGGTCAACTTCACAGTAACAACACTATTTTTAATATTGTTTCAATTTTACGCACACTGCCCCCAGTCATGTCATTGTGTACCACTGAAAAGATCCTGGCTCACTCTTCTCACTTTCCCATCTGATGTTTATACACATTGGAAAGACCCCCCTGAATTAGGCCCAGCCCATCTCTGCCCCCTCCTATAGAGGCTCTGATTAGTCATTTTTTGATGATTTGCCCTTTGCCAAATCTTCCAAGAGATGAATGCTGCTGCTGGACTTTGGGCAGTCACCGAGGAATGACAGCCACCCCTTGAATAACTATTTTATGTTGTACATAGCACCTCCTGAGGTCATATTCATGACCTGTTTGAAAGAACAGTAGAGGTTTTTTAAGTACCCTTCTCTTATTATAGTGCTCTAAGGCAACCCTTCTTCATCACACTTATCAGGGTCTTACAAATGAAAAGGAAAAGAAGGATTTTACATGTAAAGCCTGATATTCCCATCATTGTCTAATTAGATACATCCTATTTTTAATTGTTCTGAAACAATGGTTTCAATTATTTTGAACTAAAATTGAAAAGAAAAATCAATGAGTTGAGGTTAGTGTAGAAATCAGGTTGGTATTGCTAGAGACAAAAGCTAAAAGAACTGACTAGAAACAATACACATTATTCTTATTTTGGGTATGATGTGACTAATACATTGATAGAATCACAGGAAGACTTGGGTTGGAATGGATCTTAAAGTTCTTCTAATTCCAAACTCCCAGCCATGGGCAGGGTCACATTTCACTAGATCAGGATGCTCAGAGCCCTATCCAACCATGCATTGAATACTCCCAGGGGTGGGACATCCACAGCTTCTCTGAGCAGCCCACTGTCTCCTACTCAGTGTGCAACAGATAATAAAATAAGTTTCAGAATATATTTCCTTCTCAACTTTCCTCACCTTCTAACCTACTTACTTCCTCACCAATATATTCACCTCAAGGGAGAAGGAGGGAGAAGACAGGCAATTTTTAAGAATATCTGTGCGTAGTCATTAGGATCCAAGGTACATGTAAACCAGCTAAAACTTATGAACAACATTACATATAGCATCACAAAACATTATTTATTGAAAAGAAATTCAAGGCTTTTGCGGAAGAGTTTTGGCACAACTCCTTCCTAGAGCAATCTATGAAAAAGCTTTTCCTCCTTTCCTCCTTGACAATTTTGTAATGTATATTTCATGGACAGAAACTCTGTCTTTAACAATCTCAAGAGATTTACATAAATCCAGCATCTCTTCCTTCTTGAAGGTTTATGGAAATCCAATTATTTTCCCCCATAGAATAAAACCTATCACACTAAGTCAGTGTAATGCTTGACTTTGTGTACTGTGGCAGTTCATTTGTCAGAGCTGTGAAATATTGCATTTTAAGGACAGCAATCAAGCTCTACGGGTGTCATTTCTGTTGACATTCTGCCCAAGGTCCATTTAAGCTTAGAACTCGACTTTGCAATCTAGCAATGTTATAGTACAACACTTAGTACAAATGACTTATCTGAAAGCAGAAAAACTACATTAGTGCAACATGCAGGTGTCTCAATTATACTCCAGTATATGTGCTTTAACTTTTAGTGCAGAAGTTTCCTAATCCAGTTATCCTTGTAAATTTATTCATAACAGGATCTACAGTTAATTATTTGCTAAGGTAACTGTGGTCCATTTTTACCATGTTGTCACGTGTATATCTTGCATTTTCAAATCAAGCCTGTAAGGATTTAATATTTCAAATCAAGCTGTATGCAATTAAACAAAATCAGTGCTTAGGTAATTGTTAATTTGTGTTATAGGCAGTAAAACCTGTTCTTTTTTTTTTCTTCTTGTCAATCTCAGGGATTTTTGCACTGATTTCCTTATTATAGGTTGAGAAGGTGTAGGTCATTTTCAAATGGCTAAACTTAAACATGTATATTTTCATCACATTAACAACCTCCTGGCTGAGCCTGGTTAAATGAGGCATTTGCCAATCGTGAGATGCTGCTCTTCTGTCCCACTTTAATTGGAGCCAGTTCCAGCTGGACTGGCTGTCTTATACAGAAGATGATAACGTTGTTAGCAGGATACAGGTTCTTCCAGCCATCTGTCTCTAATGGCAAGATGGGGGGCTATCTTCACCATCTTCCTATTGGCTGGGATTTTCAAAGGTGGTGAAGAAGGCAAAATTTCTGTTCACATTTCTTTGGATCTGCTGATCAAACACATTTTGGCTTCACAGGTAATTCTAGCTTTCTTGCAACTCTGCTTAATGACCTAACTATTCTCAATCTATGAAGACTGATTAGTACTACACTTCTGTAGAGGCATGCAAAAAGAAAAAGCTGTGAAAGCCAATGGTGTTCTTCTGTCATTCATCCAGCAATTGTACCTCTCAGCTCAGACCACTGGATATTGAACTCCTGCTCTCCATCTCCAATGCATGCACAGCTGTGTTTGCCTGGGACCTTTGTGCAAACCTAACAACAGCCTCAGAATGTCAGCTCTCACAACTTCAAAAAACTTCAAGGTCAGAAATAAAAATAATAGAAGATTAATCTAAAAATGGAATTAAAACGGCTGGGTGACATTGAGCAGCAATCTTCTACTGTCTTTTTTCTGTCCATTTTTCATACATTTCACAATTTGGACAGTCAATGTGAGTTTCTTGCAAAGAAATTACAGCTCCAGCTTTTGTGATGCTGTTTGACTTCTCCATTTGTTGCTCTCTTCACACTCATCTTCCAAAGGATACCCCATGCCACTTTGCCCCAGCTGCCAGCATTCCTGCAGATGTCCTCTTCTCTTTTCCCATGCTGGCAGTGAATTTCCTATTCTCTCTGCGATAGCTGGATCAGGGTCTCTTCCCATGGCCTCAGAAGAGCATTGCTCTGGGCTGCAAATGCTTCTGCCATCTGTTGCACTGAAGGCTTTAGCCATGCCAGTGCCACTGAGGGGACACAGCAAGTGACTGCAATGTATGCTCTGAGACTGGTGCTCTTTCTCCTGAGAGAAATGGTCCTCTAACGTCAGACTGCCTTTGCAACCATGCCTGAGCACTGGCAACCCTTTATGAGAATTAATGTGAGTTACTTGTGATCTCCTGATAATAAATATCATACCCCTAAGACACATGGAGCAACCCTCACAGTTCTCTGCAACCAGAAAAACAGCTCAGTTTTCTTTCAAAGCAAAAGCTTACCACAGCCATGTTAAGATAAGGAGATTCCCCATTTCTTTCAGCCTACTTCCCAACCACTTCAAAATGACCCTTTCTGAACCCAGAGGGAGCTGCAGACAGGTGGTCTTCATTGCTCCTAGAGAAGGCATCCTCCATCAGATCCACTTGCTGGGTCGACAATGAGAGGCTTAGCAAAAAAGAAAGCCTGGGAAATGGGGGATTATTACCCCTTAATACCATAATCATGAGTCTTAAAAAAATGTACTATTTACCAGTTTCTTTTGTAAAAAGAGAATTCACCTACTGCGACCTTTATTAGTATATTTAAAACCTTGATTCCTTCACTGGACATGGAGAAGTGGGTGTGATTTATGTATTCTTGGTGGTTGTTGTGTGTTTCTTTCTCTTCTTAGCTGTCTCCAAGAACACTGGAATTAAGAATGAGAAATTTTTAAGATGCAAAGCTTCAAAAGCTGTGTACAGCTCCAGTTTCCCTGAAGACTCCAAATGAAGCAAAGGAAGAGTTCAAGGGGACAGGTGAGACTCAACCTCTGACATGAGATGCAGTATTAATGTTACATTGCTAATGGTCTAATCCTGTGTATAGACTAACCAAGAACTTATTTTCCATCTTTTCTCCCAGAGGAAACAATTTAGAGTGAAAGACAATATATAAAATGAAATACAAGTACAGAAGTCTTAGTGGTAGGTCTGTAAAAATGAGCTGTGTAGAAGCAGCAGCACTAGGATTGGAGACTTGGCAGCAGGGAATGAGAAACACTGAGGGGGAAAGAGATCTGTGGAGGTGGGGTGAGGATGTGTATTGCATAAAGAATGTGTGTATCAGTAAAGCAAGGATAGCATTCCTTCCTTCACAAGGAAGGAGTGGGGAGCGATGGATTTGTGCTGAGGCTCACCAGGAGAGAACTGGTGGATTGGCAGTTTGGGTCAGAAGATGTGGGAGAGGATGCCTCAAGGTGGGTGACAATGGGAAGCTGACAGGGACGTGGGCAGGTGACACAGGGAGGCATGCAGGATGAGCTGAGCAAAGGCAAGCTTTCTGTGGGCTGGTGTTGACACGAAAGCTTCTCCCTAGGACAATGGTTATTTGACACTGTCAGCCTTCTGGCAGAATTAGACATGTGACCCTCTCCTTCCTTTATATGCTTTTTCTTCTAGTAGCTTTTAATGTAAGACAGAATAAGACAACAATTAAAAAGGCTTGTTATTAACACCAGGGCAGAACTCTGACTTCTGGCCTCCAGGGAACATTTTATTCTTAGAAATGAAACACTATTATATTTTTTTTATATATGAAACTTCAAAAATGATAGTATGGAAAAAAGTAAAACAAAAAAGAAAGGAGCAAAAGGAACAAGAACACAAAAGCATCTAGAAGACCCCAGAGAGGGAGCAGGTCACTTGGGAGGTTCAAGGGAAAATGTGATCTTTCCCTGTGGGGAGGTGAGGATACAGGGAGGTATGGCAACAAAGAGACACCTCTATTTCTGAATAGCCCAGGGTCTGGTTTGTCCAACAGCCTACATCTAAACAGACAAGTTGGAGTGTTTTTGCACAGTAATTTTCAAAATCTGTAGTAATTTGGATAATATTACACTCTTAGAAGAATAAATTTCATGCTGTTAAGATCAACTCAAATGACATTCACAAATGACATTCCTATAGACATCCATTTTCCAACAAAGGCCATTTTACAGACAGTGAGCTTTTAAAGTTGCTAGTGGCTAAAAAGTACTGGACTTCAGTCCAGTTTCTGAAACTTTGGGAGCACTTTGAGAAAACTGGGACTGGGAGAGGGAACATTGAAGACCTGTGCACCTTGCAAAGCTGCATAACTGTTTTCCATTGCATTTTCAGAGATTCTGGTATCAATTCCTGCAGCTGGCAGATGTGTGGATCTGAGAGCTGAAAGCAGTGCATAAGCAGCAGCTCAATCACAGCCATCACAAAGGCTTAGTACAGACCCTTGTGTCCCAGTAAAAGCTGAAAGTAAAAGAAGTTGGTATCACAGCAGAAATAAATGGTGAAAGGATAAAATTTTGTACTTACCTGTAGAAGTAGTTCCTAAAATGTTGTATGCTGGGTTTTTTTATAAATCATTGCGCTATTTTCTTTCTAAACAAGAGATACTTAGAGGCTTGATTATTTTTCAAAGGTATTGAAGTTGCAGGTGTGAGTACAATTTCTATCTCTGTGTGTATGTTTTTAACAAAAGCACAATCTCACTGTTTTTGAAAGGAAATACACTGCAATCAGACCATAACAGCATTTTTAAATCCTGTGCAATGAGCTGAAATAATGAACATGTGATTGTAAAAGTCAATCAATTTGTCTTTATCCTATCTAGAACACTTTCTTCTGAAAGGCAAAAAAATAAATATTAAGTACTTTAAAACTGTGTCCGTTTAGTGTAATACGAAAAGAAAAATGATGTTTCAGAGCAATTTATTAATTCAATTTTTTTGAGGTGGAGACTATTTTGTTTATGTACAATACTAAACAACTGATTTCCATGTGAGTATCCCAGAGTGTTCTTTCCAGTCCTGATTAATGATTTCTGGGTATTCACCTTTGAATGAGACACAAAATAATCGTGAACTGTAATATTTGTATTTAACACTATAGCTGATCTCTGTATATGTTAGATGTAAACATATTTTTAAAAAGAGAAGGAACAAGGCTGATGGACACCTTTTTTCAGAAACAGGGTCCACTGCTTGTCCTAGTCAGTCTGGTCAGAATCACAGGCTCACTGGGCTGGAAGGGACCTCCAAAGGCCACCTAGTCCAAGCTCCCCTGCCATGGGCAGATACCTAACTAAAACATGCTGTAAGGCAGAGTCTGCTGCCAGGGAAGGATCTCAGGTTTTCGGTTGGTTCAGTTTAGTTTTGAGTGGGAGGAACTGAGAATAGATGAGAATTTCTTAAGAGTGGAAGATGATTTTGACAAAAGTGACTTTGCATAATAAAATTCATTAGTCTAAGGAATTGGCAGAGAAAAAGCAGCAGAATTAGTTATGGACTGAAAAAGATCAAACTAAGAAAGTAGGAAATTCGTGGGAAGAATTTCTAGACAAAATCAATTGATTTAAAAACAAAGACGTGCCAAAGACTGACAACTAGTAAAAGAGATTATGTGAAAATCCAAAAGGCAAGTTGGACCACTGCAAAGGGAAAAAAAAAGAAGAGAATTAGATGAATAGAATTATCCCAGGAGTTGGTAAGGGGGTTGACAATCAAACAGATATTCTGAAAAATATAGGGGGAAAGACCAGTCTTTAAATCAGAGGATAAGGTTAAAGGTGAGGTGAAGACTATAGCAAAATTGAGGGAAACAAGAGAGATTTTCCAACTGTATTAAGAGCAAGTTTAGATCTACCACTTCAAAAGAGAAAAAGTAAATTAATTTATGCAAAAAATGCAGAGGTATGGTGTGCTTTCTTGGCATAAAAAGAGTTAACTGCTATCATTGAATTACTAATTTTCATCTAAGGTGGAGATAGAGGAAAACAAAGAAAAGAATGAGAAAAAGCTCCTACAAGACACATATTCAAGCCGTCTGATGAAGAGGACTGCAAGAGGGAAAACAACTGACTTACCTTTAGAAAGCAGAAAAATTTGAACCCA
This sequence comes from Thryothorus ludovicianus, assembly GCA_013397245.1. NCBI lineage: Eukaryota > Metazoa > Chordata > Aves > Passeriformes > Certhiidae > Thryothorus > Thryothorus ludovicianus. Next base: position 461,956 of record VZTB01000164.1, read on the forward strand.
CGAAGTCACATACCCATCAGTTCAACTTCGATCCACAGAAAGCATGGATCTAGAGGATAAGATGGAATAAAAACAGCCAGCACAGACCTGTAAATAATGCATCCCACTGAACCATCTTTTTTTACTTCTTTTCTTTGGCAGAGTAGCCAGCCTTGTGACTTTAGAGGGTTGCTATGATTCATTCTGGTTTTAGTGTGGTTCTTATATCTGCAGTAGACAAATATCCTGCAGATGCAATCATTAAAAGTGGGTGTGTGGCAATGTGAAGAAGTCCTCTTCACAAGAGTTAATCAAAGATTCTCTGTCACTTTTCAAGGGCATTGAAGTGTATCTGTACAAGGGTCAGAACCATTAGCAGTTTCAAAATTGTGTTTAATAGTTGAGATGATGAAACAGGGCATGTGGATGTCAGATTTGAAAATGACACCAACCTGACTGAAATCATAAGAAAGAACAGGAATGCAAAGCAGTTCTCAGAGAGATGAAACTCAATATAAAGTACAAAATGCTAAATTTGGGCAGAAGACTCCCATGTATAATGGGACATATCTGATTGAGTGTCAGAGCTGCAGGAAGGATCCACATGGAGTAATAGGATGAAATGATGAAAGAAAAAAAAAATTATTCAGGAATATATTTTAAAAAATTAGAAACATGGAATCCCATTTATAACTGTAGAATTCTAAAGTGGAGGTCACTGACTTCTTGGAGTCATACATAGTACATGACTCCTGAAGGGTGTTATTTAGTAGAGTGATAAGGGAATGAGGGAGTCCAGAAGTGAGCTCCACAAATGTGAAGAGGTTTACACAAGTAATTTATATGGGAAAGAGAAAAGTAATATTTTTTCTGCAAAATGGGAATATGAGCAGACTGATAATTGAGAAAACAGGACACACTGATTTATAAGCTGCTGAAAAGGTAAAGCTATGCTCAGTGCTCTCCTTTCCAGAACAGCAGAAATCTGCTCAGTGTTCAGAAAGACGATTTAAGATAAATATTGGGAAAAAACTTCAAGCAGGATGGTGAGGAATTGAGTACAAGCTAACTAGAGAAGCTAAAGAAAGTCCTGCACTATAGTTTTTTTAGGATATGTTAGTTAAAATATATGCTCGAGGTTGGCAAATGTGAATTCAATTCTGCCTCAAAGCAGATTTCAGTGAACCCAAAAGTCTTCTGACTTTTCTATAGCTGCACTCCCTTTCTGGTGCTTTCATCAGGTTCCTTCTCCAAATAAACTATCTGCTATGTGTCTTTATCCCTACTATCTTCTCCAGGCTTCCCATTTCACTGTGTCCCATTGCTCCAGGAAACCAAGGAAGAAATTGGTGCCTGTCAATCAGAAAAAGGAGGAGGTGCACACTGGCATCTCAGGTCTTGGGCATCTTTAGGTGCATGCAGTTATCACCACCACCCCCAGGCCTCCAAAGGGTGCAGGATCCCTCCGTGTAACAGTTGAATTGATACAAATGTATGAATATTTATGTTCATTCGATACCTCAGCTCATCTTTGTTCCTTCAAAGATACTGGAAGGTACATTAATGATGCAGGTGGCAGGAGGAACTATAAACAACAGGTGTCAATGGGGAGAGGGGTGCAGCCTTTGCCATTCACCATCCCTGAGGCTGCACAAGCTCAGAGCCTCCTGCACCTGCAGGCAGGATGCTCTCTGACAGAACAAAAAGGAGTGGAGCAGGAAAGAGTGGAGATGCCTGAAACTTGTGCTGAAATTACGGCCCTAGTATCAAAGTTTCAGATGCCAGGTAACTTGAAACAACTTTTTCTGCAGCCAGTGAGTTGATTTTTTTTCTTAAACTAAATAAATAACTGCAAAAACATATCTCCTTGGGTGCTCCAAGGACTAGCTGACAACACAATTTAATGCATTTTTTAATATCACTACTATATTTCCTTCTTCTATTTATCTCACAGTAACAAAATTTAGGGGAAGACAGCCCATAAGTATTTTTTACAATTACCCTTTTAGTATAGTATCTCAGATCTTTGCCCTAGAATATCTGTGCATGTGCACATCCATCCTTTCAGGTAAATATTTCTCTTGTGTTGAAAAGACTAGTTCTAAGAAATTCCACAGCAAAAATGCTTTAGTGCAGCGGTATGGTTGTGCTGTGATTGTGTATGTCTTTTTGTGGTGGTTTTTTTAAGAACAATTCAAACATCTACTGTCCCAGAAATAAAATCACAGCCTTAACCACAGCTACAAGCCTAACTCAGCCACTATACTCAGTATATCCATAGAAGACATATTTATGCCTTCCCTTGCACAGTGTTGAGCAGGATCTACCTCTTATTTTATTTGCCTTATGTTCAATCATTTAGCCTTTCAAAAATGTCTGCCTGTGCTAAACCACATGCTAAACCATCTTGTGTGTATTACATCATAGCTATATTTCCCATCTGTAAAGCCATAAAGTGCTTTCAAAAGGTTGTCACTGGATATAGCTGACCTTAATGGGACAGGAAGGAAGCAGAGTAAAGGCAGTGTGGCTGTGTGCTGCAGTGCTATATTTCTTGGGTTTCCAATATTCTGAGTGTTGCTGAGCTCAGTATTCTGGAAGGACAAGACTTATCTCACTGACTAACTTGGAAAAGATTTATAAAAAAATAATAATTGCCTCTGAAATGGCGGAAATTAAGTAGTGTAGACATCAAATGAATGTTTGCAGGGTCTGTGTGGTCCGTGATGCACTGCAGCACTTCAGTGGCATGGCTAAGCCATTTTGCTTTATTTCTCAATAATGTATGGGGCTCATCTGCAATTGGCTTTGCATTATAGAGTTTACCTGCAGACAGATATGCTGACGTCAGATTACTTGATGGCATGAAGCTGAGTGACACAGTTGATACACCTGAAGGATGAGACATCATCCAGAGGGATCTGGACAAGCTGGAGAAATGGGTCCATGTGAATCTCATGAAGTTTAATAAGAGCATGTGTACATACTCTGCACCTGGGCCCCAGGTGACACTGGAATTCTCAATATCAATGTGGGCTGGGGGATGAGCAGAGTGGGAGCAGCCCTGCCCAGAAAGACTTGAGGGTGCTGGGGGATGAAAGGCTGGGCATGACCCAGCCATGTGCACTCACAGCCCAGAAAGGTGTCCTGAGTTGCATCCAAAGGAGTGAGGCTAGCAGGGCAAGAGAGGGGATTCTGCCTCTCTACTCTGGCCTCACCTAAAGTAGTGCGTCCATCCCTGGGGTACCCAGCACAAGAAGGACACAGCCCTGTTGGACCGAGTCCAAGCTGATCAGAGGGATGGAGCTCCTCTCCTATGAAGGAGAATCAGATGGAAAGCAGATCTCAGAAAATACCTGTTCTGTTGATGAGTTAAAGTCCTTCTTCCCTGGAGTTCAGAAGAATGTTAGCCAAGCAACTGTTGGGTCCTGTGAAATGTGGGACTCCCATCCTACATTTTGGCAGAAGTTTTAAAGAGCACAGGTGTTTTCTCCAAAGAGAAAGGAGTTCTGGATGAATTGAATTCCTCTTCTCTGAACCTCTGTTTCTAGAATGCTCATTTTATATGGACATTTGTAGACTGTAATGCACTGAAATCATTTGTAGAGCTAGTTTTAAGCTCAGGCACATAAGCTGTCCTGCCAGAAGTGGTGCATTTGATGTGAGATGGGGTAGTATTTGACAGCAGAAGGGCTGAATTCCCAAAATCCTCAGCCAAGTCTTCTTTAACGTGGTAAGGAGTGTGCACCTTTTGCAAGGAGGGTGCCTGAAAGCATCGTTGGTTTGTGTTGGTGTCTGAAGCTCTGACAAAAATTGGAGTTGAATTTTTCCCATTTTTCCAGGGGATTTTGTATAATACAGCGCAGTGCTCAGCATGGTGAAAATGGATCTTTTTCAAGAGCTGGTACTAAGACCTCTGTCCAGCTCCCAGCAAGGGTGTAACAAACAGCTTTAGCCATGAGGAATGCACATGCAAAAATTGATGTTACAGTGATCTCCAAAATCCCATTTGCTTACATTTCTATAAATGGAAGATTCTTTCCCTTGGAACAATACCTAAAAAAACCTTGTGAGGATTAGAAATATAATACACAAAAGAAAAAGTTTAAGTGGTGTAGAAAACACCAAAGGTCCCAAGCTTTAATTGAGAGTTACAAAACTACAGGGTCTGCTCAAACCCTGCCTTCTACCGAAGTTATGCTTTAACTCATCTAGGAGGAGGAAACTGCAATTACATTTATCTTATGAATTGCAAGCAGAGAATGCTTGTATTGAAAGCCTAAAATGCATGAACAAAACAAAACAAAACAAATAAAACAGATTTTTAAAATGAACAATTATATCCCAGAATAAAAAGAATTTTGTAGCTGTTCTTATCTCAGCAACAATAAATTTATGCCAAATTCATGGAACCTGCTAAGAAGGCTCTGTATTTTTGTCATTTTTTTTGGGAGAGGTGATAAAATTCTTTTTTTTTTTATTCTGGTGTTGGAAAAGAAAGGAAAAATAAGAATAAAGGATCAATGATGATTAACCACTGGGCTTTCATAATGTGGCAGCCCTTGTACTGTGTAAACACATAACTGTTCCAGTCCTGTCCCCTCCAACCATCTCTGAACTGCCAGTGGGTGCTTCAGCCTTCCAGCTCCTCATGCCCTCTCTCCCTCTGTGCCATCTCACTGTGGTTCAGGTCTTCTGTCTCTGCATTTATCACTACTCCCAGACATTAGCTACATGAAGAGACACATTTCTCTGCTATGCTGTAGTCCCACTCCTTTCCTTCTTGCCCCGCTCTCCTTTTGGTACTATTTTTCTTACCCAGAGGATTCCTGTCTTTTTCAGCCCTATAAATCCTCATCCATTTTCAGCATTTCCCTTAACAAGAGAGTTCCCACTGTTCCCTCCACCTCCATTTCTACATCCTCCCCAAATTCCTTTGTTGATATTTTTTATCAGCTTCTCCAGCACAGGTGATCCTACACATCTCTGTCTTTCCATCCATGATAGGGTCTAATGCTGACCTTTTGCACTTATTTCCATTTTCTTCTAAGTGTACTTCAAGTGTCTGTGTGCTTGTGATGTCTCAACTCATAACTATAATAAACAGTCTTTAGTGTAGCAATACTATTCAATGCTTTAAGCAATAATCAAGTGCACAAAATTTTATGAGGGAAACAACAAAATGAGTATTTTTTTCCTTTTTTGTGAGAACAAACAATCTAAGCAGAGCTTTCTCCCTGAATGTCCAACAGTATGTAACGTCATGTAGTGGGAGCAACTTCCCAACCATAGTTCCTTTCAGGATATTTTGGCTTGTGCTCACCCCTCATGGAAGATCTTGGTGGAATTCCACCCACTGAAGAGGGAGCCTGAAGCACTGACACACCGGAGCGTGGGAGGTTCCCAGCAGCAGCATGCCATTTGCTGGGATGCAAGTGCACCACATGCTACAGAACATTGTTTTCTCCATTTCATTAGTCTTGCTCTTTCTCTTGGTGCTTTTAAAGATTTTGAAATTGTGCATTTTCCAGGATGAAAATATATTGCTGATGGAGCAACTATTTGCATAATAATACCAACAATACCAGCAGTATTTGTGTAGAAATCAGAAATGTTCCCATAGCTTTGAGCACACTGAACAGTTGGTTTCCTTACCTGCTGCTGACCAGCTGTGTGACATCTTGGAAGGAGGAGAAATTTGTAGGTTTTCTTGCTGATGTCCTTCACTGTGCTTAGTCCTATGTGTGGCAGCCCTTTGAGAAGAAAGGGGCTGCAGAGAGGCCATAAAGCACAGACAGATTAATTACAGTACAAAAGAAGTACTGGATCATGTAGATAAGTTCCATCTCCCTGCAAAGAGGTGAAAGTTACCACATCCAACCATGCTATTGGCAAGTGAGGTGATTAGACAAGGTTGATTGCCTTGACTCCTCTGTAGCCAATAGAGAGAAAAATATCTCCAGAATGGGTTTTGTTTCATCCTGAGGTGGGTGGATAGGAAAGGAGGAATGACTCATCTTCTGGGTTTGCACCTCTGTCTTTATTCACTATGGAGGAAGCTTAGTGATGAGTTATCACAAGGTCCAACCTCGTGAATTGCATGAGACAAGTCACACTCAGAGTACCTGTGGCAAACCAGGTTGTTACTGGAGGATCAGGGGCCCTGCAACAACTATATTCAGAAAATTCAGAAAATTTGATGTGCAGCCATATTTGAAGACAAAGATCCTAACTCCTTCTATGTTCAGCCTCCCTATCTGGGGTTTGAGCCAGAAGGAGATGCTGGAGGTGAGCTTCTTGAAAAAAATCATCTCCCAAACCACGCTTGTGGGTTAGTTGAGAGAAATCTGGCTGACTACTAGCTACTAGGGAGTCTGTAGCACATTTTTCTTAACTGCTCTGTTGTCTCAGCACTTATTTGTGAGGATAACTGGTTAATGGCTATTCAGCATGAAAGACAAGGACAAGAGAAAGGAAAATAAATATATCAAACACACAAATATACAGAAACCTGAAAAAGCTGATTGATGGGCCACTTAACGAACCACCCAAGTATAACCTTGAAGAGCCAAATGTTCAGATTCAACTCTGTAAAGGTAAGAAGGAAGCAAACAAGATTACAAGGAGTATTGTGGGAAAGAGCAATCTTTTTATAAATTGAGGGATAAATGTGTGACTGTTTTAAACTTATTACATGAGATTCAGGGGAAGAGCCAAAGGAATGCATCAAGGTGAAGTGTGGGGAAAAAAGGGTTATGGGAATAACCAAAGGAAAATCCTGTGTTATTAGGTGATGGTCAGTATGCTCACCTGGACAGGCTCCGTGCCTGAGGACTGTAGTGTCTCCCATTTCCTTATCAAACTTTGTCCATAACTATCTGCTATGAGTGTGCCCTCTTCCTTGTGTGCAATCTGCCAGCAAGCTTCAAGCCAGACAAACCAATGAGTAAGACAGGTCTGTGGCTGGGTGCTGGATGGACTACAGTTCTGGGGTTGAGTATTTCATCAATTTTTTAGGGAATATGATGGACACATACTCCCTTGAAAACTGGGATACTTTGGAGAAGGACTAGAGAGAATATCTCCTTCTGCACACAGAGCTTAAATCACTGACAGAAAAAAATAATTGCACCAGATGAGTCCTCCCTTGTGTTGTTCCAGTTTGCCCATGGTGGATCTGTAAGCAGTAATAACTCTTGATATGAACCACTCCAAGGCACGAAATTCAAGTTTTTAATTTTAATTTTAAAACTTAGGCAAAACTTTCACATAAAAGGAGATTTATTTTTTTTTATTAATCGGATATTCAGTTAAGCTGTTTTGATTTTCTCTGTAGTCAGCAGGACTCTGCTCAATTAGTACTACAGACAACCTAATCTATAGCAATAATAAAACACTAGAGGAGATTACTATTAGTTTTTGAATAATGCAAGGAACAAATAGTTGCTGCTTAATTTTCCATTTGGTTCCACAAGAGTTACCACAGGCCTTAAAAGACTGACAGAAATATTCACCAGAGTCAAGTGAAGTTCATGGCTTTTGGGAGCTTATTGTGTTTTTCCTCTCAGTGTGTTTCTCTCATTTACCAGACTGACTCTGGACTACAGTTAATATTATTGATATCATCTTCTAATATGTTCTGTAACTATATTTTTCTGCATTCTTTTTTTCCTCAGCCATATCAGAGGTGCTTTCAGTCGTTCATCTCAGAAAAAGGATTGTTTTGTCTGTAAAAGCCATTTTTTCTCTTTGATTTCAATTGAGCAAGTTACTACCTGGGAGGTGTTTTTTGAAACATTGCTTCCCAGGTGATTTCTCCAGCCTTGATCTATCCAGGAGTCCCTGGATTATAAAGGATTTTTTTCCCCATAAAATTTCAGATCCAATGCCTTGTTTCCATTTATATATTTTATCATTGTCCAACATGTTTATCTTATAGTTTCAATAGCATTTTGAAGAAAGGGATAAAAATACCTACGTGAGGAACATAGAGTACACCACTTTCTCTTGACATGTATTTTGTGTAAATAATAGTTCTTGGCTTGATAGTCTTGTCTTGATAATAAGGCAAATGAATAAAAAACCCAGTAAATTGTTGTTTTAAATAACAGTGTCTAAATAGCAGGAGCTTGCATGTCAAAAAGGGCAAAGAAAGAACATTATATCTCCCAGAGAAGAGAGCTACAACTACAGCTACCCTTTTCTTTTTTTCTGGAGTCAATAATTCTTATTTTATTTCTTTCATGACTAGATTGAGTAAGGAAAAATTATATTTCTTTAATGTCTCTTGTAGATTTATTTTAAGACATATATTGGATTAGGGTCTATAACAAATATTTGAGTTGAAACCACATAGCAGGACCAATAGTTCAAATTAGAAGGGACATTTGGGGATCATTTAGTTCAACTCTCTACTCGAAGCAGAGCTCAATTCAAAGTTACATCAGGCTGTTTGGAACCTTTGCCTGAGTTTTGAATTTCTGAGGATGGAGATCCCATAGCCTTCCGAGCAGCCCAGATTTGTGTTTCTTTGCTCTCACAAGGGACATATTTTTCTTACATTTGTTTGCAATTTCTTTTGCTTCACCCTGAGACCATTGACTCCTGCCTTCCTGCTGTGCATTCTGAGAAAAGCCTGGCTCTGCTTTCTTCAAAACCTCAGTGTTAGTAGTTGATGACAGCAGCTGGCTGCCCCTAAGCCTTCTCTTCTCAAGGCTAAATACACACAGCTCCCCCTGGCACTGAAATTATTCAGTGCCTGCAGCTCCTGGAGGTGGTGTAAAGGGCTGGAGGTGCAAAAAGACAAAACAATTCTGCTGTAATAGTGCTGGTTATCTTACAAACCTAAATGCAATGGTTTGCTCCCTTGGCTACATATCTTGCTAATGGTTTGCTAATAATTTCAGAAAATACCAAGTCACATGTTGGTTTGAGAAATACAAAGTTACTGTCATAACCAAAATAGTGGTGCCTATCTCTCTTCTTTGTATGAGTTACCCTTCTTATTTCAACTTTCCATTTAGGTTTTATAATTTATGTAAATTATACCCGGGAGAATGGTTGTAATTTCTGCAATGCCACAAAGTCTGTAGTTTGAGGAATTCTTACTTTACAGCTGAGGAACACTCGGTTCCCAGCAGAGCTTTTTGCAGATGTACATCTCTTGTAATACATTTTGTTACTAATAAAGAACAACATCTCTCATCTACTTGCTATTCTATAAAGACATTAGCAACCATACAAAAACAATAATAGGTAGGGAACAATTAAAAAGCTTTATCCCCAAATAAAAAACTCCTGCTGCAGAACTATCATTTAATTTCGAATAGTGACTGTGCAGAGCTGAGCTAGACCACGTTTGTGGGTAGCAGTAATTCCTTCTATTAGATCATCTAGTACATTCATAATCTGCAATATTGTTTTTTAACCTGGTTCATGGAAGTTGGTATCTCACACAGACCGGCACATAGTGTCCAGCACATCTGACACTTTAAGTGAGACAAAATGCTCTGCTTTCAAAAGAGAGCCTGTCATTTTCCTAAACTCACCTCATCACATAGGAGGACAAATGGAGCACAGAATAGTCGAGGTTATAAGGGATGCCTCTGCATATTATGTAGTCCAACATCAATGCTAATGCAGGGTCAGCTAGAGGACTGTGTCATGTCAGGGTCTGAATAACTCCAAAGACGGACACTCCAGAAACTCTCTGGGCAACCTGTGCCAGTGTTTGGTAGCAGGTAATAATTCTTTTCCTTATGTTAAGATGAAATTTCATGGGTTTAAATTTGTGCCTACTGCCTCTCGTTCTGCCAGTGGGCACCACCAGGAAACCTCTCTTTATTGCTTCCCTTCTCAGGCCAAACAATCCAGGCATGAAAAGTCCTCCGGTGCCCTCAGCACTGTTTTCACTTTTTCCTGGAATCAGTCTGGTGTGTTCCTGTCTTCCAGGTTCTGGGGAGCCCTGACCTGGACCCAGTATTTCAGATGTGCCTCAGGAGGGCTGAGAAGAAAGGAAGGATCACTTCTCTCAACCAGCTGGTAATGTTCTGTCTGCTGCACCCCAGGATACTGGGGATCATTTTTGGCATGAGGGTGCATTTCTGGCTCCTAGTCAGCTTGGTGAGCCCTAGAATCCTCAGGTTCTTTCCCCTAGAGCTGATTTCTGGTCAGACAGCCCTCTGACTGTACTACTTCATGGGACTATCCTCCACAAGGCACAGAGCTTTGCATTTCCCTTTGCTGAATTTCAGGATGTTCATGTCAATCCCTTTCTCCAGCCTATTGAGGTCCCTCTGGATGTCAATGCAACCCTCTGGTGTAATAGCAATGTCCCCCAGTATTTTTATTTCCTTTGCTCTCCCTGGTTTCTCTTTTTGGTTGTCTTTATAAGCTCCCATTCCTGATTGGTTTCAAACTTTAACTATAACCCAGAAATTTAACTGGTCTGACTATTATCCAAAAGGCCACACTCTGTCCAAATATTTTTAACCAGGCTGTGCTCTATCAGATGCTCTGCCTCTGTTTTTTTGAGCTTTTACGCCTGCACCTCCCAGTGCATCTCATAGGGGATTACATTTCTGATTTTGCCCAGACTCATTTGAGAGAGGTTCTTTTCCCCAAATAATGAACCAGGAGAAAGCTACCAAGCACTCCCTAATGAAGTTATTCAATATTTTCAGTTTAAAGCAGTACTGCAAATTTTTCCTCTCTGAAATGCCCGCAGCTAGTGATTTGTGGGTAATAAAACAATCTTGGATTCATCATGAACAGAATAAGGTCACAGTTCTAATATTGTGCTTTTAAAAAGTTTCAGGCAAGATATCCTCCTCCTGAGTGCTTTTCTGTATAGCAACTTGCTTTGACTCTCTTACCTCCAGCATATGCCAAGGTGCAAATACTTAACATAACAAATAACTACCAAGTGGCAACATTTAATGTCAAGTTTATAAATCAGTCCAGAAACTTACTTCAACAAAAGTAATTTTTCTTCATTAACTGAGCTGTTGACATTGAGTAACCACCACACTATTTACCTAGTTGCTCTAATTAGTTCCTTGGTAGCATTTACCTTTCTCTACTGACTAGATGGGAAACCAAGGAGCTGAACAGTTAGTAATTTGAATCACACATTTAATCAGACACAAAAGTTGCTTTGAGTGATGGTGAGAACACTTTGTCTATTCAGACCCTCTGACTTTAACAGAAAGTAAAGATCTATGACATTCTGGAACTGCATTATTTTACAGGCACAGAGAAAAAACAACTGAACAAAACATGCTAGTTATACAAAAAATGCAGTATAACTCTGACTAATTATCTTCTTAAGTACTGAATTTTACATAATTCCCACATAATCCACTGTCTGTAGAAGCAGCACTTTTTGTTCCACTATTTAGGTGTGTATGAATCTGTAAGAGATGTGTAAGTTATTACCAGGTTACTACTTCCATCTTCATGCCTCTGCATCTCCTTGATGTAGGAATGGTAATGCAGTTCTCCTCTGAGAAGAACACAGGAAAATATATACAAAGTTGCTAACTTTTATTAAGTAAAGATGGAACCTTAATTTTTTAGAAATACAAAAAGTGAAATTCAGTTATCAGATATTTCTTTTGAAATAGCCACAGATGGGATATTTTCTAAATGAATGGGATAGCAAAGCTATAACTTTGGTTGGTAAATGAATTTTACTTGCAATTCTATGCCACATCTTGTGATATTCCCTGTTCTTTTGAATTTTTTAACAGCTGAACTTTCTTGAATAATTCTTCCTAGGACTTGTCTATGTGCAAGCTGAACAGCATATAGGACTACTACATGCATTAAATAGAAGGTCACTGGCAAAAATAATTCTACTATCAGGACATATTTTGTCCCTTATTCCCAAAAAAACCATGAGTTGGGTTTTTTTCTGGTTTTGAGGTGGGTTTCTTTTTGGTTATTTTTTGGGGGGGATGGGTTTGTTGTTTTTTTTTGTATGAAGAAAAAACTTCAAGCTCTTCACATGTAATTTTACCTTTCTGCTGGTACTTCAAGAAAATCTCAGCTAAGGAGGATTTCTACCCTTGATTTCCATTACTTTTGTCAGGCAATGCTGACTTTGTTGCTGATGGATATCAGATCATGTTCCAAATTTTTCTGCACAAGAAATTTTGGGGCTTAGCCTTTAAACTCAATGGAGTGTCTTCACTCTCTTTTCACTGGGTAGTAGCAAAGATATGGAGCTTATTCGTATTTTGGACAGAGAACAAAAGAAAACATGGTTTCATGAAAAAAAACCTGTAAAAAAAGGGTTGTAAATTTTCCTCCAGCTTCCAGTTCTTCAGTTGAAAGCAGGCCCACTCTTTAACACCTCTTGCTGATATGATGTCAGTTGAATTTCCAGGGAGACTTTAGGGGTTTTACCTCTTTTTAAAAAATAATAATAAATAAACTTGAGAATATTTCTTTAGCCTGCTTTTCTATTTACTTTCCCCAAACACATTTCTTAACAAGATGCTAACAGATTTGGCCTTTCATATGTCATCATTCCTGCAGGAGTTAAAGCCTGCAAGAACATTTACCTGAATTTGTGTACACAGCAATTATTTCAAATTGTAAAGTTAAGACAGGTTTGTTAGAGGGAGGCCAAAAAAGGTATTAAAATGAAAAGAACAAGCTAATGAATCTGTGTGGGCTCTTTATTGACAGTTTTATGGTTTCTGGCAAGAACCATGGGGAGAAAAATAATACCTTGCACTGCAGTAATGTTTTCTGTCTTAGCACCAAGAGAAAGTGTTACAAATTTTGAGCAGCAGAAATGCTCAGATCTTCAGGCTTTGGGTAACCCAAGAGGATACAAATTTTCTTTTATAGAGCTGGAGGTCACAGAGCTCTTCTGGTTGCAAGAGATCATAGTGATGTGTCTGTAGCACAAGGCTCACCCCACTGGCCATGAGCTGTCCTCCCCACCAGAGCCAGGAGAGGCACTTGGACAGCCTTGGGGCTGCTCTTCCTGCTGTTGTATTGTTTCCAGGAAGGAAATTATAAAGCTACTGCAGAACACGCATGGCCACTAACAGCTAAGTCAAGGACAAATGCAAACTGACAGAATATGCAGCCCAGCTTCTCTTGGGTGGGCAAAGGGTGGTCATTCCATTGCCTCTGAAACAACAGAGGATGTTAGAGCTGCCACCTTTTTGAGAATGGATATTCATAACTAGCTCAATTTGCTTTCTTCAAACAAAAAGAAATCTTATTTGATTTCTTCAATGGATATTTGGAACAGATACTCTCTTCCTTTAGCTTGGGTCAGTTCAAGAGGTGTTTTCTTTTTGGTGACTGCCATTTCCATCCATTTCACAAGGCCAAAACACATGCCATGGTCCCTTGAGCAACCAGATGGGAAGCTGTCTGCTAGAAAGGAGCATAAAAGACATATCAAACAAAGTACTCAGGCAGTTTGCAGTAGGGGAGAGAGATATCCAAAATAACAATGACTCAGAGAGGAGTTTTATAGGCAGCAGGGAAATGCTGCATCAAGGGAAGAAAATGTTTACAATTATAAATGATTAATAAGCATGCCAATTTTCTACCTCATAATTTTGATCAACTCCTCTAAAGCCAGCTTCCCCTCTAACATGTTCTCTCCAGTACACAACAAAGCCGGGTTTGTTCCACCACAGCCAAAGCAACAGAAAGTTTCTGCATGTCCCCTTAGTAGTTTGTGTTTTTGCCTCAAGTGAAATAAGAGTTCTGGTGTCCAGAGCCTTCTACTTGGTTGCTATTTACCACACACAAATGTTACTCCTGAAAGCTTAACATGGGTTCTCTGCCATGGGTTCTCTGCCAGCACTCCAAGTTTGTTGTTCCCGATCATAGAGGAAAAGACAGGGCATGGGACCATGCTCAGCAGCTTCTGCACCTCCCCAAAACTGACAAACACTGTTTTTGGTCACCTGAGGAACCTCTAAGGTTCCTCAGTTTCATGAGGCTGGGGAAGCCACCTAGCAGGTGAGGAGCCTCAGCACCTCTGCTGCTTGGGGGAGAACCAAACGTTTAGGGATCCCCAGAGAGGACCTGCTTGAGCCAGAGTCAAAAATCCGTGTTGAAGTCCTCTTCAGCCTCCTTTGCTGGAAGACAAACAGGTACCAGAAACTGTGAGGAAGTGCAGCTGGGTGTGCTGCCTGTGCCCTGAAAGGTGTGAGGTTGCATGAGTTCCTTGTCAGTTTATAACTGTATGGATTAGCTGTCAAGATCTATTCCATAAAGTGGAATTCCTTCCCTGTTTGAGTGGGATCCCAGACATTTGTGTGCAGTGTAAGTGTGGGTGTCCTCTGCTACATTCATTTTGTCCTCTTTTCAGAGGTGATAAATTGATAGACAAATAGATAAATGCTATCCCAGTTTATATTCATATAATGTGTAAGGAATGTTAAACAGTAATTACTTCTGATAAACTCAAGCTCTTTCCTGATTAAAAAGCACTAAGTTTCTATTGCTTTCTGCATATAAAACTGCAGGGCATTCACTAACTAATCTGTAATCTAATCTTTTCTAGAACATCCCATAAAATTTTTTCAGTCAATTTCCAGCCAGTTACAAATTTGCTAATGCCTTCATTTTCACAGAAATAGAAGGAGAGACCATGTATTTTCATTATGTATTAATGGAAGACAAATTTTACACAAAACAATTGAATTTATAAGTTTATAGGAAAAATTTATTTTTTTTAAAAGTAAAGTTTCTCTCAGGTGATTCATCTGAATTCAAGTATTTTCAATAAACATAAAGAAGTTAATAGTGCAGGTGATAAATGTCACTGTCTATTCCAAAAATGTTCTAAATAAATTCAGTTCATAATTTTCAGTGATTGAATTAATGACTTGCAATAAAGGGATTCATGAATTCATATGACATCTTGGAGAACATAACAGAGTGATCAGACTTGAGCCTGACCCTTCACCCGTCACCTGTGATCTCCCTGTAACATTTTGTGATGAGATACGTTCCACCTGGTTCTGAGCACACTTGCTACTGGTTTATGAGAAGGCAATTCAGCTGAAGTTTCATTCATATATTTACAAAAGGAGTGTAATAGCTTCAGATTGCCCTCCTGCTTATTTGTCCCAAAAGGGCAAACAAAGGAACAACCACTCGCTTGTTGGGCGGCATAATACAGACAAAAAGCCCCAATATTTTTGCCACTAAAGAAAACCCAAGGCTAAGAGCTGAGTGAATTTGATACGAATTAGACATGTTTTAGGGTAGTGAGCATTGGTCTCCAGAGCTTTTTTGGGTTTGATTTTCTTCCCTCTTGCACCCTTTCTGGCTGGTGCTTGGATGAAACAAGACTGGTTTCCCATATGTTTGTATCAATCACACTGGGCAACAACTGCTCTTGGAGAGGAATAAAATCCAAATGCTGCTTTTCTGGCTTCCCCAGTGTAATAGTGCCCAAATCCTGGGATTTCATGACAAATTTTATCTTTCTCAAACACAATATTTTTCCAAAACTCTGTTATGAGAGGAAACAATAATTAAAAAAAAAAAACCCAACAAAAATTAAAAAACCCAAACAAACCAAAACCCAAACAAAAATCAAAACAAAACCGAAACAAACAACAAAAAACACAGAAGAAACTGAAAAAAAGGGGGAAAAAAACCCTCAAATTGAAAACCCAGCTGATTCCAAACCTTACAAATGGTTCAAAAGACACTGATGATAGCTGCTAAAATATAAACCTGCCTCAATTTCAACAAGCAAGACTAGAACAAATGAGGATAACAGGTTCTGCAGTCCCTTCCTTCCTTGAAAACCTGCCCCCCTGGGAACACCCAGTTCAATTCACGGCACATTGACTCAGGAATTCCTTCTCTGAATTCAAAGGCTTTTCATGCTGTTTACTGCATTGTGAGTTTCTCAGCTGAATCTTTTAATCTCGCCCACAAAGATGTTTAAAATGGAGTGAGATTTCTAATACAGCAGAGGCTATTTCTGTGTCCTTGGCTAAGCAGCAAAACATCATCCCCTGCTGCCGTGCAGTGCCACTCTGCCGCCTGACTGAGAGTCCCTGCCACAGGAGGAGGTGCACTTCACTAGCTTTGTCTGTTTACAGTACACAGCATTTTGCCCAGAGGTTTAAGAAAATGTATTGTATAAAATTTTTATGAATCTCATTCCTTTTATCTTGGGGCTTACTGCATTTTGATAATGATCTCTGCCTATGGCTGGGTGTGGACATGAAAACGCATCAGGAGCTGGCACTGTGAGCTCTAAAGGAAATCTGGATCTGAATATAAACACCATGCCTTGTTTTGTCTGCAAATAATTTATAGTGTTTTAGTGATCACATTTCAGGCAATTAGATAATGTGCTTTTTTACTTCCTGTTGTGCAAACCAAGTGAGAAACAACTTGTAGCTAGAATGTGGGCAAAAGGTACTTGTGGTTGCATTTTGTGCTGAAATGCACTGTACACATGACTCTCAGTCAAGTACTTTGATTATCCTGAATTTTCTCCCTGTCCATCCTCTCTCCTCTACTTCCATATCCTCTTCCTGCCAGATCCCTTTGGATGCAGCTCTACTTCCCTCAGTAACACATCAAGTAGTCTAAGAATATTAAAAACTGCAAACCTCAGTGTTCTGGTTTTGGTTGGGATAAAATTATTTTTTTTTCTTTGTATCTGGTGTAGTAGATGAGAATAAAGTTGATATCACACTGCTTGAGTTGTTGCTGAGCAGTGCTGACACTAAATCAAGGATATTCTCATGATCCTAGAGATGAGGCTCAGGAGGAGGAGATCAGGAAGCTGAGAAGGGATACAGCCAGGACAGCTGACTCAAACTGGCCAAAGGGATATCCCATGCCATAGAACGTCATGATAATCAATAAAATTAGTGGGAGCTGGCTGAAGGGTACCATTCCACTGCCTGGGAACTGCCTGGGAACAAGTCAGTGAGTGGTGAGCAATTGCATTGTTCATTACCTGTTTTGTGTTTTATCTGTTTTGTGTATTCTTTTATCTTAATTTTTATTATTTTCCCCACCTTTTTTGTCCTATTAAACTGCCTATATCTCACTAGTAGAAATAAGTGGGAGAAACAGGTTCTGTCCTTCACAGTCACCCTGACCATTAAAATTTGTAAAGGGGAAATATCTGAAAATAAGAATGTAGACTACCCAACACAGATTATAGTCTCATTTCTTTAAAAGAATTAATGAATGATTCATCAGACTTTTATGTCAGATATTTGTAGACCTTCAATAAAAGCAAGTAGATATATAATTGAGCTGTCTGTAACAACATTAATCTTTCATTAATTTGATTGCTTCATGTATATTATATTTTTACAATACATTACAGTGTGCCACGGGTAATTAGTCTTCCTTTACTTTAGAAGTTCTAATCTTTCAGGTGCAATTCTACACTAAAGAATTAAACAAAAACAGTTATAAGCTAAAAATAAATATTTGAAGTGATTCCCCAAACAAATGACAGGTGACTCTTCTCTTTAAAGCTGCAATTGATGCTAATAATGAGTGCTGTGGTTGAGCATGGTCTGTGCTCCCATTCCAGATATCAAAGCTCATTACTTGGGGTTTCCCCTGAAGGAAGATACTGCAGTGTTCCAGCTGCTCCAGCAGTTCTGCTTTTGCCCTCATCTGGGCTTTCTTGTGAGAAGGTCCCTTGACTCTACTGCCCCTTGACTCCACCTGCCTCAGTTCAAGCTTAACTTAAAACAAAGGCTGACTGTCAGAGTAGCTTTCTTCCAGTTATATCAGTTTTGGAGACAATTACATATAGGAGATAAACTATCACAATTTTATGATACTAAGACTGAGGAAATATGTAATGATGCAATAGTTATAATCCAACTGAGATTTTGTTTTGGTTTGTTGGTAGTCAGAATTTCTTTTGTCTAGAATGTTGCACATTTAAAGTAGTCATGAGTATAATAAGTAGGTAGCACACAAATATTTTTGTTAGGACCCTAAATACACTTTTTCCCCAAGAGAGAAAATTACAATACATGAGTAAAATTGAAGAGGGATTTTCTTGTTTGCTCCTGATCTATTCAGAGGAATGCAGCACTCCAGTGTGGAAAAATGTTTCTGTGAACATTGCTTTGGTTCTGGGAGTTGGTGTCAGTGGCATTGAAAGGATTCACACAGTTCAAACAAATGCCTTGTTGAGAGGGGAGCATGGATGAGCAGTTGGCTCTAATTCCACTGGAGAGTGGCGACACAGCAAGCTGGAGCTGAATTGCCAGGCAGCCTGAGCAAGCAGAGGAGGCTGTCCAGGTGCTGGGAGAATTTTCCCACTCCTGAGGAGGGAAATTTGCCTGAATCATCAACCATTTCAAGTTGCAAGAATCCCTTCTGGGAGAGTGTAATTATATCTCTTAGATTAATCACATTTCTGCTAGCCTCACCTTTCTTCCTCCAGATGGATTTTCCTGTGGAGTTATCCTTTTAGTTTTCAAGACTTAGCATTCCCAGCAGTATGTGCTGGGGGATTACATGTTCATTATGTGGAGGATTCATGTATTTTTACTTTAAAGCTGCATACATCCAAAAATGCGAGTATGCCAGTCACTGATTTTTCATCAAGTTTGCCTTTCTTTGTTAAACATGAACAGACTTTTGAGTTCAGCAAGGATACTATGAGTAGCATGCTATGTTTCAGTATAGTTGTACAATTTCAGTTAAAAACTCATCTTCTAGGTTTTAATAGCCTTCAGTTCGGCAGAGAATATTAAGACAAAAATCAACATGCAACTTCTGTGTGTATCATAAGTATGCTGCTTTTCCAGCCACGGCTGTCTCAAGCCTGGGAGTGTCTTCCCCTATGGAAGTGTAGGAAAAGAAGCCCCTAAAGGCCAATCTTGGCTCTGTCTTGAAGCAGAAATTTCTGAAGAAGCAAAAAATGAGCTGTTATTGGGACAGTTTGAAGCAAATCTTCCAAGAAGTTCAGTGAACTTTTTAACTGAGATTTTATCCAAGTGTTTATCTAACTGGCCTGTAAATCATAACATTCTTCTGTTATTTTCCCTACCATTATAGTATTTCTATTAATTTTAGGTTCTGGTCCCTTTTATTCACCATTTTTCTACTCTAACTTTGTTTCTATGTGCTCCTTTCTGTTTATCTTTTCTTTTTTTTTTTCCAAAACTGAAGATGAAGGAATGGAAGCAGTTATCTATAACACCAACAAAAAAGAAGCATGACAGGAAGATGTGCTTTTGAAAGATGGTTATTGGAAGCTTCATTGGAAGCTCCAGATAAATATTACGAGAGTATTAAAGGAGCACAATTTTCCAAAGGCTGGTCTGTCTAGTAACAGGATTTGCTGTTGGTAAAATATTTCCTCAGAGCCCAGGTATTCAACCCATCTGTCTTTCTCTCTTGTCTCTAACAATGCCTTCCCCATTTGTCACGGAGAATTCTGTGGAGGTAAACTTTAAAACCCTATGGTATATGATTCAAGCAGAGGCATTTGATTTGAGGCATGACACGAAGCTTCCATACTAACACTGTATTCTCCCTTAAGGATATTAATCAACCTAAGAGGGAAAAGTTGCACTTCACTTTGCAACTTTGGCTAAACATGACCTATTATCATAGTCCATTTGGATTTCTCAATTTTACAGGACAATATATTCTCTTAATTAAACTTATATGAGTTCATGAGGTAACAAAACAAGCACATCAAACAGTGGCCAAACATGTAAACTCATTACTGGTTTCTTAATTCAGAATGTTTCATAATTTGTAATTCATAAGCCCCTGCACCAATGAGCAAAATGGTTACCTGGCTGATGGTGAAGGTGCTTACACTTCTCCATCAAGCAGTGGGTGGCCCCTCTATCACACCTGAGAGCATGAAAACCTCAGCATTCTGGCTGCTCCTGGATCTGCTTCAGAAGCTTCTTGAGCGAGCTGACATCTCCTGCACGTCTTGCACATTTGGTCTGTATTGTTTCTCCGTTAGTGGGTTCTGAAGGAACAGACAGGCATTGAATAGGCAAGAATGATGGCTGCAGGTGACAACAGCATGAGCTTTATCTTTTCCTGCCCATTGTGTCCCGTGTGTTGCTCTTGCTTTGGCACAATGGCAAGGATCCAAGCACACAATGGGCCATGGCTGTGTGGCAGCAGAAACCAGAGGTGGAACTGAGTAGTCACACTGAATTCTTTCTGAACAAGAAACAGTGCTCCAACAGAAGTGTAGTGGGAGAATAGAATAGAATAGAATAGAATAGAATAGAATAGAATAGAATAGAATAGAATAGAATAGAATAGAATAGAATAGAATAGAATAGAATAGAATAGAATCGAATAGAATAGAATAGAATAGAATAGAATAGAATAGAATAGAATAGAAGTATTTCCAGTTGAAAGAGACCTACAGCAATCATTTACTCCAACTGTCTGAGCACTCATGGACTGACCAAAAGTTAAAGCATGTTTTTCAGTGCATTTTCTAAACACCTCTTAAACACTGACAGCCCTGGGATATTGACCACCACTGTAGGAAGCCTATTCCAGTGTTTGAGCAATTTCTTTGTACAGAAATGCTTCCTGATGTCGAGTCTTAGTCTCTCTTGGAAGATCTTTGAACTAGTCCCAAGTGTTGAACTCCTGGACCAGGGAGAAGAGATTAGCACCTCCCTCTCCATTTCCCATCCTCAGGAAGCTGTAGAGAGCAATGAGATTGTCCCTCACCCTCAATTTTTGTCTTTTTCATTACTACTTTTTTTATTTTTCACTATTATTCTGCTGTATTAGTTACAGTGGGAGAAAATATTCTGCTATTCTCAGTTCAAGGCATTTCTCCTTTCACATGTATGTTGGGTGAATGCATAAAAGATTTCAAAGTGTTATTTGCACTTACCTGCCAAAACAAAGTAACTTCAACTAATAATGTGGCAGATGTGTGTGCTTGGCTTTTATACCATAAAAGAAGGCATCTTGTGTGGTACTGTTAAACTGATGTATCATTTTATAAAATTGAATTTAATGTTCTCATAAAACACTTATGCTCTATCTGTTTATTCAAACTGTTAGTAGTCTCCTAGTATGGTAGCAAGGCTCTCACACAGTTTGCTGAAGCCTATACATATGAAAAGAGTGCTTGAAAGTGAAGTTATTTGTGGCATTAGGCCATCAAACCCTTCAGCCTCCCAGAAACAAAGAAGAGCAATTTGGGTGCTCCTTAAGGGCCTTTATTAAGCCCTGGCATACAGAGACCCAAGAGTAGCTGGGCAGTTCCCAAGGTGCATACTGAATATAGGAATGAATATGGGAATGCCTTAGTGCCCTTGTCCCCACCTTTGGCTACCATACCCCAAATTCCTTCCACAACCATGCCTGCATCTGTCCCATCTCATCTGTTTCTGGCTTTGAGCTGTCCTCACCCTTCCTCCACCCCTCTCATCTCTGTGCTCACTATCATCCTGTGTAAGTGTTTGTGCTTCAAACCAGACTTTGCTGTCCTCAGGCTGCTGGGAATGTTTTGTGGGGGGTGTATAGTATGATAATAGTATTTTCTGATAATAGTATTTTCTCAGCAACACTTATCCCACTCTATCCTTCCACTGCTGTGTTCAAAAACCTGTGCCTTGATCTGTTTCAGGCTGTCTCTTAGCAAACTGGTGTTTGGTCTATGGTGCCTTAAGAATGTCCTGAATTGCTAAAGCTATGTGGGGCAGTTATCCAAAATAGTTCCCTGCCTTGGAAGTACTTGCATTAGGTCTGTGACTGCTGTTTCTCAATGTTTGCTCCTCAGCAGAGCATATTGTAGAGCACATGGTTGTCACCTTTCTATTCTAATATCTAAACCTGAGTGAAGTAGCAGTGTTACCCAAAAACATCAAAAAATATTTGGAGCCAGTTTCAAACTATCAATTCCTCTCCTCTGTACTGTAAGAACTCATTTTAATTCACCTTCCTGTGATAGTAAAAAATATTCTAGTTATTGAAACAAACTAAGTTTTAGAATACTATTCTGCCTCCAAATTCTAATATTTTTCTTTCCTTTTTGCCTCCTTTTCTTTGGTTCAAATGCAACATCTCACTCTGAAGATCATTAGATTTCCTTTCATTTTTCTTATCACATTTAAAAAGACAAGTATTTTCAGTTATAAATCCTTTTTTGTTTTCCTTTGTACTGAATAAATTATCCAGATCAGGAGGAAGGGTCTTTGTGTGTGAAGAATTGAGTATTTTAAATGTTTTAAAACATTTCAAACTTTTTCACATGACAATTCCAACCTCCTAGGCTCAGATTTTTCCACAGTGGAACTTTACATAGTCAGAGAAAAACATAGCAGCTCTAAATCAGCTGATGTGCAAGTGCCAAGGGAGGGAGTGGGCAGTGAGAGACATTTCTGCTCTAGCCCATGTTTCCTCCTCTGCAGATCTGCCTCTACTCCCTGCAGACATACAAACAACTCCTTAGGAACACAGCAGCAATATAACCGTTGAAAGTTTCTCCTGGATATCTTGGTCCTAAAGAATCCTATCTGCCATTGCATATGTGATATACCACATGTGGGAGGGGTAGCACACTGTACTGCCTTTTGTGACATGGAGGTTAAAGGCTCCAGTGTTCATTAGCTGTCCCTACTGTGAAGAACATTTCTTTCTTTTTTCAAATCAAAAAATCCTTTCCACGTTCATTATAAACCCTACACTCCAGTTCTGCTTCAGCCCGGCCTCTGCTTAATGTGCTTGCCCTAAAAGGATCCCACAGCCCATTTGGAAAATGACTGTAAATTTTCTGGAAGCGCCTTCTGACAGTGTACACAGAACAATTAGCAACTCTGTTTTTCCAGAAGGGTTGCAGCAATTCGGGCCATAACTGCCTGTGACACCCTCACCAGGCCCTGCAGGACGCAGTGATCGATCAAGGCTGTTGTCTAGCACTGGCACTGCTGCCACTGCCTGTCAGGCTGTTCCCCTGCTTCCTCTGATGCTGCAGAACTTCCCCCAGGATCCCCAGGGGAACTAAGCCATAACACATGCTCACCATTGGTTTTAATGCCACTTGTATTGCCTAATCATTTTGGCTGTTTATGATCTTAGGAAGATGCAATTAAAAGAGTATGTGGCATGTTCAGTGTGCAAGAAGAGAAGGTTAAGGCAGTGTCTCATTGAGTTCCATCACTTTGATCACTTCTATACTTCTTGGATTTATTAAACCACACTCTGCATTTAGATAATTTGATCCCATGCCTGAATGCTACTGCATTTATTTGCAATGCAAAATTAACAAGGATATGCTATATTTAAAGATTAAATCTCCCAAAGAATGGGATGGAGTGGTGAGGACAGAAGAGACATTTTTCCTGCTCTGACTTTCTAGCTGTGGTTGTCATGCATTGCATTTCCAACAGCCTTGCATACTTCTAGTGTTTGATGGACTCCAGTTGTTTGGAAAAAAAAGGAACAAGCAAGATCTCCACTAAGGTGTCTAGCCTTTGGAGACCTTCTTTGCTTCATAAGATATCAAAAGTTACTCAGCATCATTAGTAGTAATTATGGATTCTGTCTGTGGAAAACATTTTATATTATTTGACGCTTTTTCTGTGACAAAGCCTATGAGAGCAAGCTAATTTTATTATGCATTTTATTATATGTCAGGAAATATGAAATACAAACCTCTTGGTAATGACTTGTCTGTTGATTTTGCTTTGTGTGAACGTTTTGAGTTTCATTTCAAAATTAGTTTACTTGGTTATAAGATCTTAACTGAAAAGCTCTAAAATTTAAACAACCATTGAATAGTTCCCATATTTTGAGGATTATTATAGTAATTTTATGTCATAAGACATTTAGAATGTCTTTCCATTTTATATTGTTCAGAATAACTTTCCCCAAATCTGTGAACTCCTCAGGAAGGAAATATTCCAACTCCCCTCCAATTTTTGAATTAATGCTGGTTGTTCTTTCTAGTCAAGAAGCAGAATGAAGAACAGAGTGAAAGAGAAACATCTTTCAGCTGAAACATTCAGTCAGTCACAGAAAAGAGAAAAAAACCCTCACAAAGTGAGGCTTTCTTTTACCATTATAAGTCTGAAGACATTTCTTCTTTTTAGGCCTTTTCCTTTTTAAGGTCAGGGAAAGGAGAAAAAAGACAACATGAAAAATGTAAAGTTTATGCAAATATCAAAACAGCTTTGTAAAGTAAGTTAATTTTATACGATAAGCAAGTATGAATTACAAACCTGTACTGACATATCTATCTTCTAAGGCTCACTGACAGTGTGAGCAACCATCTTCCTTCAGCTGCTGAGTGAAAAAGGGGTTATAATCTGAAATCAAATAGAAAGAAAGAGGGGACTGATGGGTTGTCAAACTGTGAGTGCTACCCAAGCATCGAGGGCTTTGGTGCAAGTTGCAGCCCAGCTTCCCACTCTCCTGGCAGCAGCTCTTGCCCTCCAGGGAAATCATGAAAGATGTTTGTACCTCCACTCTCATTAAACTTCAAAATTGACAACATATCAGAGTATCTGCCTAAAGCAGGAATTACTGCTTCATCTTTTCCTCAGATTTGGAAGGGTTTTAGCAAAGACAATTTATCTCTATCATCTCTGTCTCTATCACTATCATTATCCAAACATATCTATATGATCTATAGCAATATACCTGTATCAATATGGACATGTACCTATATTCATCTCTATCATTTTTAATGCTATCAAATAAAAGTTTAGCCAATCAATTGAGAAATAATGAAAAAATGTTTGCATTTCCCAGTCCCATAAGCAAAAACAAGCTATCAGTCAGCTTTTGTTGGTTTTTTTTGGGTTTTGTTTTTTGTATTTAAACTGACAGACAAAAGCAAGGCTTCCATGTTTTCGTCATCCTTTTTGATTTGAGATATAAATATATTACATTGTGATTTTGTTACTTGCAAGTAAATACACTGCAAATTGTTTAGCTCCTAAGTGATGGAAATATTTGATTTACTATTTAATAAGCTTATACCACAGAGATAAACTAGAAAAGCTGCCTTGAAAAGAAGTAATGAGAAAAATTTAGGGTGAAACTTTATTTTTATCTGCCTGTGAACACAGTGTAAACTGTGGATCTGTCCCTTTCACCTCTCCATAAGAGTGAAGCTGGATAGTTTCTCCTGGACCCCAAACCATCATTAAGATGTACTCACAGTTGGTTGTCTTTCCACGCTGCTCCAAAGGAATGAGACCTTGGGTGAAGAACAGAACCTGGCTCAAGTATTGCAATCTGCCTGATCCCAACTGATTTGTCTCTTCATGTCTTGCTTACACTTATAGCAGCCAACCATTCAGCATGTGTTCTGCAAATTTCTTTTTGCATAAGTTCATGTTTTCAATCCATCTGGGTAGCAAAAGTAGGCCCTAATCCATTTGGCATCCTCCACCTTGTTCATGAAGAGATGAGAAAATAGTGGAGTTATTTTGGTGCCTAAAGATGTGCTCAAGATATGGTCCGTGCATCAGATACAAAAATGACTTTATCAAATATGTGGAAAAATTATTTCAATTGTTTCAGTGATCTGACTCATCTGCAAGTCTTAACATATGTCTTGTTATTGTAACGGATTTACAAATCACAGTGACTTCCCAGGCCTGTCTTGACTCATACTATGCCAGGAGTATTGTTGCTAGAGTAGAAGTAGAATGGTTTACCTTGCATGGCTGTGAAGTGCATTAAGATTATTTTCTTATAGCCCACAGGAGCACATGGTGGCCTGTTGTTGGATTTGATCTGTGGTGAACTAATTAAAGTGAAGGTGGTGTCTTCTCACAGACTTGTAAATCAGATTTAGAGATGTGTGGCAGCCACAGGGCTGCATGTGCTAACTCCTCTTGGAATAATGTGTTTCTCAAATAACCTCAGGCAGTTGATGCTGCTGGTGTCCTTTTTCTTTATGCCACAGCACTTCTCTACCATAACTGTCACAGATTCTCTGCTGAAAATTGAAAAAAGCCCTAAATCTTCTAAAATCATGATGCATTTAAGCAACTCAAATGAAGCCTGGGTTTAATACTTTACAATGCATGATACTGAAACTAAGGTTTCCTTGTGCTTGAAACCCATCACAATAAATTCTGAAAGGTAGCAATAGGAGATATCAACAAAATAGACATTTTCTCATTTTCATTATACATATAGAGCTCTATATCTGATTCCATGTTTCTTACAGAAGTTCGGGGTTTTTTTCAGTCTCCTAGCAAAATTTTCTGAAGGTGAAACTTCCATAAATTTCTAATATATAAAGAAAAGATATGGTCCCTGGCTTTGGGACAAAATCCAGGTTGGGAATACTGTCCTTAAGAGGAGAACAAGAAAAAGTTCTTTGGAGTAGAATCACATGAGTTATATTGGTCTTTAAAGAGATATATTATCTTGTTAGTTCAAGAAGTTAATGTTAGAGTTATGTCAGACTTGCCACAAGTGCTTTGTGTTTCTCTCTCTCACACCTCACCAGGGGTAGATGCAAGGTAAAAGATTCTGGCAGGGTACAAGGTACAAGACTAAAAAGCCAAGCTAAAATTATGATGAATTCTGTATGAGGAAGGGAAAAATTACAGAATTTCAGCTGCTACTCAGAAATGTCTTCAAGACTCACAGACTGTAAGATTAGAAGGAGGAATAAAAGTGAGGGAAGAGAGGCAAAGAGAAGCTCCTTGTGAGACATTCTAACAGGAGAAAATGGGACAAGAAGGCCTTCTCTGTCCACTATAGAAAAGTATTTGGAAAGATGTAGCAGCTGTGAAGTCAAGAAAGCAAAATGCCTTAATATGTCTGGGCTGATCTAGGAGGATATTCTGATTTTTGTCTATTTTAAGAACTAATGCATGAAGGGAAATCAAGATCAAAGTAGAGAATATCATTCACCTAGACTTAATAGCACTTTCAGTACTGAGAGGGGCTAGGAAAACTGTGAATCCCCAAAACTTTGTGACATTTGTATGCTATTGTAATTCTTCACCTTCATTCTGCAATTCCAGAGAACTGAGACAAAACAGGCTGGCATAAAATTTGTATGACGAGGTGATAAATTGCTTTGTTATTTTGAAGAGGGGAAGGACAGCGAAGAAGTGACAGATTTGATTTGTAGCCACTAGTTAATAGCCACCAGAAAATGCCAATGGACATTAAATAGCTAATTATCACACCTACAGCTAAATTGGTGTCTTAGATTCTTGCCCAGGATTCCTTTAAAAAGAGAGTGATTACCTTAATGAAAATACCCTAGAATGATAGCTTTACTTCAAAACATAACCTGAAAATATTAATAATTTAGTCAAATTTTGTGAACTAAAATTCAAACTGCTTTATTAAATCATTAGTAAAAGTTGCCTTTAGACAATTATTTCTATTATTTAATCAGACCTTTAGAGCAATAAATGTATTTGCTCTGCAGGTGGTGGATCTTAAGCAACTTGGAGAAATGTGAATCACTGAAAGGAAAAGCAAACAGGTGCTACCTAGATGCAACTGTCAAAGGAATATTACACAATATTAGGCTTTTTTATGAATATGCAATGTTTCTTGGCTATCATACAGCCAGAACCCCTCAATACTGCTCCTCTTTTTCATATGTCCCATTCCATGGATGCCTCAAGCATCCTCTTATGCCCCTCTTCCAGGAGAACTCCACGGGATAAGATAGTATCTGATAATTAAGTTCCTTCCAAACAGGGGAGAAGAGTGACTTTTTGTTACTCAGCTCCCAGTGCTGGCTGCTGTTAATCTGCATGTAAATGGGATTTCTTTTCTAGAGACATGATGTATTCTGCAGGCTGGTTTTAGCATAAATCTGGTTTAATACTGATGGATGGAGTGAAGCTCAGTTTCTTGGAAGCCATTACACAAGGTGTATTCTTTATGAAACTCTTCTGCCACCTCAAGACTTTTGACTGAGCCCAAAGAATGACAGTATTCTCTTGCTTGCACTTGAAGAGTAATTTTTGCCTTGTTGACTAAAGCTGACATATTAAGAGAATAAAAAAGACAGTATAAGCAAACAGCCTGAGGCATCTCCTTTTCTCTTTGGGTGTTTCACATACATAGTTCCATCCTACATGCATGGAAAAACATAGAGCACACCCAAAAGCCATAACTCCTTTTCTTTCTTTTGGAAGAGCAGAAGGTAGAGAAAATAAACATCACAAAATATGTACTAACTGTAGATGGTATGCACATGTAGTCAAAGACATGCATGCTGCAGAGAATGGCAGGAAACAGAAAGAGGGCTACAGCCTTACTCGATGCTGGTAGAGGCATCTATCTCAAACAGAAATGAAGTTGTGTTTTGTAATTCAGGAAAATTACCACAATCTGATCAAACACAAGGTCAAATGTTCTGAGAGCCTTTTTTTTGGAAGAGTTACTAAAAAAGAATACTGCCTATGTACATATTTCATATTTCATGTGTATGTGTAGGGCTCCTTTTAGGTACACAACTAATTTCTGAGGTATTTATTTCAGCGTATCAACAATAGCAAGGAAAGGCAGCAAAAGCAGTAGAGCAACTTTCATACATTCTGCTAACAAAGTATCTCTCTGCTTTCTATCGTCAAATTACTTTCATCCTAATTGCAAGGCCAGAGCTTCCCAAACACATCTCCTGAGAGATCCCTGAATGATCTCACAAGAAGAAAATATTCAGCAGAAAACTTCATCAATTCACATCTTCATCAAATCACATTTAGGGGAAAGTGATTAAGGGATATTCACAAGAGAGAGGCAAACGTCTGATAATGTTAACACAGGTTCTGAAACCAGCTCCTTAATCTGTGGGAAGACAGCCAAGATAACCATCTTTACTTTAGCAGCTTTTGAGATTTAGATGTTTCTGACCAAAACAATCCGTTGATGGCAAAGGCAGTTTCCTCCAGACCTGACTTTGTCAAAATGAAGTTTTGAAAATACTTTTTTCATATGTAAATGCAATTTTTATTTTTTCCCCTTTCTTGGAACAGGCAGATGTTCCACATGAACAATAGATGCCTTCATTATAGGAAGCACATATACCATGCAGTGGATACAATTATGGGATGGTTTTTCGTATCTTAGAAGTTTTCAGATTTATTCCTTCATTCCTATTTACATCTCAATTTTAATGACTTTGGATACTAAAACGTCTTTGACTTAAGCATTGTTATTTACAGCGTGAAAGTCATCTTTCAGTCTTCCATCTAGATTAAAAAAAAGAAGCCAAATTTATGCTGGCATCTTTGTCCAATAGAGGAAATCATCACCTCTTTCTATCTTCCTGTTGAGAAATTCAGTGCTCCTCTTTGCTCCTTGTTCACTCATGAGCACTGAAGTTGAATGTGAAAAACTGAGTTTTTATTTTGGGGAAAGAAAAAAAATACCAGAAAAAAAAAACCCAGGAAACAGTTATCAAATTTCTAACATTACTTAGTAGAGTTTATGGTTGAACAAGAGACTGTTCCAGGCATTAAAAATTCTCAGATTTATCTCTGTGCTTGACACAGGATTTAGAAAGTTCAGGTTAAACCACAGCTTCTCTGCATGGGTGTGCTGCTGTTATTGCTGCTGCCATGGGGCTGAGATAAACTCAGCAATGAGGTTTCCAGTAGCCTGTCAGGGATATCTTCAACCAGGGACTAAAAGACCTTTTTAACCCCTGATCAGCCACACAGATCAAACGTGCTTGTGCAGGTGGGATAATCACATCGACCTCTGGAAAGAAAAAAAAATAGGTAATAGAAGTATATTTGTATTATTAGGTCTGTCTAATTTTGCTCCTCTTGAGGGGTCATGCTTGAGGAGAGAAGGACAGTGACATTTTTGTCTCACTCTACAGAAAACACAAAGCTTTGAGAAAGAAATCAGTTCTTGATTTTTTTTTCCTGGTCTTGAATTCAATCCAAGCATAAGGAACAAACAGAAGTACACAGCATATATCTTGTGACTGATTTGAAAATTTCCATGAAATTCTACTGAGCAGGCAGACAAGATTAACACTCAGAGCATCTTTGAAGAATTCTGTGTTCCTGTTTTACTTTACAATGAATTTACAGCCAGTGTAAGCCAGTATGCTTACCAAGATAGGAAATACATTTACATATAATTTTACAATAAGTTAATCTCATAAAAACATCTGTCCAGGTTACTAAATTAATCTACTGTGAAATTCCATTGAATTCACAGAATTTTGATTGCATTACTGAATTCGGCACATTATTTTTCTTCAATAATAACAGAGTACCTGTGGATGTTATAATTTGAAAACAGAGGGTATTTGTAGAGCTGTGAATCTCCAGGTGTTTTTGGACCTGTAAATGACTTGGAGGATGAAGCTGATCTAGCTCCTGTAAATGTACATGTGTGACCTGCTTCCCTAAGGTTCCCTGTGTAGTCAGTGAAGAGAATAGATTCCTCTACAGTAGGATTCACCTATCATAAAGCAAGTACCTGGAACAGATCACATGACCTGTGTTCTGAACAAACCAATTCCTCTCAAGTGACTAAGGAAGGAGTCTTAAATATTTGCCTGAAGAGGTTTGTGCACTGTAGACTCTCTAGGTCAGGTGAGGTTGGAAGGACCTGTTGTATGATGCACACCTGAAAACCCTAAGCCTTAATATTTCAGTCTGATATCACTATAAAGCATACCTTGACTAGGGACACGAGCATCAAAATTTGAAGACCTCAATGGATGGATTTGTTCTCTCCGCTATAGGCTTCTCCTTAGGCTTTTAACATATCAGTTGAAACATGGGGACAATATACCTAGAGTATAAGTCATTTAGCAGTCATACATGCAGAGAGATGCTATATTTAAAAAAAAAAAGAGAACACCTAATATTTCTGCTAATTTTTCCATACACATGTATGTGCAAGTGTACATAAAACATAAAACTACTGCACTAAACAAAAGGTCTGTCTGGCCTCCCATCAGGTCTCTTAGAGTGTCCTAAATGAATGCCTAGAGAGATAAATAAGACCAGACCAAATATATATGATATTTCCCTGACATACTGTCCTTGTTTCCTACTTCTTAACATTCAAGGACTTCCTGAGCCAGATATTTTTCCTATCCTGATTGGACTCGATGATATTTCTGACCTCAGACTCTTTCACTGAGCTCTCTCCATCTCCAGAGCATTCAGTATCTATGATATCTTATGCAG
Source organism: Thryothorus ludovicianus (assembly GCA_013397245.1). Classification (NCBI taxonomy): domain Eukaryota; kingdom Metazoa; phylum Chordata; class Aves; order Passeriformes; family Certhiidae; genus Thryothorus; species Thryothorus ludovicianus. The sequence goes on from VZTB01000164.1 coordinate 493,080, forward strand.
AGGTGTTCTGGAGTGTCATGGGTTGCAATGTAAAATATGATCATGGGTGTGTTATTCTATTACCATCCTTAGAACTGGGATGGGGAGTAGTGATGTTATCTTCTGTTGATAAGCCAGCTGATAAGAAACCATCAAGAGCAGTTTTCTTATCTCCTCCATGGCCCATCCTCCCTCCGGGGATCAGTCTTCTACTAATGGGCCATTGAGTCCACTGATAAACTTCCATCATCCCACTGGGAAATGCTCCAGCCAGGGAGGGGAACTGAGCCCCTGTACCTGGATAAAAACTTGAGACTTGGAGCACCAAGTCAGCCTTTTCCACTGGACTCCCAGAGGAAGAACAGGCCCATCCATCACCACTGGACCTTCAGCGGAGGGTTGCACCTTTCCTCCAGGACCACTATTTTGACAGGGCCACAACTGACTTTCTCCAGGAGGACTGCAGTCACCATTGCAAGTAGACTGCTGCCAGCAGGGGGTCAGGTTGTATTCTGACTCTGTCAGTGTTTTTTTTTTCTTTATTGCATGTATTTTGTCTCCCTTTTGTTTTATTTTCCCTTTTTCTAATAAATTGTATTTCTGACTTGAGGTGTCTCACTGGTTTTGCTTCTGAAACCAGAACATGGAGCCAACCTACATTTGAGAGAAATAATCAGTTACTGCACTGCTGTTGTGGAAGCTGGAACCCACCTCTTTCATTCAATGCGTCCTTATTCTTGTGCTGAGAACTGATTTTTGTTTTAATAGTGCTAAGGTCTTTTCTGTCAGCCACTTGACATCGTCACACCATGACAATAACTTTGGCTTTGATGCCTTTCTAGATAGCCACAAAATCTGTCCTGCTAACCTGATGAAGACTACAGACTCCAAAAGATTTCATGACCTCATTGAGGGGTAAACTCTGAAATCCTAACATACTCTCCCTGGAGAAACTTTATCACACTGGGATTTTAGATCAATTTGCTGTTTATTGCCTTTGCAGCTGGGACAACTATGGGCCCTAATACTCCTTTTGCCCTTTTTTTACAGCCCAAGGAATCATTTAATAAAGTCTTCATAGGGCTGATTGAATTTTATAAGTAGCTTTTCCATGCCTGCTTATTTGGTTTCCCCTGCCTCATTGTTGTTCCCATTCTTTTCTGCAGGTAAGCTAATGCATTTAATGTCTTCTGGCATGAATGTTCAGCACAGCTGGGAATTCTGGCTGAACAGGAGCAGAAAGCAAATTCTGAATCCCTAATTGCTTTCATCACAAGAAAGGGGATTCATGGAGCTTTGTGTAAATAGTTCTGGTGTATGTGACCCAGTGAATGACATTGAACGACAGAGGTGAGCATCTTAGTCCTGAAGAGTTAACAACCTAATCTGAGATAAAGGCTTGACAAGTCAGAGCAGCAAAGCACATAGGGGTAAGGATGCCAGGGTTGGCTGTGATAAATGCTGTATAGATTCAGAAGAAGTTTGTAAAGCCACAAGTCATTCAAATTTTTGCTTGCTTGTTTTTCAGATGTAAATAAATGCAGGCTTGTTCCCCAGGCTATGAGCAACTGGTACTTTTCTTCACCAACACAGTCAACAGGGATTGCAAAGACAGCCATGAAGAAACAAGGGATGACTTCAGAGCTTAACATGGGGACAGACATTAATTCGAAGAAAACAGAAACCGGAGCAAAAGCAGAAACAGGAGTAAAGAAATTGTTGCTCTGATGGTGGAAGGAACAGCAAATATCTTATTTGCACACAGCCCCATGTGGGACAGGAGTAGCACGAAAGACAGCAAAATTTTAAACACACAAAAGAATTAAGAATCAGAAACTTAGAATACTTTCCTCATTCTTGGTGGGGCTTTCATTTTTCTCCACACTGAAGCTATGTTTTTTCCTTTCCATCATTCGTGACTGGTGCCAGTGTTTAAGTTGCTGTGAGGAGCTGGGAGCTCCCCTCGAGCTCTGTGCCAGTCACAGCCTTAGAGGCTGAGAACATTTGACACATGCACCACTGTGGTTGCCCCCAGTGCCCAACCCAAATAGCAATTCACAAAATAACAGATCAGTCTGAGAAAAGGTGCTGGAGGAAAGTTCAAGCCATCCAGAATTATTGCACTTGAACTCCCTCCACATTCAGGACTAATACATTACTTCAGTGCAAATGCAGTCAGATCTAGGAGTGGCACTCTTGAGACACCTGGGACAATGACCTCTGCTGTTGGTCAGCACAGATCTACAGGCAGGACTGAGCTACATGGTTTATTCACCCCATGGGTCTTCATTTGAATCTATATATTTGTATAGATAGAAAAAAATGGGGCTAAATCAAGCATGGCTGCAATAGATCTCACAGGTGACTGGGTTTTCTGTGTCATCATTGTGTGGCTGACACAGTAGGGTCTTGGTTTTGTCTGAGGCCTCTGAACATCACCTTTAAAGAGAAAGAAAGTCAAGTGGTAATATTTCAAAGTTGTAGGTTTTAGCAGAGAGAGATGGAGGGCTTTGTGTTTGTTTGCAATTACTAGTACAGAAGTTTTCAGTACTTAGTACAGAAGGCTGTTCCTGCTGCGAGCAAGAGAATGAAAGTTATTCAGGCTGAGGGTAGGCTTTGATTCAGAGAGGATGTCTGGAATTTAGCTGGAACAGAGCTCATCATTAGCCATTTATGCATTCTTCTGCCAAGTAAGGTAGTGCCTTTATTTTAATATTTATGAAGAGGTTAGTCAACACAGAGGTACCTGATAGGTAAAACATGCCAAACAAATAACAGGTACAGCAAATTAATAAGTGATGTCTCACTTTTGTTTTGGGTTTTTTGGGGTTTTTTTTTTGAAGGCAGACTGACACTTCGATGACAGAGCAGAACTCGGGAAAGACAAGTCATCTGAAAACCTGAGAGATGTGAGAGATCTGGTGATGCTGAGCATATGAGACTAAGTGAAGCTGCCACAAGGCAAGTTTTGTTGTCTGATGGGACTTCTCTGCTTACCATCAATTACTTTTCCACAGGAATCTCTGCATGTCCTGGCTTATTTGATCCCATGCTGTAACGCAAGAACTACCACTGTTAGGGCTGAACAATACCACAGCAGTTTTCACTGTGTGACTTCTCAGAGTGATGTGGAGGTTGGAAATAAGACAAAGATTGAAAAAACAAGCAAGCATCTTTTCTTACTAAATCCAGTAATTATATTTTCTGTCTCCCTTCCTAAAAATTTCCAGTAGAAAGTTAACGTATGACTAAAAATTGTGGGATTTTTCTTTTTCAAATAAATACTTTCTATGGATATATCATTAAAGGATGTGTTGCTGTCAGGTCTGGTGAAACTGTAATTACAGTGGTGCAATAAATAAAAGCATAATGGCTCCACTGCATAAATAATGGCTCATTATCCCAGTTTTATTGGTGTTTAGTTTGCTGAGCCAGTAAGTCCTCCTGCATTTCCAAAGTAACCATTTGGATCTGAACAATTCTGCTACATTAAATGAAAGAAACAAGGGGACAGTTTTTGTATAGCAAGGACATTTGGTCCCACAGATAGTCCCTGGCATGGGCTTGCACTGTTGCTTCCCAGCTGAAGAGACGTGTCAGCATCCCCCCTTGCCATGGTGCTTTCCCAGCACATGTACCAGCACAGAAATCTACTGACTCAACAAGATGAGCCCAGCCTACACAGCCCCCCCAAAATTCCTGCTGGGGCCAGATTGTGGGGATAATGATTTGGGCCATGAGTATTGAAGGGAGAATTGCTCCAGCCTGAGCCTCAGTGCTCTGTCACTCCAGATCCTGTCCTCCCAGACTTTCTGGCACTCCTTTCATGTTTCATTTACTGAGTCTTTCCCTGCAATTCTCTTGAACACCTGTTTCAGTGCCCTTGAGTGAGATTATTAAGACATCAATGCTAATTTGAAACCTGCCAGCCTCGTCATTCCTCTTGTCTGCTGTGAGTAAGGTGTTAACTCCTGTGTTAGTACCCTTGCATGTATTGGCAAATACCAAACCAGTAAGTCCAAATAAAGCTAATATTTGAGACAGCAATCTGCATGGAAGAGTCAGAAGTTCCCTCAAGCCTCCAGCTCATGTGCCCTGCTCTCCAGAGCAGGTATGATTTGGTCCTGTGAGGCAGGCAGAAATCATGTTCTAAATGCTGGCCCCAATGTCCTCGTGGCATGACATCAGGCTCTGAAAAGGTTGGAGGTTATTCTACCTTTTTAGCAGTTGAATAATAACAATAAATGCTGTAGAAACCTCTAGCTCACTGGAAAGTTTCAGCATTCAAGCAAGGAAGAATCCAGAAATTCTCAATCCGAGACATCCTTGGATGAGAACTGGTGGTCATCCAGGCTGCTTCTGACATCCAAGTTCATGCCGAGTGTTTGCTCCCTGCATCAAACCCACCCATGGGACCTCTTACACCACCAGGGACAAAACTGTGTTCCAGATGATTATTCATTACTCTTTCAGGCAATTATCTGCCTGAGGGGACATGTCATTCAGCTCATCTTAAATGCAAGGCATTGAGTGGAACAGACGCATCTTCCTGCAAGACATGTGACCAGATTACCAAGGCATAATGAGTTACTGGATGTCACCCAAGTCACGGTCACAGCCTGTGCCCATGCTCCTTTCCCATGGTGTATGGAGCACTTTGCATTTGCCGTGAGTCAGAAGTCCCTGTGGACATTTTCCCTGGCCCAGCCAAGCACAGTCCTCTGATGGCTGCAGTGCCTCCACCAAGGCTGAGCCATCTGCTTGCAGAAGGAGGTTGTAGCCTCTCCATCAAGGGTTGGAGCTTCTACATTTTAGATGTTGGCCCTCCAAATGCCAGATTTTCCTTAGCAATTGACACTTTCCTGGAACTGGTGACTCCTTTTACCAACACACTCTTCTTTCAATGATTCTTGCTGACCTGAGTCTCCCCATGGGTGTTCTAAAACCAAGTCATCAGAAGGGTAACACAGCCTGACACAGAAATGGATGAATAATATGAGATTTTCTACCATTATTATGACTTCTTTATATTCTTCTGGGGTTTTCAATTTGCATAATATTCAAGAGTGCTATGAAAGTAGCATTTTAGTGCAGAATTCTGATAGAAATTCTAGGTTTTCTCTATTTTGACAGTCTTGGATGATCTGGTATATCTAAATCAAATATACACCCAACAAAACCTTGGGCTAGCTTTTCATTGCAGATAGGGCTTTTCATTGGGTTGTATGCACCTCAATCCTCAATCCAAGTCACTGCATGGGCATTAATGAGAGATGAATTATTAGCACAGAGTTGCTCATTGTCCCTCTCTGAGGCAGTGTCTCTGTTTCCAGCCATCCCACTCTCAGACTTTGTTCTTCTCCCTGGAGCCTGGCAGGTTGGCTCAGTTTAGCTTAATGTCCTGAGCATGGATGCTGCTCACACAGCTGGATCCCTGACTTTCAGACATTGCCATGGACAGTCCCACAAAGCCCTTTCTGGCTCCCTTTTGGGTCCCACCTTCTGGCTCACATCTTGAAGATGCTGCATAGGAATCAACAAACTTCACCACACTCCTCCTTTCTTTCTTCCTATTCTTTATTTTCATCCTACCTGTCCAATTGTGGATTCACCTCCCAGAGATTACTTAAGCTTAATGGTAATTGCTTTCCTTATAATTGTGTTTTGCACTGAGGGTGTGCCAGCCCCTTCCCTGTGCAAAACAACTAGGTTTAATACATTGCATTAATTTGTTTTCCAAGTAGTTAGATTTGCTGTAATTGCCTGAATCCCCCTGAATGACCCCTATTTGGGGAATTAATAAAGAATTACTGAAATGCTCTTCTGAATTCTGTGTACTTTCTTTCATGTGTGCTCTCTTATAATAAGAGTCCCTTCATCTGCAGGGACGGCACTCATCATTGGTGTTTTATAGGGAAGCAGAACTAAGAAATTGCCCTAAACTATTACTCAGAACATTTATTTTAGATCGTTTTGTCATGTATCTTAGGAAGTTTTTCTCTGAAGAATGTAAATTATGGTGCAGAAAAAACATAATCCCCGTCTTTCAATTATAGTCTATATTGGAGCTAGAAAAACCCTTCATAACAGTCCAGGCCATGCCTGGCAAGCCATGTGCACACTGCAAAATATATAGACAAATAATAAATATTAGGCTACAATAACTTCTCTTCTCTTGGGAATGAATGTATTCTTGAGCAATTACTGTGTTTCCCTGGAGTTTTCAGCATTGTTCATTTACATCATTGTCTCAAAAGGAACTGTAGATCTTGCCTTCAACATATATATCAGATATATGTCTTCCCTGGGTTGAAGGTTGAGTGCCTTAAGTGGCTTTTTTTTCTTTAAACAGAAATACATGTAGGGAAATAATGGGCCTTACTTCTGTTATCATTAAAGTATTTAAAAAATCAATGCTTATATAACTGCTATTATATGGTTCCATTATCATTTTTTGAATAGTACATTATCAGTAATTGGTTTAAACTATACAGCCATATCTATCTCACATTTGTTATCAAAGCAGATTCAAAGAGTGCTGGCAGTGTGAAAAGACAAACAGAACTAATTGAATGCATACAGTCTCATAAACTGAGTTTTCAAGAAATTTACCTGTTGCAAAAGTCAGTTTGACACTGTAAAACTCCATGCTGTTGAACCACCATTCTGGGGTGTAGGTGCCCCACTGCTGCAGCACAAGGAGCCCAATTCATGGTCATTTGCATGACTGAGCACTTGCTCAAAACTACATAAAAAATGAACAGCCTCAGGAATTCTATGTAATGAGTTAATATTTCTGACTGTACAAGGTTTTAATGACTGATTATAATTCTCCTCAAATGCATTCAAGTTCAGATTGCTGTTTTTTGAGAGGAATATATGAGGAGATTGACGTAAGCCCAGGACTAACAATCAATGTAGGCTGGCAGTGACCAAGGGAAACAAACAAATCATTATTCTTTTTTCAGTAATAAGCACTAGGTGATACCTAGATTCCCTTGTGAAGATGTCACTGTGTGCAAATATTATTTTGGAGTTTTGTCAGTGCAGCAGATCCAGCAGCCTTGAGCTTTCTCTGGATGTCACTTTAAATGCAATAGATTTTAGCTAATTTTGTAAAATGAGGTTTTAAATCTTTAGGGAGAATAATTTTCTCTTCCTAAATGAGGATCCTTCAGATGACTCTTCTGCTTCCTTGACTGGCAGAATTGACACAGGCCCCTGGAGTTTCTGCTCTGCAGCACCACGGCTTCAACATTCTCTGTGGGTACAGTAACAGCAATGGCAGAGCCCAAGAGCACTTTATGTGCTTGTCACATACTATTCTGAGCCAGTTAAAAATCACCACTACATTGTCACCACTGCAAACTAGTTGTACCAAACAACGTGTAGTAGAGCTGTTTACTGTTTACACCATGAGCATCTTCAAACACAGCTTTTGCAGGGGTGAAACTTCTTTAAACCACAGACAAAATGCTGTGGTTCCCTGAGAGGCAGGGAAGCAGCAAGTAAGGTTTGGAGGATCCCCGTTGCTGTTTCTTTCCTCCAGTGAATCTTGCAGAACTGAGCACTACCCCCGCTGAAGTAAGAAAACACACCTATTGTCTGATTTCCATAGCTCATTCCAGACACCAATCACAGCATTAACTTCTAACCATCTCACAGATGCCCCTAACATGATGATCTAGAACCATGGACTATCCTGGACACAGCAGGATCAACTCCTGACCCGACACAAGGCAACATAAAAGTTAAACCATGTAACTAAGAGCATTGTGCTGTTGAACCTGTTGAACACCAAGAGGGTTGACCTTTTCCCAGGAGATCTTGTTCTCATGCTTGACCACTCCCTCACTGAAGACCTTTCTCCAAATCTTCAATCTTGACCTTCCTCTGGTGCAGTTGTAAGCCATTCCCCCATATCCTATCAAACACCAGAAATGAGAGATCAGCAAACCCCTCTACACTCCCCTTTTGAGTAAGATGTAGACAACCCTGAAGTCATCCCTCTGTTTACTCCTCTCTAGGCTGAACAAACCAAATATACTCAGCCATTCACCATAAGTCATGCCCTCTAATCCTGTCACCATATTCTTCTCCCTCCTTATGATATGTTCCAATGTTAAAACATTCTTCTTACACTGTGGAGACCCAAACTGTGCACATTACTTGAGGTGAGGTTGCACTAATGCTGAGAATAGTAGGACAACTACTTCTTTATCCAATTTGCTATTCAGGGCTTAATGCACCCTAAGATAGTCAAAAAACAGGGACTGATCTTTGCCCAAAAAGAAATGTTGCCTGGTACCATTGAAAGTAGGTAAGAGGAATCAAAACCCATCCTGATTTGTTATTTCTTGGTATTATGACAAAAAATGAGAAGAGACAAACACAAAAAATAATAAATTTTCAGCTATGACAACAATGCACCAGCTGAGAAAGAAGAAACAAGACTTACACAACTCCCCACCACTACCATCCTCTGCTATTTCCACGATACCTCCTTCATTGCACCTTTGCTGCAGGATTGGGTTTTATACCGGGAGGTAAGGAAGACAATAAAGGGCTGCTGGTGGGACTGCCATAGTCACTGGATGCCTAGCCACTCTCTTGTGGTGGAGATACATTCAGTGACATAGAAAGGAGAAGCTAGACAAATTCAACAATGATGAAAAAACTACACGCTCTACTTCCTGGGTCCCTTCAGGATAAGCTGGCACCTCACAATGTCATTTATAGAAAAGCAACTCCAGGTTCTAAAAATTATGCTCTATTAAATAATTGTAGAGTCATTTATAAAAAGGAAGAGATTTAAAAAGAACATTAATAATGCCTCTGCTTCTGCTGAAGTCCCCTGAATGCTACCCTGAGTTACAACTCATTCCTCTAGAGTACTCTGAGCATTATATATTTCTCTCTGGAATATGCATTGCCTTTATTTTAACTAAAATGATATGTAAAGCTAGATATTTTTAGTATGAAGACTCTACACGAATTTATTTTTTTCCTTTACTCATTTCTCCTCCATTCCAGGAAAATATGATCCTTCCTTGAGAACTTGGTTTTATTCACGGCATTTGTTCCTCTGACTGATGAGGCTGATTGTGCTTTTTTGTGGGTGAGGAGCACTTACCTGAAATTAGCTACTTGTAAAACCACATGCTAGAGATATTATTCACCTCAAGCAAACTTCCTGGAGGAAAGAGTGACTAATCTTCAGAAAGATTAAAGGATGGGAGGAGACAGAGAGAGAAAATAGAAGACTAAAATCACACTTAGTTTTTTTTCATGTGGCAACATATAGCACACAGAAAGGGACCCAGTTTGGGCTGCTAATCATAACAGAAGGAAAGAGCTGATTTAGTGCATCCTGGTGCAAAAAGTAAAACTGATGTCTTGAAAACAATAAACATTTCTACTGCCTCAAAGAGAATTTTACGTAAATTCAGAGTTTTAGTACTGCTTTGCACATAATCAGAGCTGTCTAATTTTATCAAACATTTGTCCTCTGGGTAACAGGCATTTCCAAGAAGTGCATCTGAGAGGCAGATCCATTTTAGAGACTGTCAGCAGAAACACCTGTAAGAGCTGAACCAGGACCTTCCTCCCAGCAACAGCGACATTTAAGCTGTTTTTGCTCCTCAGACAATTACAGCTTCCAAGCATAGGGTGTTTTTTCCCCTTCTATTATGAAAAGTAATCATATGTACTCCAGTAAGTTTTGTAAAATCCAAATCATGTTCACGTTCCACCGTGCAAGGTCTTCTAAAACCCCAGGAGAAAGCAATGTAAAGTTTGCTGGGGATGCTGAAAGGCTCAGTGATTTGGGGATTTTTTTCTTCCCCTGAGTAACCAGTGTAAAACTTCTTTCTTTGTGAGGCATTTTCTTTGTAGTTTCCAAACATTATCTCACCTTAATAAGATGCAATTCCTGTCTCCCTTGTCACAAGGATCTTCCATTTACCCTCCAGGAAGTTCCTTCTACTGAGGAATGGAAAGCCCTGCAGCAAAAATGAGAGAAGCCAGAGAAGATGGAGGCATTTTACATAGCTGGAAGCATCAGGGCCATATCACGGTTGGAATAGCTATGTAATTTTTGCTTATCCCATTGTGGGTAGGTGCTAAAATACACCATGGAAGTCAGAGGAAAGCAAACTCCCAGTGAGCTGTCTGAAGTTCGATTCACTGACTGGGTCATATAACCTCACATCTGATGTCCTCCTGCATCCTCCTGACCTGCCCTCCCTGTTCCAGCATCACCACCAGCCTTCACCCTCAGTGTCCAGCTGCCTGTGTAGGGAGCTGTAAAGCTCCCTTTCCTGTGTTTCTTCAGGGCTGGGTCTGATCCTCAGACTGGTTCACAGCCCAGCAATTCCCACAGAGCCATCACTCCTTAGGAGCTGCCAGGAAAACTGTCAATTGCTAATGGGCAGGCAGCGGGTCCGCCGGGAGTAGCAGCATCATCAAATAGCGCTGGCTGGCTTGCAGCCTCAAAAGGAAGATCTGAGCTCTGCATATTCTCTACACTCCATAGGCACAGTTTTTCATTGCTGTTGACGTTCTTTTTCCTCCTACACTCTTCCTGCTTGCTCTGCCAGCTGCTTGCCTTGCCCCAGAGATCCTGTGGGCAGGGACCATTCCTGCCCTGTGGCTGGAGGAGGCTCGACTGGATCTCAGCCTCTGCACCCCAGGCCCATGAACTCACAACGTGGGAGGTAAATGACACACATCATAACTCTCACCTTTGAATAACACCAAAAAAATGCTTGCACTAGAAGCCCACAGGTTATCATTTCTGTGGCAAAGCTGAAAACATGGGACAGATAAAAGAGAGATGCACTTATAAAAATTGATGATGTTTTTCTTTAGATCAGCGTGTGACTTTGTAGCCAGCTGTAAAAGAGCCGTGGGGAAAAGGTCAAAGGAGAGCAGGGTTGGGTGAATTGCCATTCTGGTTTCTGTCCTTCCCATGCCTCATAAAATGAAATAATGATACAGTAAAGTGCAGTTGCAGCCTCACTAGAAGATGTCATAGCTGTGATAGCCTAATGAGCTTGAAATGACTGAAGAGTGTCAATAGAGAAAATCTACTGTGGGAAAATTGCTAATGCTCAGCACAGCAGGGAAACACTTTCTGAAATCCCAGAACGTTCATCAGTGACAGTTCAGACTGTAAATTCATGCAGTATAAAGACATATTCAGTGCTCTAATAAAACACATTTTCATTTTTATGAATCCTGAATATTGATGAAATAAAATGAGTACTAAACAAAATCAGAATATAAGGTGTTGTAAAGTAAAATGTACTTTAGAAACTTGAATTTTTAAAGGTTTGGGGGTTTTTTAGAATTTTTCTTTGTAGATATTAGAGTAATTAACTCCACAGAAGAGCTTCAAACAACTTCCTCTGATTCAGACACATGGCCAAGCTTAATGTGTTAGAACAAACGGTTTCAAACCAACTAAAAACCCTCCTGCATCTCGGTAGCAGTGCTTGTGGATAGGGGTAAAGAAGATGTCATGGCTTGATTTTATTGAAATTTCTTGCATTACTTCAATTGCTTTCTCATAAAGAATCTAAGGAAAATATGTTTAAGACAGTTAAGGGATGGATGAAAAACTAGGTGCAGACCCTGATCCAGTGGGTGTACAATCCAAAAATTACCATCAAAATGAAGGGTTGGGAATTTGCTGTTCTGCCTCTACCACTGCTGAATTTACTGACCTGGTGGGAGGCAGGCAGGTCACAAGGAACAGACAATCAATCACAAGCCCTCTGACACTTCTTGTTACCACAAAAGGCATCAAAAAGTAACATCACTGAATGCACAGACACAAGTTCAGCACAGGTATGGAGTCCTAGGCTCTACTTGGCACTGGTATGGTCCCACTTGATGTATCAGACCTGGTATGGGACCCTGTCCTGGGCTGATGCTAAATTGTACCCCCATTTGTCTGTTTAGCTCAGAAATAAGTTTTGTACCTTTAAAACTGGATCTGAGAGAGAAGGAGACGCGGTGGAATGTCTGAGGTGGTTGTTTTTTAAACATAAAGATCAGAGTTTTCAGCTTTCCTTCACACAGCCTGTGTTGTCTGCAGTGCAGACAGAGAGAGAGAGAGAGCTCTCCTTTGCTTTTTGTATGTTTTTGGCTGGCTGAGGCAGAGAAGTTCTCCGGACTGTGTTTTTGGTTTTTTTTTCCTTTTCCTTGGAACTGTTTGAACCTGCTCTGGACTAAACACCCAAAAGGGCCCCAGGAGCTCCCACCTGTGTCCCACCGGGCCTGGCCTGGGCCCGGCCTTTCCCAGCCCTGAGGGACCGACAGCAACTGAGCCGAGCTACAGCCACGGGAGAGACTTTCTGAATTTGGCATCTCTGTGGGGCACACAGAGGGTTTGTTGTTCAATGTTGTTCATTTGTTGTGCTGGGGAGTGCTTTGATTGTTAAATAAACAACTTTTTTCCACTTTCCTCCAAGGAAATTTTTTATGTCCCGAACCAGTTGGGGGGAGGGGCGGTTCAGATTTGTTTTCTAGAGAGACTCCATCCAGAGGTTTTTTCCCAAATTTTTCCTAAATCAGGACAGACCCTGCATAGCAAAGGCATGGGTGACTTGAAAAAAGCCAAGAAGATACCAGTGAGTACGGCAGGAGGTTCAGAAACCCTGTTTGTAAAGATTTAGAATAATGAATTGAAGAAAGATGGGAATTGTGGTACACAAACACAGTTCAGATACCAATATGAACCCAAGAGGAGAGTAGACAAGCATTGCCAGGAATTGGCATGTGGGCAGGTGAACCAGGATGGAGGCAAGAGCAAGGGCCAAGAAGCCCTGAAAATCCCCCAAATCTAAGGTACCACAAAAGTGGAACACCACAAAGGGCAGAACATCTGCTTGTTCACAAATCTGTTGGCCAAAAGGCCAGAACAAACCTTGTCCAGACCTGTGAGCAGGCTGTCCCCGACGAGAGGGACCGGGACATGAGACAATGGTGCTTTCCAAAGACCAAAGCAGAACCATAGGTGGTAACATCATCCATAGTCTCAGTGCAGAAAAGTCAGTGTCATCCACCTGAGGGATGGTACTCTGGATTTGCCACTTGGTTTTATTAAAACGAAGACAACAATACAAAGGCAGTAAGAAATTATTAAAAATCCATTACTGCTCTTTTGGTGTAAGCAAGGAAAAGAATTCAAATTATAGTCTGAGAAGTGGGTCTTTTTAAATATCACGATTACATACAGCTTTCCTTCATATGACTGCTTCACTTTCAAAGCTGTGTCTGACAAAAAAGCTGGTCTCCTTGACAACAACATGAAGCCTTTTAGACAGAGTGATAGTGCTGTATGGCTCATCACAACTTCCAAGACTCTGCTACTGGACCAAGAGTACTCACTCAAAATAGGCAGACTTCTATTGCATCCTTCATGGTAACGATTTCCTTTGCAGCTTTCCATGGGCAGTGATATGGGTTAGAAACCGGGGGAATGTCAGGACAGTGGGTTAAATATATTTATTCAGGATTAAATAAAGCACAGTGGTCCACTGCTGCTTTTTTTTTTTTTAAACCTAAGGTCCATAGCTGTTTCTTGTTCTAACTAGGAGTGAGAAGTCATATAAATACATTGAAAGAATTCTTTCATATTTATCTTTTACTAGCAATGATCTGTGTGATTCAGAGTATCATATGACTCTGAGATTGGCTTTTTTCAGGCAGTTAACTCTTTTTTCCTGCTTTTTAGTCTGATGTAAAGAACAAGCACAAATGTTGGCAACTGGAAACACAGAAAACTACTGAGAGCTCTAATCTAAATCCTTTAATTTCTGTCACTTGGTTTTGCTATGTGTGTGCTACAATAATATTGATATGCAACAGTGGAAGCAGGATAAACTTAATTAACACTTTAATACTGGAAACAGAATAAATTAATTAACACTTTTCTCATTTTGGAGTGCAAAAAGCTCTAGAAAGGGATATTATCATTTGTGATGTTAATTGCATTTTTCAATTTTAATAACGTGACAAGGTACTTAGAAAACTAACTACATATTCAACTGTTTCCACATTTTTCAGCTTTTTCTGAAATGCCTTTATATCAGTGTAAAACAGAACATAATAAAAAAAAAACCTGTATCTTGTTGGATTTGCTCTGAGAAGAAACCAGCTTTACAAGCCATAAGTAATTAGATCTCATTTTTAATAACTTGCTAACATCAGTATAGTCATCAAAATTTTTGCCTAATTCTGAAAACTGCATTTGACATCAGGAATCAAAAGGTTTTGGAAAGCAGCAGCCCCAAGCAGCAGCAATCCAGCTGGTACAGGCAAGCAGAACGTTCAACCTCTGCCTTCAAGGCAGAGACATATATTTAGAAGGACACAGAATGGCTGTTCCCATTTTCTCAATCTTGTGTTGCTGCTCAGCTCTTTCTTCTGTCATCTCTGGTCTCTCAGGGATGAATAGATATGCAGAACACAAAACTTGGTGTTAAAACAACTGTGTCATACATCCTTGTATAAATTCCATCAGGACCTAATGCTGCTGGTTAGAGACAGGGTCAGGGAAACTGCTTTCCTTCACTTACTCTCTGATCTGGACATTGATACTAAAACAGAAATTGGGTCAATGAAATAGGAGAATTAGCCAATAAAATAATTCAATGCACTGGGAAATATATGTAGATAAAAATGTAAATTAAATGGTTTGAGGAGGAAACAGCATGTTTAAGAAGGGTATCTGAAATTTGCTCAAGGTTAATATCTGCTATGTTGGCTGACCATTTTTTTCTCCCAAGCCAAGAAGGTGATGAATGCAAAGAGGAAAAAGAAACCATTTGCAAGATTTAGCTTCAAAAGAGTTTGTTTTTAATTTAAAAAAAAGCTTTCAAAACCCATCCCTCAATTTCTGCCCTCATGAGCATGGGACATGCTCTCAACAATAATTTGTCAGATCCAACAAAAGTAGTAGTTAAGCTTTATCTGATCTCAATCCAAACTCACAGTTAACACAGGAAAGAACTTGGTCCTGAAGTCTCTCCCAGGTTTCCATGCACAGCATAAGGCAGTGCCTGAGGCAGCCCAGCCCAGCCAAATAACCAGCCCACACCCGAGGAGATCCATTCAACACAAACTGGCAAAACAATTCCATGCCTCTGTTTTGGTCACTGCTGCTCACTGTCTCCCCTGCACCCCACGGGGCTCTTTGCCCTGCAGGTCTGCTCTCAGCTCCTTTCCTCTGCAGAGCCGTATAAGACATCAGATGCTTTACAATAAGCAGAGGATTCTCTAAATGAAGAGGCACTACAGAGATGCTGAAAGCAGTGGTGGCTGGAAGCTCATTTGCTTCAGAAACCTGTGAAAGTGCATTTAAGTGTGGTCCAGAGACAGCAGGAAAAAAATCTCATAATCCAAACTAAGGGGAGAAATAGCATACTGCAGAGGAGACAAAGAAAGACTGGCATGTACATCCAAAACACACAGCCCTACCCTGCCCCTAATCTCCCTAGCAGGGGAATGATCCGTATGTACTCCTTTCTTTGGTCTGAAGACAACAGATCCAAGAGCATTTCCATTCTTCCTGCATCCCACTGTTTCTGCTGTCACATCTCTTCTTCTGTCATCACCCTGAAACTGATACCATGCTGAACTCACTGCAGCAATCACAACTGTTATTTTACTCTGAGAGCTGTATTCATCATCAAAAGTTAAGAAGTTTCACAGACAAATGTTCAGCTTGGCAGAGGCAAATAAACCAATATCTCTGTTTCCATGCTTTTAGATAAAGCTCCTGTTAATGAGAGTGCAGAAGCACTGCTGTGATTTTCTCAACATCATTTCATTGCTAAAGGAATTGGGTCTTTTTTCTGCCCTCTCTGCTCCCTTGCTTCCCAGAGGAGAGAAAAACAAACATACCGATTCTACATATTCCCCATGGGATGGGGACCCTCTGAACAGAGCTGGAGGAGTCAATGACAGCAGTTTCCAGACCCTGTGGCCCACACACAGATGTCAAGCTGGACAGTTTCCCATAGAGCTCTTGGCTCTCACACTATTTAATCTGTGTGAGAAAAAAAACCAGCCAAAATGGTCCTGGAGGCTGTTACCTGTTTTTGCTAGTGCAACATGAATCAAGAGTTTGGAAGCCAGATCTGAAGGATAAAACAAAAAACTGAAGTGCTTGTGAGCACACGTCTGAGTACAGCTTCTTCATGTGTTGCAAGGGTTTCAGAAAAAAATTCAAGCCATTTATTTTTAAAATCTCAGCACCTACAGAGACTTAGACTTGAGATGTTCAGGCATATAGGATATGGCTAGGGACTGGACAGCCAGTTGAGATGGTGAGAGGTGAAAGATGATGGGACCACTGGGTGCACCAGGACATAAACACAAAGACAATGAGCAGCTCTCAGGAAGACCAGGAACTGCCTCCTCTAGGGAGAGGATGCAGGAATAGATATGATAATGAAGACAGCTGGGTGCTTCCCTTTGTTTTCCATCTCCATGTGCTGGAATCCTTCTTCCTTTCCACTACATCACTCTTTTCCTCCTAGTGGTTTGAAGTATTTCTTTTCACTATTTTCTGACACCCTTCTCATTTGCCATTTTTTCTGTTGTACACAGCATGGATTTTCTTTGTTGCATCAGTTCTTCCCTTTTTTGGCCCAGCTTTGTTCCCTGTCTGTTCCTGCATAAATTTATCCTGGTGGCTGGCCATTATATAAAATATTACAGGAACAGGGTGTCCTTTTGAAACATAATTAAGGATAGAATGTGAACAGATGATATTCTGGCATTTTCACCAGGAAAAGAAGAGGGAAAAGCTCTTTCATTGCATGTTTCTTTTAGATGAAAGTTGTGCTGGACAGAAGCCAGGTGGTACAGTGACCCCATGTATCCCCCATTCATTCTTCACAGGTTAGGACAAGAAGCATCCTCAAAGTCACCTTCCCACTCATGTGAGGGTAGAAATTAGTCCATTTTGGTAAGGTCTTTTAGTCTTTCAGTGAAAAATCAAATGCACTGATGGGTCCACTGCAGCAACCAGGCTTCTTATGGGATTTCAACTCATTCTCCCACCCATCCTTTAGCCTCCAGGGCAGTTATGATGTGCATGGGGGATGCTCTACACACAGAGAAAATTTCCTATGGACATACAAAGATATGTGGATGGTGGTGTGATGAGCTATCTGAATGTGGAGTCTCAGGATGAGGCAAAACCAAATACATAACCTTTGGGTCTACAGATGGAAGAGAAGGATGAAAAATTGGACCAGGCCCATAATGAATCTGGGCTGTTTGGAAGATGTTGAGGTACCCTGGGAGTTCCCAGGTTATTAAACAGAGGTTAAGCACTATGTCACAAGCTAATCTTACCCACACAGAGAAGAGATACTCAAAATAAGCAGCTATTTTTAGCCTAGTTGCAGTCAAATAGAAAATAAATATTTACAAATTTACTGCAAAGAGAAGATAAGCACTATAACATTTTCCTAGTGTTAATGGTAGCTGCTCCAGGTCCAGAATTTTTAAAGAAATTAAGCACCTTTCTAGGTGCTGCTGAATGTTTCAAACACTGATTCATGTAGGATTGCTCTCTAGCCTGTGCAGAGTAGCACGATAGGAGAGGTGATCACTGCAATCCTTTTAGGTTTGTACCTGACCACATGTGCTTAATAAAAGTGTATTCTTGGGCTGCCTGGCACGGGGTTGCACATGGTGGATGTACCTTTACACAGTGTACAAGATGTGCGTGCTTTTCAGTTGCTGGGATCTGAATTAGAAACAATCTGCCTCAGAATTCCTGGGGCTGAGGAACAGCCTGAAAGCCTCCGCAGGCATTAACATGTAAAACAGGGGAAAAGGCACAAGGGCCATGGAATGGCACAAATGCTTCCCCCAATGGAGCAGTGAGGGCTGCTCTGAGCTGGAGCCAGACTGGCATTTGGGATCCACACTGCAATTCACTGCCACTGCTTTGCACAAGCATCATGTGAGCAACCTGATGAATGGATGGCAAAAAATTATCAGGCTGAGAGATATTTCTTGTTTTATTCTTTATCAGAGCATTCACACTCTTTGCTGTATTTTTCCTGACTTGTTAAGTATTTCATACTATATGTTAAACAGGGGTATTAGGAAACAGAGGTGCTCTGGTCTGTCTTTATAGAAAATATATTAGTCACAAGGAACACAGACAATTGTGTCCATCATCCACTCCACTCTTGCAAATTCACTCATTAAGAAAATGTCAGGGTAAGCTAATTTTATGCTGCATAATATATTTGACCTACTCCTTTCACTCAGATGCACTTGAAACTATTCAGCTGATCCTAAGCAAATCTTGCAATGAGCACTAAATACCCAATGTTATTGATTTATTCTTTTATTGCTCTGTATATGATTATAACTGTTCAATAGGTCAAGTACTCTCTTTGCTTAATCAATTTTTGCCATAACCAGTACTCTGAAGGAATGTTGGTGGAAAAAAATCTAGAAATATGCAGGCTGCAAATTTCATGGAGCTGAGAAGGTATTTACACTTCCTTTACATCCTGCCTTAAACTTCCATCACATCCTGAGATATATACATTGAGTGCTTCCCCTTGGTTGGAAAGATGCACAGAACTGGAATATTATGAAAAATTCTATTTGTCACCTACAAATAACTGGACATTTGATCAAAAATGCACACACACCACACACGACACGCCTGATGTCGTTCCCTCAGTGCAGCCTTCAGGTAGCTCTGTTTTGCTTGCCCATTATACCAGTCAGTCATGCTGTATCCAGCCACCTGCAAGGTTCCAAAACTGCAGCATCAGGCTGCAGTTTCAGTGAGGAAGATCTGAGAGATTTTATCCTGTAGCTAAATTGGGCTTCCTTTAACTTAATTTTGGCAAATATTGTGTCTTTGACCTGAAGACAATTGACAACAGGGCTGTGTATCACTGCCAGGAGGCCCCTGCACCACAAGCAGTGGTCCCATCTCTGAAGCATGGCACCTTTGGCAAGTTTCAGTAGGTGTCAAGGTCTGTAACAGCTCCAGTGAGGCACCTAATGCACCGTGCAGTGTCTCACAGAAACAGCAACACCCAGCCCTCGGGGCATGTCAGAGAGAATGGACTATGCACAGACATCCATTTCAGTGTGTTGGAGGATTTATCAGCATCCTGTTGTGGTCCAGTCCCACCAGCCAGGCTGTCCCTGTGCCAATAAAGCTACTCCATGCTCGCACAGACAAGGCTCCATTGGCAGGAAAAGTTGATCCATGTTGACCCCCTTATGACAAAAAGCTGCGTGCTGCCTGCCTCTCAATGTGGGCAGGACAATTTTCGCATGGCAACCCCACAACTGTTAGGTTAACAGTAAATTTATACATCTCTGATCCTTTGGGAGTTTCTTAAATGTAAGTTTTAGATTTTTTTTGCTCTACAAGGCTGCAATGTTTTAGTATACATTCAATTTCTCCATCAGTGAAAGGTGAAACGGCATCCTTGTTACACTCTGCAGCAGAACACACTTTGCATGCTTCTTATTTCTTTTCTCAGATATATTATTGGATTTCTTTCTCTCTCAAGCACTATTCAACTTTAGCTCTTTTTCCACATTTCCAGTCACTCAGCAAATTCCATTGCTTTCTTTTCTTATTTATCCTTACTTAATTCTCCCTTGAATTAATGTTTTACGGTTGGCCCTGAGGGGAATACCTTTCTTCTCTCTTTCTTCCAGGAAGGGAATGGGAACTGAACAACATGGAAGGAAGGAGAAAGGTGGAGGTGTTCCTTTTTGTAGGTAGGAAGGTCACTGTGACATATTGAGATTTGCCTCTTGTTTTATATCCTACTTGGACAGACAATCCTTGCAAATCCATAAATCTTCACAAGCTGATGTTTCTTCTTGCAGTCTGGCTGGGTTGTTTCAAGTAGGTACCACACCATCCTCATAAAAAATATACTAATAACTTTAAACTACAGGGATCTTCCTGTCAATGGCAAATCCTACTGCAGTTTCTGCAAGTCCCTCTAACCCAGGCTCTTGCACCTTCTGTTCCCTCTGCTTGCCATGGCTGAACCATGGTGCTACTGCAAGAGCTGTATTGCTGTCCCTCTTCCTGCCCTCCATAGATTTTTCCATTTTCTGATGCACAGATACCAACCTCAAATCCCATTGCCTATTCTATCCTCGTTCCAGGGTGTCCTCTCTCTACTCAGATCTCTAAGCATCTTGGTTTCCTCTTGCCCCCTCTATTACTCTTCTAAAATGTCCAACCCACCCAATTCTTCATTCTCTCTCAAAGCTGCAAATCTCTTTTTTCACCTCAACATGTTCCTAGGACATTTCTTCCTTCAGGTAGGATCACCTCCTTTCTTCTCCCTTGCCCTTCTTCAGCTGGGTTCTGATGGTTGCAGCAGCAAACCCCATGCTGGTGCTTTGCCTCTCCAGTCATTCTGCATCTTTTTATCCTACTCAGGTGGCATCTCTGCATATTGAAGGCATGGCCCTCCAAAGCTTGATTGCCGATAGATCCTAGACTTCAGTCAGTCAACATTTTTCTGTAAATGCTCAGTGCTGCCTCTGAATTGACCTCTTTATATAACTTAATTCTGACTAATTTCTTTAGATTTCCTTCAAGCAAATACATAAAGCTTCAGGCTGGATCGTGGCTCAGAAAATTTTCTTTCAGTGAAGTTGCTGGATTTCAGGATATTGCATTTCTCAGCAGGTCATCAGGCTTTTTTTCACCTTCATATTTTTGCTGAATTGAATTTCTGAATTATTGCATTTTTACTGAATTAATTCAATAATTGATATTGTTGATGGTGCTATTCCAAAAATTCTTTTGCAAGAAGCTCCTTCTTGCCATGAGAGGAGTTTGTTATAATCCTCTTGTTACAGTCTTTCTCTGGTCTGTTACAAAATATTTTTTTACTTTGTACCAAACTCTTCTCTTTTCTGCAGCTCTTGTATTTCTGTGTACCTGTGAGTGACTCTGAGCCTTCGTCTACTACTAACTGCAATGGTCATGTTGTGAAAATACATCAGCATGTCCCTATTAAGGCTGAAAGCAGAAGGTGGCATTTACCCCTGTACTTTCTAACAAGACCAGAACTCTAGTCCAAAAGCATCACGTCAGGGAAAAATAACATAGCTCTTCTAGCTGTGTTACTTGTTAAAACTTTTCAGCTGAAGATGAAGCTGTAAACAGACAGAGACTTTGGAAAACTCATGAGAGCAAACTTTCTGAAAGTCAAAGGAAAAACTGGATGAAAAAGCACTAATATTTTAACACTTTGGAATCAATAGTACTTGCTACAATATGTTTATTTCCAGAAAGAAAAAGGATATTATTGTGGCTTAAATAAAGTTTTTTGATATGCTGTTTAAAAGAATAGACAATAAGTCACAGGAAAAAAAACACCTCAGACTCAGGAAAATATTCAGAGAGAGCAGCAGTTTTCCTATGGCTACAAAGTGTGCACAAAGTCAGCAGAGTGTGACCAAAATGTGTAGCTTTGACTTTACTAAATGCAGGGGTAGAAGACATGGAAAATTATGATTCTTGGGGACAAATTATATTATGAGAAAGAAAAAAAGAACTTGATTGCTTGAGGTTCTTTGGACTGCCAGTTTATTTTATTCTGGTTTTCTCTTGTCCTGAGTGTTATGAGCAAGGAACTTGATGCAGAAAGGCTGGATCCTGTGCAAGCACCATTTGTGGAGAAAAATATAGAGATCAGGACAAACTCTTTGAGCAAGACCATGAAGAACACGAGTGTCTGGTCTGTGGATACCATTAGGATGCCCAAATGCTGTCAAAAAGGGAGCAGTGAAAAGTATGGTGAAACCTGAGTTCAAGTCTGGGATTTGGAGATTTTACTATGAGATTGTGAAGGGTAAACCTACAGTTTTCTAAGTGCTGATTTGCTGGGAGGCCTTGTTTGATAGAAGGAACAAAACAGTTTGCTCAAGTCTTTTCAAGGTAGGCAAGTTAAACTTTTTTTTGCAGAGATTAAGAACCTCTTCTCCACAGGGGATGCCAAGCCTTGTCCACTTTGCATTAAGTCTTTGAAAGTCTGACTTCACTTTTCCTGAATGGGCTTTGGTTCACCCTGGAGGTACTGCAGCTCCTGACAGGCTGGAGCACAACCACAAAATTTTGTCTCCCATTAGCTCCAGGAAGATTCAAGGGGATGGTGACTGGAAATGGGGCTTTGGGAGGCCAGCTCGGCCATGTGCCATTGGAGAAGGGTGTCCAGAAGTGATCTCCAGGAGCTGGGGCTGCCTGAGCCGTGCTGTTATTCAGCCACCCAGCACCACACAGGGGAATCTCCCCACAGCTGATGGCAGGCAGCACCCTGGCAGTATGCAGGACTGGGATGATGGAGGATTACAGCACCTGTGAGCCTGTGGGAATCAGCCATCACTTTGATCCAGACTAATGCAGACAGCACAGCTGCACCAAAGGCCCTCAGCCATTGCCTTCGAGGTACTGCTGTGGTGTGCTTGCACAAGAAGTACATGCTACCTTCTGTAGTCTACTGTTAAAATCTTAAGGACTTATTTGCTGATTAACTTAAAATGCTGTAATCTTTCACTTCCTTTAACAAACAGTAATACAGAGGGACTGGTTTTCTCTTGGAGCACCTAGAAACACCAGCTGCTGCATGTGCCAGGTGGCAAGTGATGATCATCTTTTGCACTTTATCACTATTAGCAGCAGAGAAAGGATGGCACTTTGCTGGAACAGAAATTCTAAAAAAATCACCAGCATATTAAACATAGGAAGAGAAAGGACTATGAAGACTGACATAATTTTTTCTATTCTCTTGGGCTTATCCAGAAATATCACAAAAACCACCAAGTGACTTCAGTAACTTGTACCCCATGGCAAGTCCATACCTTCCCACTACTGACAGGAAAAGGGATGAGGGTGGCTAGCACAAACCCAGCAGTGGCAGCAGACAGGGAAGTGATGAGAAAGATTTCACCTCAGGTTGACTGTAGTTCTTCTCTTTGATATTTTTCCCCCATTTTCCTTTGTCTGGCCTCTTATTTGCTCTCCGGTTAGACCTGAGGTGACCTGTCATTTCCAGACTGCAAAGACAAGAAAATGTACACTGCTTAATCGTCCTTCTGAATGGACCTTGTCACTTTGCTGAATGGCATGCACTGAAGATGTCTCGCTGTTGTAGCTAATTCCCTGCACAGAACAAACAGCTCCAGCCAGCTGGCCAATGTTCATAACTACCTAACATTTATCCCATCTAATTCCCAAAGTGAAAGCAACTTTGCAGTTAGTGCAGATCACTAGCAGCTCATTTGTAGCAGAATAGCTCATCTAAGTGCTAATAGAAGTCATCTTTGATTACCAGTATAGTCAGGGAGATTTAGACTCCAGTTGAAGTAATTATTTCCTTGACTAGCATAGACAAAATGAAATGGTGTTAAAGATTGAAAATGCATGGAAGAATATTTTCATTAAAAACTGAATATAACCATTTACTAATTTTAATTAAAGTGGCATCATTTGTATTGCTCTAGTTAAAGGTTTACTGGTATTTCTGGCATAAGTAGACTGTCACTTATCATAACTTCTCAATATACATTTGCAGTGGTGAGGTAAAACTTAACAGGGTGTATTAGCTTGGTTTTAAATATTTTTTAATGCTAATTTAATACATATTCAGTGTAAGTACAAATTTAAACCCAGCTTTGTGTGGAATTAAATGTCCTTTCTCTAGAGCTGTGTTGTATTAGAGAATCTTCTTAGCATTAACCAAATGAGTTTCCTGCCCTGTAAAATATTTTCTGAGTTTTCTGGTTTTTTCCTACTTTCTGTATTATGAGGTCAAGATTCTGCCAAAGTTATTGACAATAACAAATACCAGCAGAAAAATCAACTCTGCCTTAAACTAGCTGGAACTGCCAGCATCTAATTCTCTCTTTTGATGCTGGCAAAAATCATAAAAAACTTATCTGATCCTCTGCACCCATAGTCCATGGCTCACTATGGTATTTGGGGCTCAGTCCTCAGAACTTCTTGCACTGGTGTGTCCCTTGATGACTTCCATACCAATCCTTGCAGGGTCTCTTCTCTAGATTCACAAATTTTGCCTGTGAGCTTGTGAGCAGAGGCTATGCAACTTCACCTATGAACTAAACACCAAATTTTTGTGTAACCATGATGATGGGCAATTCCATTTCTGCTGCACAAAAGCAGTGGCTGCACAGGTGTCGTCAGCTGCAGGTGGAGAGTAGAAACTGGTCTCCATGGAGTAAAACTGCGTGTGCCATGATTTTGCTGAGCTTTGAGTTTATCTTTTGCTGAAAGATAGGAAGAGACCTTGCAGAGCAACTGTCCCGGTGTAGAAACATCTCTGAACTGAAGAAGATTCAAGGAGAAGCAGCAGAGGGAGGCTGAGGAAGGGCAGACTGGTCAGAAAAAATCTCTCTTCCTTTCACACATCTTGACAATCAATGTCTTCTGGGTTTGCATTTAAAGAACACCTTGTTTGAGATTTTTTTCTATAGAATTATTGGGAAAAGGAAAAACTTTAGAATTACGGCAAAAGCTCTGCTTTCATCAGACCCCATAGAGGGAATAAAAACATTTTGCTCAGCTCTCCCAGTTTCTTTTCTTTGCAGGTAGCAGTGAAATAACTCCCACAGACTCAAAAGGGATGCCTATGCTCAACTGAAGGTCTGAGCCAGTTCCTGAGGTTCCACTTAGGTTTTATCCAGGTCTTCCCCTTTTCCTTGTAGATGAGACAAAAAGAGATTAAGTACAGGTTCTGAGTGCACAGAACCCCAAAGGCAAACAAAATTTGACTACTGAGCTGTGTGCATCCTTTTCAGGCAGAAGGAATAGAGTTGAAGGCTGATTCTGTACTTCCAAGCTCTGTGAGTTATTTATCTCACTCCAGAGATACAGCTGTGACTCTGCCAATGTAAAGCAGCTTTCTCTTATCCATACTGAGTGTCATAGAGACAAGCCTTACTTATTATCCACATCCACGCTATGCTTACATATTCCAGCACTAGATGCTGGGAGATGACTGTGATATATTTTTGATTTCCTAAGCAGTGCTGCACACGTAATCCTAGGAAGTGCCCAATAGATTATTGTGGGACAACTGCTCTTCTATCACTGACTTCAGGTACTTCAGCTATTTTTGCGTGACCTTGCTCCCAGACTTGTCAGACCTGGACATCACTGTGCATTTGTGGTGGCAGCTGAGTCAGCAGAATTTTGGGGAGCTACTATTTGCTGAGAGTGTCAACCAGCGTGCAGGGGGGAGCCAGGCAAGGCAGGCTTGGGTGCTGCTCACAATTTGTGACGTTCCCCTTCCTTTCTGCTTCCTGAGGACTGACTCAGCATATCAGGGGGACCAAGTTCTTCACAAAATAACATCTTCACCCACTGCTCAGCAGACTGCAGAAGTGCTGTACCTGTTGCTCATGAGGCAGTAACAGCTAGACAAGCAGCTCCTTTCTTTGCTGAAAAGTTCCCTCCTATGTTGCCATGGATATGATGACCTGTTTCTAAACTCCTTTTTCCCCTTGCAATATAAGATCTCCACTATGATCTCTACATTTTGATCCATACTAAATATAATTTTAAATTAATTACTGTTCTGCATGTGTCTTGTGACCACCAAATTGCTCTGCAGTTTAGTTACTTCTGGTTCACCTTCTGCCAGTCTTTCCAACCAAATCATCAAGTTAAAAGCAAGGAGAAGGAAAAGCTGAATTGGGTGAGTGGGTTTTTCACTTGTTTCCTGTTTCCTTGAGAGATGTTTTGTGCCACAACAACAGAACTGAAATGTATGTGGTGAAAATAATTTACAACCCTGTTCCCACGTGCAAGTGAAAGAGATTCAGAGCTTCATCAGTAATTCTAGAGAGAATAATCCATGCTAACTCTCCAACATATTTATTCATCAGCTGTTCTTGTTTGCACAACATATGAAAGGAACAAATTCTAGGAATAATAAAAAACACATTCAGGTAAGAAAATGAAGCCTGAACTCCAAGTATCTAAGAAGTTGTCATTGTGTGAGGGGATTGTTTCTACTTTTTTATGACTGTGATAGATGTGTATGTACAGATCTTCTCCATATATTTTCCTTTAGAAAATACCACCTAAGAGCACTGTTCTTCCTCTGTTATTTGTTCTTAAGAGTCACTTTTCTCTGACAACAGCTCCTTCTTAGGCAAGCAATGTGAAACATCTGTGCATGGATCTGAATATTGAGCACATCTGCATTAGTGTCAGAGTGGCCAAAGACAACAGCAGAGTCACACTCACTTCTTCCTCTGTTGTGCTACAGTCCCTGAAATGTTCTGCTTTGCTTTCACCTCAGGACTTACTCTATTTCAAGCTTTGCCTTTAAGATGTGCCACACCACAGTGGCAAACACCTTTACCCACAATGTAAGGAGTAATCTGCTCACCATTTTTCTAGAAAGAGGGCTAAAGCTGGATCCCCTACTGTTCCTATCTGGTTGAGCAGGGAGAGAAGATAAACTTGAGTTTACAACACCTTTGTCAGCAACAGAGAAGATGAGGAGAGACATATTTTATTTTAGAAATAGTTTGTGGGTTTGTACCCCAGGTGCTGCCATCCATTCCCACTGGGCCTTGACACCACGAGGCACAATCCCAGCAAGGCAGTCTTGTTGCTCTCCCTGCAGGAGGTGGAATCCAGAGGGCAGGGTGAGGGTCATTTGACTCCACACAAACACCCAGGACATGGGAAGTCTGAGCTGAGACTTATATTGGTGTTTCTATAACAAAAATCTGAACAAAGAGCAGAAGCGTGTGGAGGGAGGAGGAAGGGGGGGTGTTGTTAAAATGCTGCTGTAACTTAAAAGAAAGTAAATGGCTACAGTTCTTTGTGCACTGCTATTTGCAGCATCATTAAACCTCCCCTGAAGCCTTGCTATTTGAAACTAGATTTAGCCAGGGCCCATTATGAGCCCAGACTACTGCACAAAATTGCCTGCTTTTTTCATATAATGATGCCTAAAATATCTAGACCTGGGTGCCTCAAATCAGGCCTCTCCCTATTTACTTTCCTAAATTAGAGTCCATTTGTTATTCATGACTTGCTTACCTGTGACAAATAGATTGAGTTGTTCATACAACTCATCTTGTCCTTTCTCAGAGGAATTTATTGTCATTAAATATTCCTAATTTCCTTGCAGCACACTGAACTTTCTGTAATATAATCCATTCCAGAGGTTTTGACATTTCTACTTGTCTATCTCTGGTGGCACCTAAATATGAGAAAGGTGCTAGCGAGAGTTGGGTTTTAAAAAGTCCTAAATATTTATCCAAATTTAATCAATTGCTTTTCATGTTTCTCTAAAAACTCAATATTGGAATCAGTATGTGGTGCTAGCAGAAGGTCAAGTTATGAGTTTGCTGAGGGATTACCTGACTGCATCCAAAAAGCACAATAAAGGAAAATACAAAGCATTTAAAAGTATTGAAAATATATTGAAAATATTTTAAATACATTTCAGAGATGATGCATTAGGATATTTTTCTGGCTGATTTTTCCCTGTTACACTCAGTCACCACTGAAAACATACCTATAGCAAAATTTTATCTGCTTAAGCCACTTTGTTGGTAACAACATCTTCGTTCTTCACCAAATAATGACGAAGCCTTGAGGTAGAAATATATGATTTTTGGAAGGCAGGACATATTCTATCTTCCATGGTTTCTTGTGCTCCCCACTGCCCTGAGTGTCCCAGAGAACTCAGGTGAGCCATGTTGTCAGTCATCTGGAAGCGCTTCCTTCACACAGGCATGGCTAAACAATGTACAACTGGGGAATGCATCTTTGGACCCCCAGAGAAAAGAAGTGATGGAGGCTTTGCAGTAAGGGGTAGTAGCTCTACAGTGTTGTTTCTGGAATCTGCAAATTTCCTCCTTTGTGTTTGAATAGAATAAAATCCTTCCTAAGTCTCAGCATTTCCTCCCTAACCTGTGATGTCTAATATTGGCACACAGATGTGCTGACCATGAGGTCATCACAAGCTCCTATTGCTAGGGGCTTCAAGGCTCTCTGCCAGGTACATCTCTCCCTCTCTGGGGGATGTCTGAATGAGTTCTGTTTAGCAGGACTGGGGAAGCCTTCCATCTCCTCCCAGATGGACAGCCCTGCCTGAATTTCCTTCTCCTCCATCAGTCCCTGTACTGCAACATGCATACCCAAATCTAATATTTCTGATACTGTTGATATAGGTAGACTCAGCTTTACATACACTTACTGATGGTGTGACTGAGGCGCTGTAGGGCTTACAAGGCTGTGCTCCCAAAAAGTCCCCAGAATTCTCCTTTCACTTACAGTGAATTTCAACCACTTCCCAGGTAACATCTATCTCAACCACCTGCAAAACCCAGCCAACCCTTGGGTCATCATCTGTGACTTGTGTCAGGTCCCTGTGCTGGTACATGTAACATCCACCATGTTCTCTGTTGTGCCCACCAGTGTCCCTGGTGCTGTTTGCTCAGCCCATCCTCTCTGGCCAGGACTGAGCTGGAACCCCGTGGCTCCCTGCAGCACTGCAGGGAGAGGGACAGAGCTGTTCCTCCTTCCAGCTGAGGCAGGGAAGCAAAGCTTAAGGTGGGAAGGAAAAAAGAGATCACATAAATCCAGAAAAACACTATTGCTCCATAAAATGAATGACACGTTCCGTTCACTTGCAAAAGCTGACAACAGCAATTTGCACAGCAGGAGCAACTCCAGGCCATAGCACACAACCAAACACAGGGCCAGTCCTTTCTCTTCTTCATCAAGTACATGCTACTGCTCAACAGGAGGCTTGTTCTCCCTTCTTTGCAGCTACACACCACTGAAATACAAAGTATGGGCTTATAAATATTGTGTAATTGAATCTTACTCTGTGTACTCTGTGCTGTCAGGGGCACTGCCTTTTCTCCCAGCCACACATCTTTCAGCACTTGCTGCTGTGACTCCACATTAATACCTCCGTCTGCTGCTGGAATGTGCACTCACATCAGCAGCTCCTTCCAGCAACAGCACTATTAAAAATAATGAAATGTCAGGCTGTGCTACTGTGCATCTAGATCCATTATGGAAATGTGCTGCAGGACGATAGCAGCCTGAGCCAGTCCTCCATTTGGCTTTCAAAGGGAAAGATTCAGAGGAAGACCTGTATGGTTTGAAATAGCACCTGGGTTCCTGTCCATCGCTCACCTTTGCCTGAGCAGTGCTTCTCCCAAAAGATGCAACACTTAAGTGAAAGAGGTGCCAAACAAATCTTGCTTTTCTTACAGTCCTTCTGTTTGCAGACAGAACCCCTGCTATTTTTATTCACCAGAAGTGTGTGAATTAAAATGAAATGAGAGGAGGTTGTAGGCTCTAGAAGGAGAAAACTGGCATAAGATTTCAGGAGATTGGAATAAACAGAACTATAATGTAGGAAATTAAAATGTAATGTACACTGTACAGTCAGTTGTAAATACTGTTCACTATACTGCCAGACAGATCAATAATATTCTGTNAGTTCAAGAAAAGGAAAAAAAAAAACGCAGTTCGGAGAACTTCTCTGCCTCGGCTAGCAAAAAAACTAACAAAAAGCAAAGGAGAGCTCTCTTCTGCTGTCCACACCCCGCTAAAAACACAGACTGAGTGAGTCCGAAAAAACTGCCGACCCTTATCTTCATGTTTTGAAAACAACTACCTCAAGAATTCCAGTGTGTCTTCTTCACTCTCAAATCCAATTTTTAAAAGTACAACACTTATTTCTAAGTAAAACAGATAAATGAAGATACAATTTAGCATCAACCCAAAACAGATGCCTGGGCTGTCACTTACCTGTGTGTTGTATTGAATATTCACGAGTGCACGCACACACACAGGTGGACAGTAGGACCTAGCAATGGCATATGAAAGACATAAATGGCACAGAAAGTGGCACATAAAGTTGTTTCTGAGCAATCTGGGATTCCAGAGGGAACCATCTTCAGATGTTTTTGTAGCTCCAGGACCATGACCCCCTTACTGGATAGGGCTGACCCATTGTCCATTCACTACTTCTGTGTGTGTAGCAGCAGAACATCAGAGCTGCATTGCCCTGCATACACACTCTCTGTATTCCCCAGCCATAGCCATGAGTAAAACAGACTGATCACATGAGGGTCATGAGAAGGCAGCAAATCTGTCAACTTGTCAGGGATTTTGACTGAGCAACAACCCTCAGCAGCTGGGATACACCTGGTAGCCCATGCAGATAATCAGGCAACCATCAGCAACAAACACAGTGCAAAGCAAATGTTCCGTGTGTGCTTGAGAAATGTATGATCCATAAAAGCCCCATTCCTAACACTGACATACCTAGGCTGGGCTCTGTCATGTCAGAAATTTCTAGAGAAGAGTCAGCTCAGCTGAGGGTGGTAGTGCTATCATAAAGAACAGCAGAATAGCAACAGGTAAATATGTTCTTGCATTATCTGGTGGTGGTGGGAATATTTATTTGACCAACCCCAGGTGTTAGCATGGGAAGGATTTAATTGCTTGATTACTTGCAACCACTGTTCAAAAACATTAGAACACACATGTTCTCAAAAATTCTGTATACCTCCTTGACCCGTAAATTTTTCTGCACTGTTACATCCTAATATATCTTCAATTTTTGGTGATAAATCCCTGAAATTTAGTGGCCCTCTAACTGGGCATTGCCACCTTTACTGTGTTTTAGGTAATGTGAAATGTTACATAAGCACTTGTTACAGAAAGGGCAGAAATAGAACATAGGCTGTCTGAATAGAAATGGTCTCTGCAGGACTGGTTCCAAGCATGTGATCCCAACCCCTCAAACTAAGCAAGTTTTCTTATCAATTTCAGGAGGCTTTGGGTGCAACTAAAACTTTTGCCATGAAAGTACCTGAAAAGACTTTAAATTAATCCAACACAGGCAACTACATCAAATGTCAGGCTGAAACAGAATTATAACCATTGAGTGTCACCTTCATTTCATCTTTTAAACACATAGTGAGATACATCCCTATTAAAGGATCATATTATCCCTTCCTCTATAAATCACCCCTTAACATCACCAGTTAATCCTTTGATATTGGCAGTGGCAGTGTCTTCAAACAGCATCCCAAATCAATGGTCCATCCCCATTACACACAGGTTAAGAACCACACAACATCCCCAGCCAACGGCAACCTAAGCCAAAGTTACAGCAGCAACACAAGAACACACTGTCATAAAATTTGCAGTCATCACAGGAACACCCCCAGGAAGCAGGATCGATATAATTAAAGAACTGCTGTGGGATATGATAGCAAAAATAAGTCAAAGTTTGGGGAAGTTCTCTGAGAAAAGAGTAGCACAATGATTTTACTAGAAGGATTTTACCAACAACAGCTATTGCCTACAGTCAGCTTTAAACATGAGCTGCTTTGAGTGCTGAGTGTGAAACTGATTTTGCTTTTCACCACTTCAGCCACATTTTTTCTTTTTTATGTGTAACTTCTATTCATATTTCGAATCATAACAGAACACTATTATTTGCTTGATGTTTCTGCAAATGTTTTTTATTAAGCCAAGAAGATATAGATTTGCAAGGTTTTAAGATACTGTTTCAGTTATTTCTTATCTAGAAATATGAAAATGATTTATGTGCATTTCTTTGTGGCTTGCTGGAATAACACTAAATTACAGAAAAATAAAAGCAGGGGAAATCATCCAGTCACTGTACAATAAGGGACTAAATTTCATACTTCAGTGCACTCCTGTTTTAGCAGAGAAATTCTGAGTGTGTTCAGATATACTGTACTGGGCTTTCCCCATACATACAAAACCACAAAATAACTTTCATAAGAAATTTGAATGAATTCTTAACAAACTTGGAGTTTAAGTATTAACTGAATAGTCATAAGCAAAGGGCTTGTAGGAGACATCATGTTCTGTTCACTTTATCATGAGTAAAACAAGATCCCATAATTAATTTTAGGTGGCATCTAAATAAGAAGTACTTAGTTCTCTGTCAAGAATAGTCCATGTTTTGTTTGATCACAGTTTAACCAACACTGGGGTCTTTTATCCAGCCCAGAGAAGACCCCACAACAGCCCCTGTACTAACAGTGAGTATACCATTGAAAATCAAAACTAGAGGTACACTTTATGGAGTTTTAAAGCTCCTTAACTACATTTACTTTTTTTTTTTTTAACATCTTCTTCCAAATATATACGCCAGAAAATCTTAAATAATGGTTCACCAACTTCCCATCTCTTCTAGGAAACTCTCTAAAACAGCCAGCAGAAGTGAACATGAGTTCTTCAGTCAACATGCAGCATCTTCACACAGCATCTTTGGGTGATCTGAGCCCTCTGCCCTGTGAAAGAAGAGTGGTCCCCTGGCAGTGCACTGTGCCTGGCAAAAAGACACTGCAGCACCATTGCCCCAGGGAAGCTGGGCTGAGGCAGGGTGTGACAGACACCTTGCAGAAACCTCATCTCAGAAGGTGAGATTCAGGGGAGCTGAAGCTTGTATGCTGGAGAGAACAATGCCAACCAGACTGGCTCTAATCAAGTCAAAAGCATGTGACAAACGTCAGCCTTGGTGGAGCATTGGTTGGGATATGTCATTATTAAGACATTGCTAAAGCATTAACTAAAGCAGATTCCACACAAGCTGTGAGCAGTAAATGAACTCCCTGTGCAACAACGAGCTACTGAGTTTGGGGAGGTGCTACAAGACAGCATCCTGCTAAATATGCCTGCAAAATAACTGAGGGAGAATGATGGAGTAAGGAGCACATTTGCTGAGCCAGTGCCACTGATAGAGACGGAAAGAACACACCCCGAGTAAGGAACACGCATAGGATAATGCATGATTATTTTGAGCACTGTACAAATAAGTCACAAACAGACTCTGCCCCAGCACAGCAGAGCCAGAAGAAGCTGTGCTTGTAGCGTGCCACAGATGTTAACACTTTGTCTGCTGGATGTGAGTGGGTTGGTGCCCTCTCCTCTGGGCCCTGCTCCCAGACTGGCCTTTGCTGCTGAGCTGACACTGCAGTTGCTCTGCCTTGAGCAAGGCATCTCTGACAGCACCAAGCAGCACATCACAGCTCCAGGCTGTCTGAGGCTGCAGTACTGACATGTAGACAAGGAAGGACCAGAGAACAACAGTGAATTAACAACTTGACTCCTTCTTGCTGAGGAGTATGATTCTGCCAAGTTCTGAATTTCAGCAGATTTATTAGGACAGCATTTTTAAAAAGGGCAGCTCTGCTTTTCCCTGCAGAAATAGCATTTGTTTATACCTCAGGGTCCTACTAATGGCCAGGGACCACCCATGAAAGACATAAGCCTGAGAATATTTCTGAGAAGCTCAAACATAAAATTATTCATTATTTACAATAGTATTTTTTGTATCGTCTGTCAACTGTTAACTGCAGAAGTTAATACAAATAAAATGAGGATGCTGTTTTGTTAATTTGCTTATGAGAAGTAATTGCAGTGCAGTGGATTATTGGTTACTGACAGCATAACAGATCATCTTTTCAGAGGGAATTATCTCCTTAGGAAGGTATCAGGGTGTCATGCAGAGCTCAGAAAGAGGTAGATTTGAGAAAAGGACTAAAAAGGACTATGGTGGGTCTGGTGAGTGTCTCTTACACCATCTCATCGTAGCCAGCACAAGATGCTTCAGAGAGAGCTGCAAGAGCTCTTAAAATGTGTTTTGAATAACTCTAGTGATGAACAAGAACCTCTTTTAGCACAGGCAGGAGTGGTTCTGTACACACCTGTTTCTGAGCAGCCAGCCACCACGTAAAGATGGACAAGTGGGTGGGAGCAGCCACCTGCCAGTACAAAATGGCATCTCTGGAACCTGCTTGAACATTTCTCTATTCCCTCCTAGATTAGCATCATTCTGCTGCCCTGGGATTAACCTGACTGATCAGCACTGCTTTTATTTGCTAAAAAACTGCAAAACAGCTCAGATTTGCCCCCAGCTAGGATATGCAGAAAAGTCTCAAGAGGTTCTCAATCTCCACTAGGTCATGGCTACCAGAATTACTCAGAATAAGTGAGATTCATTTCACTTCACTGTACATATCTAAACGTTAATCATCTTTATCTAAGCAAGTCACCCTGGGCTCCCTTCTGACTCTGTGGAGAGAAATGGGCCCCTCCAAAAGGCAGCTCATTTCATCTTCCTGTAGAGGATGCCTAAGATGGATGAGATGAGCTGCCTTCTGGAGGTGTCTATTTCTCTCCATTAGCTATACAGAGGGCCTGAGGTGATGTGCTTGCACTCTGATGATTAACTCACAATGTCAGAAGCTAAAGGCAGAAGAATCCCACGTGCAGTGCATTCAGCATGTGAGCAGCCAGCCCTGCAGACAGAAGGGATGGGTTTATAGAGCACATTGTTGATAGCCACTCTGGTGGCTCCTTCTAGCACTGCAGAAGCATACCTGGTGACATGCCCAATGACCACCTAGGAAAGAAATACCAACCTAAATGTAAAGAATGGAGCAGGAAAGGAGCCGGGCAATACATTAAAGAAAGACAAAAAGAAATGTGGGCAGATAGCAACCAGCCAACAATTCCCTGCTGGGTTTTTCCTGCCCAAAACATCATGGTTCAGCATGACCAGTCACATCTGAATGACCCAGAGCTGAAGGAAGGCAGACTGTGGCTAGCCCACAAGATGGTCTTACACTACTTTTCCCCATGCATCCACAGTTCTGCCATGAGGGAAATTTGGTAGGCTGAACAGATGCATGCACACATACCTGAATGCATATGAAATCTTGCCTGAAAGTCATGTTCCTTTCCATGGCAAGACATTTGTGATACCTGAAAGGAAGCAACTCAGCAGGCTCTACATCATCTACCTACAAATATGCTGAGGAAATCACTGATCAGGTTGAAATATTGCTGAGATGTAGTAAGAGATGATCCAGTTGTGGTGATTCCTCCCCACCATGCATGCTGGGTATTTTTCCCCAGTACTACTTTGTGGAAATTGAAGAGTCCTCTTATCACCACTCAGAGCTGGGCAGATAAGACACAAAACTCTCTTGAGTACTAGCCTGGTGCCATAATTACTGACTAATGCTGCCTCTGTAGCCTGTCACAAGAACAGTTTTTGGCAGTCATTTCAGCTCCTTTCACAGTCACATGAAATTAATTTAATTAGTTTTTAAAATCTAAAGAATAATGGGATTTAATTGACTTAATGTGAAACTTTCTGGGCTGTCACTCCACCCAGCTTCCGATCAACTTGGAATAATTCAGCTGTGAGTGACTGATGTTTGTGCCTTTCATTGAGAACACTTTGTCTCAGTTAAAATCCTTCCTTCCATGCTTAATTTTTGCATAATACCGCTTTTATTTTTCAATCTGTGTTTTCATTTTCTGGCCCCTTGGATGAAGGGCTCTCCATGTGGCATTGATACAGCCACCTCCTGCTCCTGGAAGTTTGTTTTACCTGTAGCTGCAGTGTGTTAGGGCAAGATGGATGAAATGTAGAGTTATTGGCTGGGACACAGGTCAGAATGGAGTCAGACAATCATGCACATATCTAAATAAATACTAATCAGGATAATAGCCCTGCTGAAGATTATGGCCCTGTTATGGCTGATGTATGAATACGTATCAGCCTTATCATCCTCCTCTAATGCCCTAAGAGAAGAAGCTCTATGGGAAGTCGAAGATGGAAATTTTATTCAGCACTGATGACCATAAAAAATGCTTGGGAATCTCATTCCTTTGTTGTTCAAAGTTTGAGAATTGTATTAGCACATGATTAATGAGATCCAGAGATTGCTCTTTATGTATGCCATCTTCCATTCTCATTTTAGATCATGGAGCTCTCCATCAGTCTTGAACACACTTCACCAGAAAGCACCAGGACAGATCTCTTTCATTTTTCTGTCCCTTTGGTAAAGTGGGAGAGACAGGAGCAGAGAGTTAGTGAGCAGATTTTTAAACCAACACTCCACATTAAAGCACAAGTTTCTAAAGCTTTGAATAATAATACCATTCCTGATTAGTGATAACCTCATTAGAACAAAGCAGAGGTTCTTTTGCTTCTGTTCTTCACTTCTTGTTTTCCTTGCATCCCATGCATCCTTCCTTCCTTAGAAAAGCAGAAGACTTTAAAGATTCTCCTGTGAGATTTTATCCAAATTATTTGGTATGTGGGGAAGCTTTCATCCTACCTATTTTGGTAGAAAATATAGCATCAAGGTTGCATTTGACAAAGTAAACATTACTAGTAGAGATTATTACATTCTCAGAGGGAACAACTACTTGATTTTTAGTCACGGATGGCCTCTAAACTCTCTCTATGGTATTTCCATAGGGTATCTATCGCACTGTTCAGTGTATACATTGCAAAACGGAGCGACTCCACTCCCGTGTGTTCAAACAGCGTGGATGCCACGTTACAATCCCAAAACACTCTCGCAAGCCCGCATGGTTCTCACTCCAGCCCCGCCTGTTCCAGGAGCGCATCTCCCGCATCGATTAACACCGGCTGGTCAGAGACGGGCTGCGAAGAGCGGGCAAGCCCCGCGCAGGCTCTCCCTCTTCCCAGGCAGTCCCCGCACCAGGTACCAGCCCTCGGAAGCGGTGCCCGCCGACACAGCTCTGCCCGCACCAGGGCGGGCTGAGCTCCAGCCGGGAGCGGGCTGATCCAGCGCCGCAGCTGGGCTCCCGGCAGGGCGGCAGCTGGAGCCGCCCCACGCCCCGGCAGGGCAGCGACAGCGCCCCCGGCACGGCCCCAGGCGCCGGGGAGGAGGAGAGCCGGCAGGGGCAGGGTCCGCCCGCTCCGCACGCCGCCGGAGCCCGGAGCCGTCGTACCCAGCAGTGCCCAGCGGTGTCCGGCGGTGTCCGGCGGGCGGAGGTGCTCCCCAGCGGGCGCGGTGGGGCGGGGGTGATGCCGTGTTGCCGCCTCCGCGGAGCGGAGCTGCTACATCCTCACCCTCGTTCTCATCCTCATCCTCAGTCTCTCCCTCCCCTCCCCTCGGCGCGACCCCGCCGGCTCCCCCCGCGCAGGGGGCGGGAAGGCAGCGGGCGCTGCCCGCGGTCGCGGCGCGCCCCGAAGTGGCTCCGCACGGCGTTTCCCCCACCCCNGGCGGAGGTGCTCCCCAGCGGGCGCGGTGGGGCGGGGGTGATGCCGTGTTGCCGCCTCCGCAGAGCGGAGCTGCTACATCCTCACCCTCGTTCTCATCCTCAGTCTCTCCCTCCCCTCCCCTCGGCGCGACCCCGCCGGCTCCCCCCGCGCAGGGGGCGGGAAGGCAGCGGGCGCTGCCCGCGGTCGCGGCGCGCCCCGAAGTGGCTCCGCACGGCGTTTC
>VZTB01000164.1:530544-619743 GCA_013397245.1 Thryothorus ludovicianus
CCCCCGCGGCGGAGACCCCCAGCAGGGGCAACAGGAGCCGCAGCCGCCGGAGCTCAGGTGAGCGCCCGGGGCTGGGGGCGGCGGGAGAGGAACGGGACCTGCGGGGGTCGTAAGGAGCCGAGGGAGTGTGCGGGGCTCCTCGTCTGGCATCCCCCGCTGCTTCCTCGAGGGGACCGGCTGCGAAGGGAACCCTGCTAGCACAGCGGCGGGCGGGCAGCAGGATGCTGCCGCATGGTTTCTCTGTGAACCGAGAAGTTTTCCTTCGTGAGCTTTGAGGCGGGGACCCGGAGGGCTCCTCGGGGGCTGCAGGGCTCTGCCGAGAGCTGTGATACCGCGGGAGTCTCAGAAAGGGGGTGAGCGGCGGGCGTGCCCCACCCAGCGCGGCTTCCCCGCCGTGCCCGGTGCTCCCGCGGTCCCGGTGGAGCAGAGTGCTCTCCGGGGTTGTCCGGGCATCCCCAGTCTCTATTCGTGGTGCTGCGAGGTACTCTCTAAAGTACCTCTCAAAAGGTAAAAAGGTCAGTGCTCTCCCCTTGCTTTCTCAGACCGAATGGGGGCTGTATGGTGAACTGATGCACAGGATGTGAAAATAGTTATTCTCGGTACTGTACGATGTAGACTGTATTCCTTGCTTCAGAAATGGACCTCCGGGGGCATGAAATGCAGGTGTTGTACTGTCCACCTACCTGATAGTCCCCGTGACTAAAAACGAGCAGCAGGTGGAATCGAGACCTTCATTTGGCTGTAGGCTGTACAGCCCTTCAGTATCTAGAGAGATGGAGAGCAGAGAAGAGGGCTAGTTGTTTTATTGTTTGTAACCAACCTTATGCTTCAGGTTTGGGTCCATGGTGACTAAATAACATGTTATCAACAGCATAAGGCATTTAATCTGTGTTTAGTTATTTCCTGGTGGCTGTGAATCTTACAGAAAAAAAATCTGAAATGTTCACTTTCAAAGGATTTGAATTGCTATGAGATCATACACTCAAAAAAGTGGGGCTCTAAGTTAAAAAAGAAAATAAATAAAAAGAAAAAACCCCCCAAATCTGCACCTTTAATGATGCACCACTTTTCTATAGAGAGACATGTAAAAATAGCATCAACCCAGCAAAGTGCTTGTTAAACTCAAGTGAAGGCTTACATACCACGAGCTTCAGAGGAATTACTCAGAAGCTAAAGGCGAGGCTGAAGGCAAAAGTGCTTCTGTGATTCCCCAAATCGGGGCTTAAGTACTGTTCATTGAAGTATTCAGTCGCATGAATCACAGTCATTCAAAAGTTCAAGGCAGATCAAATCAGGGAAAACATGGACTGAACAGCATTGTCAGCCTCTGCACAAGAACTAGGTAATCACCAACCCTGTGGATTTTTCCTGGGATTTTTTAGGAGGTCTCTAAGTATAGAGTGAGCTGCTTTTTGCTGTCTTGAAATGAAGGTTGCAATCTCCTAACAGCCAGTAGCTCTCCATGGTCATGGATTGGCTTCAGCCTACCTTTGCATTTCAGTCATCTCTCAAACTTTGGGACTTGGGAGGGCACATATCATGGGATCTACCCAATTTTAAAAGAACAAGCACATAGAAAATTTCTTATTTGTTAAAACTATGATCTCTAATTAATTTGTAAGCACCAAAAGCATAGATTGTCAGGCACCAGATACACAGGTAGTTTTCAGGAACAAGAGCACTTTACAACATGGAAAAAGGACAACATTATATAATTAAGATGTCCAAAGAGTAGCATTAATTTCCAAGTAACTTGGTTCTTCTGTGAGATACACTTGGATTCCTATTAAATTAGAGAAAATTGTACTTAATTGTTCCCTGTTTTTCCTCTATTGACAAAGTCCTGTGCAAGCTGAAATAATCTGTATCCTTGGGTATCTTCCCATTCTTTTCAGGATGCAGATAAATATGCCTTTCTTAAGAGCTTTAATAAAGTTAAGATGTATGTTTGCTTGTATTGTTATTTAACAATTTCAGGAGCATACAGACAGAGGCAGTGTTGGTTTTGCTGTTCTGAGCTTTAGCCTCTTGCTGGTGATAATGTGCCTTTGTTGTTGTTGGGGGCAGTTTTTGGAGTTTTTTCTTTTTCTGTAAAACCTGCCAGTTTCACCAAGTGGTGACTTAAAGACAGTGGATGTCAGCTCTAAAACTCATGTTTCCCTGGTCCTGGTATTTCTGGTGAAATCCTGGTGCCCCTTGCTGGCAATTGCATTAGTAAGTCAAGAGGAAATTGGCAGCAGTCCCTTTTCAGACTGAGGGGTTTGGATTTAGCGTAACCTCTCTGTAAGAATGATATGTTTAAGACATAAGGATCTCTTCCAGGATAGGAAGCAGTCTCATATATTAAAAAGGGAGAAAAAAAAATTTCAACACAAACAGCAAGGAAAACCTTAAATCAGTTGAAAACTATCTGGAGAGTCATTGGTCAAACACATGGAGTACACCAGGAGAAAGAAAAAGGTCACCAGGCCAAACTCATCTCCATCTAATTACATTAAGTCTGTCAAACTAATCCCTGGCACAACTTGACTGAAAGTACTTCACTGGGTCTCCTTTGTAAAGTGACTAGTGTATTAAAAAGACAACAACCTATTTCTCCACATGCTCATGTAAATATGCCTGTTTACGAACAGCCCTCTCAACAGCGTTTGGTCTGTGTAAAATTAAATACCTGCCCAAGATTTTACTTCTGTGAACAGCTGGTGGATCAGCCCTTCTAAACCTTTTTACACAGATAATTTTGTGCTTTTGACAGATCTGGCAGTAACTAATGTGGGGTCAGTGGAGGTCACCGTGGTGGAAGTTCAGTTGGTGCAGATGAGGTCAGAATTTGAATGTAGCTGAGGTGAAGTAGAGATGTGATCTGCAGAAGTGAGTTCAGGAAGGCCAGGTAGGGAGCATCATGCTGAGCTGGGAATAATCTGCTGCACAAATGTAGTATGGGAAGCAGCTTGCCTGGAAGCATTTCTACTGATAAAAAAAGCAGTGCTGCGAGAAAGCCAGACTTTCCACACTGCTGCACAAGGAGGATTGCACCCTACAAAATATGTGGTGGGATTTGGTCCCACAGCTCGATGTTGATGGGGTCTTGGCTGAAGAAATCTGCCACTTGGGACACAGCTGTGAGTTACTTGGTGAGGGTGCAGGGAAGGGCTTAAAAACATGGTCTGAGGGAGATTAATCAGGCTCTTTAACCTCAAAAGTGAACTGAAGCAGGACGTACTTGTAGCCTCCAGATTTGTAGGTCTGCTCCAAAAGGAGGGGAGCTACCTGCTCCCTCTGCAGCCAGCATGGACTGAAGCCCCCCTGTAACCACAGTGTTAGACTGCTGAGAAACTTCCCATAGGGAAGCAGCAGTTGTACTCCTATCCAGGCAAGGAAATACCCTGAAAGAGTCACAGGTTATATCCTTAGATATCCTGGGCTTCAGTAGGACTTGGCATGGTGGCTTTTGTAACAGGGAGCTACTCTTACAAAGAGGCATTTTTCTTTAGTTTCACAGACAGCAAAGTCATCTTGGACAAAACAGCCTGAGCCTCTGCATTATTTAGAAACCCAATAAGCAAATTCAAATCAGCCCCAACATCTAACTCATCTGCTCACATGGAACTACCCTTTTCCTTACTGTTTCCTCAAATCCAGAATGGAAACAAGGAACCAAAATGCTGAAAGTAAGGTCACCTTATCGAAGAAAAGGCTTAATCTTACAAATGGCAGTTGCCAAGGGCTGCTGCATGGGGCTTTCTAAATACCGGTTTTCCCTCTGTTGTCTTTGCTGCCTGGATCCTTTTGGCCAGCTGGCAGCTTCTTGGCAGTACATAGTCTGCCTGCTCTCCCTGGACCAGCAGTGAAACACCTCACCACCTGACTGCTGGGGGCAGAGGATGTGTCCATTCCTGCCTCTGCTCTGGACACCATCCACATTGACAGAGTTTCCTTCTCCATCCCTTAGCAGCAACCCTTGCTGGGCACTTCCCTTCCCAAAGGGCCCTGGGGGTATGGGGTACAGTTTCTTCCTGCTCAACTCCATTCTTGCAGAAAGACACAGAAGGCATCTCTTTTGGGAGCAGGCAAATCAAGTATTTGTTGCAGAAGTTTAGAACAAGGTTGCCTTTAAATGTCACCCATGTTCTCCCAGGGGTCTGTCTGGGATCCTAAAAATGAAGGAGTCTTTGGTAGCACTCAAGCCATCATTCATTCTCTGTGGTACTATCCAAATATATGCAGCGGTACCATATCAGCAGCTCATCAAATAAGATTTAAAATGTTTGGGGGGAAGCATACTGCCAGTCCCCAAGCATTGTTACTTGGTCACTACCACTGGAAACCCTGTTCCTTTACACTTCTGGCCAAATGCCACAGCTTCAGCCTGGCAGGGAACAGGATGAACTGAGACCTTTAGCACCACACTTGCAGAATTATCCCTTTTTCCCTGCAAGACTTTCCAAATTCAGATATCCTGGAGGAATATCATGCTGACAGCTTCTAATTATGCTGCTGGTTGATTTACCAGTTTCTGCTTGTTTAAGAGCTAGAAGCCAAGGAAGGCCAGGAAAGGTGCCTTTCCTGAGCCCACGTTTCAGATGAAGTGGCATCTCTTTGGCAGAGCCTTAAAAAAGGAGGGAAGTAATACACATCCAGTTCTCCAGGATGGACAGCCCGCAGTCCCAGCATGGGACTTTGACTGCTTTCTGTCTCTCCAGACACTCTCTTTTTGCCTCTGGGTTTTTTTGCAGCTACTTGTGCTGTGGCAGTATCTCACAATTTTTGACTTTCCGTCCAGGGCCCAAATACACTGACTAGCTCCAGATCCACCTCTTTTTTTAATCTGCTCGGAAAGATTTTCGTTTATAGCGTAAGCAGCACAAAAAGGCAAGATAGTTATAGACCTATACATTTATTTACTTTGAGATTAATGTATTCCTCCCCACCAGCTAAATTGGACAGATATTCCTATAAAGGTTTTAGTGGTTCTGGTTTACTTTTTTTGTTTCTTTTTTATAATCAAGCAGCCCAGGTTATCTACCACCACAGACAGTGATTGCTACCTGCCCTGCTGTTCTGCTGTTTTGTGCTTTTTTTTCTTTTCCTTTTTTTAATACCCATTACAAATACTGATATAAATACCCATTTCAAACTAGGATAAGAGCATACAATGGGGTCCCACATAGCAACATGCTCTCTTGAACTGTGTCCCATGGGCTGCACCTTATGCTGCTCACATATTCCAGCATCATTCCTGTAGGAGACAAATTTGAAGCCAAGCATATAAACTGAAAAGGACCATTCAGAAAGATTTATGATCCTGTTTCATTAGAGATGCATACGTGGAATTATTCCCTCCCTGAAAGCACTGACTCAGAGCTCACATGTAAATTGCCAGGATAATTCCACTATTCCGTGTTTCACAGAATTGAATGTTCCATGCCTTGCTTCAAGTGTTTTGTTGATGAAAATCTTTCCATTTTCTCATAGAGAGAGTTTTTTAGACTGTTGAGCTGTAAGTATGCTGTCCTGACTTACAAATACACAATGACTGCCAGTCAAATTAATGTCTTAATTTTAAACTGGACAGCTTCCTATCAACACCACTCTGTTCTTGCAGTAATGCTTTTGAGTAGCAGCATTTTTCATATGTGTGAAGTTCTGCATTAGGGGAAACACTTGGAACTTAGCAAAGCTGTGTCCGTGTTCATATCCCAAAATAGCCAAAGGTGCAAAACCTAAGTTGGCTGCCAAGCAAAACCCTATCATGGGTGTGGGTGATTGTAATTCACAGGCACGATTCACATGTTTATACAGCAAATAATTTTGATTTATAATGACATTTCATTAAAGGACATTTAGACAAAGTGCTTTTTAAATTGCTGAAATAGATTAGTAGTTAGCATCCAGTTTGGAAAGTGAATGAGATCTGAAATGGGTTACAAGCAGGAACACGTGTTTTATTTATTAGATATTTTCCAAATGATTCTGCCAAACTTGTCAGGATCAGAGCAGTCTGACCAAAGTGAAGTGGCCCAGCTGGGTACATGCTGCATCCAGCTCTGTTTGACACAGCTCT
Organism: Thryothorus ludovicianus; assembly: GCA_013397245.1. Taxonomy (NCBI): domain Eukaryota; kingdom Metazoa; phylum Chordata; class Aves; order Passeriformes; family Certhiidae; genus Thryothorus; species Thryothorus ludovicianus. Next base: position 536,609 of record VZTB01000164.1, read on the forward strand.
GTTTGCTGTGTTTGCTATCACTGCTCAGGTGGTTTTCCACACAATTCATGCTCCCCTGAGTTGTGACAGTCAAGTGCCCACCTTTCTCTTCCTGGTGAGACTAATGCCTTTCTAGCTGTTATATTTCACAGGCCAGCAGAAAGCAGGCAAGTGGTCTCACAGGGTGGTAAATATTTGATAAAACTGGTTTGCATGGTATGAGTGTGAACTTCACAGTGTGGAGACAGCTAAAAATCAAATTATGCTGTGCATTATCTTCTTGAATTAAGAGCACAGATCACACTGGTTTTGTTCACTGGACTAAAACAAAGATCTGAAATTCCTGAATAGTTGGACAAATTATACATTTGAGGCTGGCATGAATAGAATACTCACCTGAGTTACAATTACACTTTCCTGCTGTATGTGTATATGAGCCTTTCTCTGGGCTGCATTTCACACAGTAGCAGTTTGCTGAGCCTTAGGAGAGTTTTCAGGGATATTAAAATACACAGTGTTCCTCTGAAAAACAGCAATCATCTTGTCCATATTGGAATTCCTCCCATGGATCCCTAAAATCTCACTCATTGGACACAACAAAGGACTGGGGGAGGTCTCATTAGCTATTTGAGCCTTTTTATTAGGGGCCTCTGATCTCCTTTTTTGGGTATTTTCCAGTTGTCAGGTAATATATGGACACAGAAGAAAAAGCCCCCATCTTACTGGGGAGAACAAAACAAACAAAAAAAGTTAGTAAGGAATAATAATAGACTCTTATTATAGTATAAGAAATAGTAGTTATCTAAGATCCTTGCAATTTGTGCTTGTAGAAGACTCTCTGTGATGGGACTGTGCTGCCTAACTGAGCCTCTGAGATTTGAGGGGTCCAAAATGCTGTTTGGGCATGAAGCACTACAGTCCTAGTTGCTCCTACTTGTGGAGAAGTTTGGAACAAGAAAGCAAGGAAATTTCTACACAGAATTTTTATTATTATTGTTGTTGTTGTTGTTTAAGATGTGAAACGAGTCCTGCATTTAACCTCTTAGTTATGTTGATCTCTGTCTTGAGAAGTTTGAAGCAAACACAGATTTTCTCTTCTCCCTGGTAGCTGCAGAAGTGTCTGTGAAAGACACACAAAATGGAGAAATCTTCCATGAAAAGAAAGTGTGTCAAATATACTCTGAAACCTAATAAATCACCTCTGAATCATGTTAAATGGAAATTAACACTTCTTAATGACTTAGTGTAGTCCAGTCGTCTCTTAGAAAAGGCTACAGTATTTAGTGTCAAAATATCGGTTTTCAGTCACTGTTGGTTTTAGGCTCTAACTTATGATTAAACATATTTATAAAGATGCTATAAGTAAATACATATCATGAAAAAGTAAAGCTTGCTTGTTTCCCAAGTATTTGATAATAGAAAAAGTGTTTGCACACACCTCACTAAAAAAAAAAGTACTTGTCATATTTCATAGAGGAGGAAAATACATATAAAGAAAACTAGATACACTGGAGACTTAAGCACAGTTTGCTTTGAAGCAAGTTTGATATGTGGGTGGGTGATAAATATACTGGGATTTACTGGTGGAGGTATTTGTAACTGTTTTCTCTTGCTGTCGAAAAGCACAGCATGGGTGTTTGGAAACTTACAATCCTGCAGTTTCTGCTAACTGTTCCTGTTAATTAGTGCTAGCAGAGAACCCTGCCCAATGCGGATGAAGAGCAGTCAGAAGAACAAGTGAGAACATCCTGCACAAGCCTTTGGGACATCCAAGCTCCATGAGGGGAGATGAACTTGACACTCATGCTAAGGCACCACTTTGCATTACCAGGAAAGCTTAAATTTAGAGTATGGGCAGGTCCAGGCACCAGGGCCTGGGGAGAAGTAGGGACTTGGCCCAGTCACAGTAATATATTGGAAGAAAAAAATCCTGCCAATATTCTTGAGTCCCTTGCTATCGCTACAAATTTATAGCACATGCTTTGAGGCTTTGTCCATATCCCTTAGGCACTGTGATGTCCACTAGAGCCAAGAGAGGTCTGGGAACTGCTGAGCACATAAATGAATTTATAATATATAATCAGATAGGGAAGAAAACGTTACTTAAATGTCTTCTACACTGTATTAACATATTTAACTTTTCTTAAGCTCATTTCCTTTATTCTTTGGTTGTGGAGGAAGATTTCCAAGGTAAAATTCTGTTAGCCTGGCTCCTGTATAATTTGGGGATTTCAGAAGGTGTGACTAGATCCAAGTGATCCAAGTGTGGGCTCTTCCCCAAGATATTCATATGTGAAGGAGCTTTTGCACACCCTGTATATGAGATCCAGGCTGTCACAATTAAAATGATCCTGGCTTTTCCTCATGGACTGAGTGAGCTGACAATCATCACCATCTGCTGGCCACACTCAGCACAATTCAGTAAGGCTTGTGACCAGGGGACAAGTATCTCACTGACCCCTGTCTGCACCCTGGCCATCCCTTGCCAGTGATTCTGCTTGGGCATCAGAGGAGGGTTGGGAACAAAACATACACTGAAAGGGAGGTTCCAGAGCAGCCAGAGTCAAACGTGAGAGTTTTCCCCCTTAACTGAAGCAGATTCCCACAAGGGGATGACCCTGAACTGCATCCATCTCCTGTGCTTTATGAGTGCTCCAGGTGTGACCAGCTCCTGTGTCACTGATCAGCCCCATACAGGAACACTCCTGTAAACACCTACAGGCATAATCCTTAAAATGCTTGTGGCTCTCCCTGCGGTGCAGCTGTGCACCTCCAGCTGCACCACTGCCAGAAGCAAGCACTAGAGCTGTTACCACACAGGCTCTGGAGCTTGAACTTGGAATGGAAAATGTAAAAGTAGGTTTAAAATGCAGAGGCTAGCATTTGCCTCATCTTGGGATTTAATTTTTACAGCAGAGCTTAAAGCAGAGCTTGATCTTCTCTTTTTCATGTATAGCACATTCTAGTCAGCTATTTAATAAGAAATTCACCTAACATTAAGAGCCACAGTAAAATAGATCTTATTTACTGATAGATTTATAGCCCAGAATCTTGCAGACAGCACTCTGTGAGCTGTGTGATGATTTTAATGTGCGGGCGGCATTTTCATGGATAAAATTTCCATTATTTCATAACCAAGCTGTTGCTTTCTAACCAGGCACACAATGGGCATTATTCAAGAGGAGTGGAAGAAATTTATCTTTCTTTCAGAAATTATATTTTGGATACATGTAATATCTCTCTTCTCTGTGTATTTAATTCATGATACTGATGATAACATGGTTATTTTCAAAAAAATATTTTTTCTCTGGGACTGGCTTATAAAATAATGTTTTTAAATGTTGTCTTCAGCAGAAAAGCTTGGTAATTTTCTTTTTAGTATTTTAGGCATAAAAAACCCAACAAATATCTTAATGGAACTTTAAATGTAACAACGTTTAAACAATTTCACTATCTGGTACAGCAGTACCAACACTGATCTAGTTTTGGGCCATTTTAGATAGTGTACTTATAAGCTGTTCCATGAGGCATGAAATCCTGCATGTGTGGTTCAAACTGTGCACAGTATAAGGCTGAGCAATTCAGCGTGATCATGAAAATAATTCTGAAAATCAACCAGTCTAAATTTTCACTTATGCTAGAATGGTTTTTGGCAGATAAAGGCCGGGGGAGGGTGAGTAGTAAAAGGATGTTAGAGGCTTGAAAAGAGCTTGAAGTGTGCAATGCATGTAAAAGTAGACCTCAGGCAGCGATTACCAGCAAGATGATGGTAAGAAAAGCACGTTATGTTCACTGAAAATTGCCACATCCTGGCCATCTAGCCATGCCTAAAATGATGCAGTTAAATTACCAAAAATTCCTTGGTGTGTCCTTGGTGTTTCCTTTAGCTATTGCACTGAAGGGTCAATGCACAGGGATCTAGGTAGTCTTTGGAGACATCTAGATAGTGCTTCTTGCAGAATCAATGTTGCCTTCAGAAATGTCCCTGGACAACTATTAACAGGTCTCAAAAATGATGTCTCTTTACCTAATACCATCAATCCCTCAAAAACTGTGTTCAATTCCTCTTACAAGCCTGTAAAATAGTGCCCCAAATTGCTGATTTTGTCAGATTATTTAGGTATAAATTTCCCTTGAAGCCATTTCCTGCATGCTTTCTATCCTTCATATTCAATTTGGGCAGATGTGTTGATGCATCACCCACTTCCAGTTACCCTCCAATGTTAACCTTCTTGTACCAGAGTTTTTCTCTATTTGCATTATCCTTTGCACTGAATTCACACGTGGATGTAGCCAGCACCTTTGGAAAAAACCAGAATGCCTCTGATTATGTAGAGATCTCTATACCTTCACCTCTAGACTCTTTCTAAATCAATATCATCCAAATAAAGAAGAATGTTTCCAATGACTCAAAAAAACCTTGCATTTTTCTGACATTTTGCATTCCAAACATTATCTAACTAAGACGAAAACCATGACTTACGGCTTGATGAGGGATCAAAAATGAGCTCTGTTCTTTTAATGGCCCCTGCAAATTCTGTTAATGTCCTCAGAAGTGAGATATATTTAACATCAGCTATTTTTTTTTTTTTAATGGCTAATACTCCAATTACTAGAAAGAATTGCTATTTTATATACTGCTTCTGAGACTACTAAAGGAAAGGGGCTGGGTTTGGTTGAAGGAGAAATTCTGCTGGTAAATGTCAATTGGACCAAGCCTCTGGTTCTTCTATACTTGAGGTTTCTCAATGCATCATCTTTCCAGGATGTTCAGATAGATGAACAGTTCAGTGAGTTCTGGTTTTCCTCAGCCTTTCCACAATTCTGACTTTGGTGAGACTTTCAACCAGTATTCCTTAAGTGCTGGGTTTTGCCCTCAGTTTCCCCTAATCCTGTGATGCCTGGTCACTGTTTGCAGGCAGCCAGCAGCACCCTCATGCCCAGGGGCAGGGAACTGGTCCTGACAGCCCAGCCATGGTGGGAGGAGGTAGACTAGCATGCTGTCTAAAAGCTGCTCATCCAGGGTTTCTCTCACTCTTAGCAGCATAGTCAGGGAACGAGCACACTGCCATAAGGAAGCACTCAGGAGCAGGTTAAACACTGAGGGAGGGAATATTGCTGGAACCCTTCAGAGTTGCTGTAGTTGTGTAGATGATGTGCTAATGCCCTTCATTTCTAGCCAGTGCTTTGTCTTTAAACACAAGGTGATGTTTCTCTTGATGTGCCCTCTCCAATGGCCCAACCACGTGCACCTCCCTTGGACTTAACAGGCTGACACTCAAGGGAGACAGTCAGCTGCTTTCCTTCAGTCTAGGAGCCAGGAACAGAAACATGGATAGAAGCCATATGAAGCACGTTGCCCCTGTCATGAGCTAATGACAGTGAAACAGGAGGGGGGACAAATTGGCCACTAGTAAGCAGAGCCTCTGAACTCCCATTTTCAGTCCAATGCATGCCCCAAAGCCCCACACAGGAGTGTGGGGATAGGATCCCTTGCTCCCTGTCCCAGCAGTGAATAGCCAAGCCAGCAACCACTAATAGACACCCTGCTTCGTGGATGCTTGCTTTCTTCCACCTGCATGTTCCCTAGAATGAGCTGTTAAAGACCGTGTAGAATATTTTCACTTGTTCTGATTCAAGAGCATCAAATTTGGCCACTGTTGCTTAGGTAGTGCTGTTTTTGCTGTTTCCCAGCAGAAATTAGGCAGAGGATTTGGGATTCAAATGTTTGAGATTAATGGGATTGCTCAGGTATCGAAGCAGTGACAAAATAGAAAGTTATTCCTAGTAGAAAATGTAATTAGTCCCTTTCAGCTCTTCAGTTTGACAGTAGCACTAACATCAATTATTCTCTGTTGGGAATATTCCATTTTAACAAGGTTCACTGTAATATCATCCTTTCTCAGTAGTAATCGGAAGAAAGAAGGCCTTTTCAAATCATTGTCTTGCTACCTTGAGATTTTTAACATTTAAGCCTCCCACTTATCAGCTGATGCCTTGCATTGACTTCAGCACCTGAACAATTCCAATACTCTCAAGTGTCTGGAAATGAACTCTTTTTTCCTCCCTCCTTTTTTTCTGGCAAGAGTCTGCAGAGAAAATCAACAGTGTTTCCAAGCTAAAAGGTATTGTTGAAACTAAAGTTAAAATCCTCAGGGTGGAGAAAATATGTCAAAATAATCTGGCAAAGCTATGAGCCTGGGTCTCGGGGAGAAAAGGTAGTTCTGCTGTATTGGTTTCAGCTTAATTATGAAGCTCTGGATCTCAGCTATGTTCCTGCAGTTCACAACAGTTCTTTCAAGCAGAGCATGCCATCCACAGGTTCTTCCAAAGGTATGAAATTATCAAACTCTGCATTCCTCAGGTGCAAAATATGCTTTTTTAAGAGTGGCGCAGCTGTCCTAGTACACTTATCTTGGGGAGTTTCACAGAGCCTGGTGCAGTTTGTTCTGCTTGGTTTTCTCAGGCCAAGGAGATCCTTCCTCCAAGCCAGCATTCCTGATGAAAGCTCACAGCCCTATACAGAATTCACACTTTCACTTAGTTTCTAACCTTGGTGCTCCCTCTACCATTTCACCATCTCTAATCCGAAAATCCCATCTCCAGTTTAGCATCATGTGTTTGAGACTGTTGAAACATGCTTAAGGAGATTTAAATGCACAGCTGTGTGACTCAATCCCCTAGATAGGTTTTATAATCAGCCTTTATGCATAGCTCCAAGTTATTTTGAATAGAGGACTGCTGAAAATAACCAGAAAAAAAATTAAAGAAATTTTAAGTGATCTCTTTTCCCACACCTCCAGATTGAGATACTGTGTGGTTAAATATCTCTGAATAAAGCTGTTCTAAATTAAATACCAGCTTTGGTGGTATATAAGATGATGCTGGCCAATAAAAAGTACATAATATCCCATCAAGATGTTGAAGCTTTAATCCAGAACACAGTGGGAGTGGTGTGTGCTGCTGCCAGCACACCTGGCCACAGCAGCTATCTCACAGAGTGCTGTACCCTGATGTGGCCCATTTCTGCCTACGGGATTTGCTGTTCAGATGTCCAGGGCAGATTGCCAGCTCCTTACCCAAATGACACCTCGGGAGGTGGTGGGACAAAATTAAATCACTGTTGTGACTCAGACAAAGTAAAAAAAAAGAGTAGGAAGGGCTTGATGAAACTAGTGAAGGGTCTGGAGCAAAAGAGTCTTATGAAGGGTCTTATGTGGAGCAGTTGAGGGAGCTGGGAGTGTTTAGCTATAACAAAAGGAGGCTCAGGGGAGACCTTGTCACTTGGTGCAACTGACCACCTGAAAGGAGGGGAATGTTGGTCCCTTCTCCCAAGTCATAAGCTAGAGAACAAGAGAAAAATGCCTCACATTTCATCAGGAGAGGTTTAGATTGAATACTGGGACAATTTCTTTACTGAAAGGGGTGTCTAGCTTTGGAATGGGCTGCCCAGGGAAATTGTGAAATTGCAGCCCCTGAAGTGCTTAAAAGACATGCAGATGTGGCACTTAGGGACATGGCTGTGGGTTGCACTTGGCAGTGCTGGGCTAATAGTTGAAATGGATGACCTTAAAGGGTTTTTCCATTTTCCAAGGGCTAAACCATTCTGTACTTCTGTGTCTACCACAACTGGACAACATCCAGCTTCAGTCCATGGTGCCTTCAGAAAGGTTACAAAGTTGGGTGTTCTTTAAGGGCTCTCAAAAATCTTTGGGTTCAGCGGGGAAGCTGTTCTGCCTCTGGAAAAGCAGGGGTCTCCTGCAGAGAGGTTTATTCCTGGCTGCTATAGCGTGGAGGCAGTCCACTTGTCGTAGGGACTTGGACAAAAATGAAAAAGCATATTTGAATCCAGTTGAGCTGAATAACTTGATAATTTGAAACATTTTTTAATGATTCTACCGAAACCCTCATTTTAGTTGATGGGGTTGTTTTTGCGAATTGTTAACAATTAGAGATCACCTTTGAGATGGAAATATCTTAGAATTTGTTGTAAAAGGTTTTTAAAAGTAATCCATGTTTTATTTACTCTGTCACCAGATCATTTCATGTGCTAATGTGCTGGGAATGTCAAGCTGTGCTGATAAGAACAGTTTTCCTTCTATTTGTTGTTACTCCTGTGTAAATATAATTAAGGCAAAAAGTGCCTGCGGGGTGCCTGATCACATGCGATAAGTAGGTTTCCTTTTTGCCTCCTAAGGCAAACACACCCAGAGCTCAAGGTCTCTGGGAAAGACCCAAGGCTTAGGGACAGCACCTTACCTGCTAGCCCCTGAGCCCACATCTGTTCTGCGCAGGAAATCATGGAAGGTGATTCACTGGGAACGAAATATGTGTCTCGTCTTCAGCATGGCAACAGATCCAGCAGCTGCCTCTGGAAGTACTGTCACATTCCATGTTAGGCTTGTGCTGAAAGCCTTCTGAATTTAGGTTTATGTTGCAGCAAGACTCCAGCAAATGTGGACTCTTGGGAAAACTAGGATTGGGAGATTTGGGAGTCATTATCCCAAAATTTGTGTGAAAATTGAAATCTTTCCGCTATCTGCCAAGAACTTTGTGTTAGACTTGTGAAAGAAAGGTATGGAGTGATGTCAAGGGCACGTGTCCACGTATCAGAGCTGGAGCCAACGTGTCAGCAAAGCTTCTGTGTAGCACAGGGCAGAGTATATAAGGGCACACTGGAGACATCCAAGATGCAGGGGAAGACAGACTTTGGACACAACTATGTCCTAAGGGTAAACTTTGAAATTTGCTAATTATGCTCTAAAGCACTTCAGGGAACTTTCAGTATTCAGTGGGATTCTAGCTGGGCACGATACACCCAAAAGGTAACTTCATCCACCTGCTGGAGGCTTCATTGTGTCAGAGACCAGGCAGACAAAAAGGGTGGCTTGATCCCAGACTACACAGCAAGCAGTCATTTGAGATACTCTCACCGTTCAGAGTCATTTAGGCAGTGCCCTATGCATTCTGATGACCCCTACAAACCAGACTGGTTTTGATTAAGTACCCAAGAGTGGTTTCAGATTCCTGATATAAGACCTTTCCAGATAAGGAGCTTAGTGTGACTTGGTCAAACCACTCCATCACTACACCATATAATTTGAAGCATATAATTTGACACTGTGTAATCCATCAGAGTTCATCTATCTCAACTAAAAATGACTTTTGTACATGATTATATGAAACCCTAATTCTGTCCCTTTTTCCAGTTCCCATAAATTAAATGTGCTCAGTAGAACACTGAGAATATATAAGTGAAAAGATCAACTCTCTGCCCTTTTACACTGGCAAAAGACTGTAGCAGACTGCAATTAAAATGTAGTCGTAACTTGTGACACAAAAGAACCTCGGCTGAACACAATTAGGAAAAGAGAAATGATGATATATTGCCTGTGTATGATGGAACTGCAGATGGACAACAAAGTGTCAATAACTTGAAGCGAGAGTGGCTGGTGTTGTTGCTATTTTTTTTCAAGCATTTCCAATATCCTGTGCCAAATAATTTCAACAGCTTCCAGCTATGAGGAAATACATAGGCAAAATTTACTGCTCTAAGCATATATTCAAGAGGAGGATGGAGTAATTCTTTGTGCTAATCACTGTGCTGTCAGCACACTGTTGAGTTGTGAGTGTTTACTGGGTGATGAACATAGGGAAAAAATATTGTTTATCTGTTTACATGGCTTTTTTTAATACTAGTTTTACCATCTTAACAAAATGTCAGATACACTTGCCTTACATTGGTTTCAGCAGAGAGATCAGCTGGAATAACCTATCAATATAATAATGCTCACGAAGATGCAGGGGTGAAGAGAAGACAAACTATAGTAAGATTGGTAGTATAGCAGCATCATTAACCTTTTTCTCTTTCCCGCACTAAATTTTCCACAGACAAGAGTGTTAGTAATTTTAACTTTGATTGAGAACTGCTAATATCCACTCACAGCATGTGGGAGCAAACAGGCACTTGGATAAATCACAAAAAAGAAAACCACTTAGCATACTGCTTCTCTCAACAACACCTTTTTGTGAAGGTGCAAGGCTGAGTGCTGCAGTGAGAGCGCGTGGAAGACAGACCTGCAACAGCCTCCTGAAGCATGCTCAAGGACAGCCCCTCTCAAAGAAGACCAGAAGGTCACATTTGACTTTAAAGATATTCTGATATGTTTAAAAAATTTAAGTAATTAAATAATTCAGCAAATGAAAGCCATCAGGATTCTAATGCAGTGTTAATGGAGTCTCTGAGAAATCATGAAGATGAGTTTCATGAGTGACACAACAGGAGCCATTAGCAAACTCATCCAAGAGTAATGATCCATTAAAGGTGAGTGCCTGAACCTTCCCAGTGCAGAGGAGCATGAGGAGCAGCACACACATTCCTGTTTGCAACCACTGCAGAGACATTTACAAATAACTTCTGAACTGCCTCACTTTCCTCCTGCAGGCACTGAGCCCTGGGGTGTGTTTGTCACCCTTCAGCAGCAGATGAATCAGTGACTCCACCAGCATGAGAATGCAGGAGGTCATCTTCTCTACAACCAGTGCTGCTCCAGCAGATTGCTGGGTGAGAAGCAAATCAGACTGATTTGGAGCATGGAGTACTTTGCACATGGTCATTGAGAAGAGCACAACTTGCTGGACAGTCTCCACGGAACTTCAACATTCTTTTGGAATGGCATTTCCTACCAAGTGTGCCAACTGTGTCAGCATGACAAGAGACAGTCATAAGGGCTACAGCTGCTCCTTTGACATTGTTGGGATGGCCTCCAGGATAAAGCTCCTACTGGCTCTTACTGGATGTATCTTTGATGCCAAGGCCTCTGCAAAGTAACAAAATCAGAGGATGTTTGGGAATTTATTTGTGCTCTGTAGACTCCAGCAATAAATTATTCCAATACAAAGGTCTTAATAGAGCATATGTTTCTACTGTCTACTATGTTTCATCATATTTAATTTGCTGCAACAACCTGGGGATGTCCAGGTTTCAACCTTCTTTTTGCAACCATCAGGTGCTCTAAGAAATGCTGTGCCAGCTGAGGAGTCTCGGTGTCACCAGCACCTCTGCATCAATGGCCAGTGCGATGTTTCCAGAGCCTTTGGCCGCTTTTCATTTTCCACTATGGTCCCAAGTGAAGCAGTGCCCTCACCACTGTGGGGAGAGCCACAAGGCCTGGTCATCCCCACAAAGAGTGGGTGTGCAAGAGGGAAGAAACAGCCTTTGGCCGCCCACAGATACAACCTCTTCTGGGACATGAGTGTTGGGCTTGCTCAGGTTGCACAGAGATTTGGTGCATCTTACCATAAATCTAGCCAGAGTTGTCTCTCTGTTGTGTTTTGTGGTTTGTGAGGAATATGACACAGTGCCCCAGCAGCTTGTCCTGCTGCCTGTGCCCTGTAATGGTGCTTCGCCAGGGAGCACTGACTCACTGGTATCCCCCAGACCACAGGATGGTGGGACCTAGCTTCTCACAGGAGCATGGCATCACAAGATGCTGTCCATGTTTCTCAGCATTTGGTCAGATGGGCTTAGGTGCCAGAGCAGGTGGCTGCGGCAAAACAGCCAATTTGGGATATAAGGAACAGATGTGTAGCTGAAGCTTACTTAAGAAAAACCAGTTACTTTAGATGCTGCCCAGATGAGGTGTGGTACTGATGCTGCTGTCATTAACTTAACATTATTCATTCTTATCTAACAAAATGATTCCTAGGTAGTCATGGATTTTTTATTTAAACTAGAATAAGATTAGATGGCTGGTTCCCTCTTGTATTTTCTTGTAATAAGTGCAGCAGTGGCTGTAATCACAGAGTCATGTAGGTTGGACCTCCAGTCCAACCTCCTCCTCCAAATGTAAGACACCTGTCTTACATTTCACCTGCATATTCACCTGCAAATATGTTTTGTCATGTGAAGGATCACATGAAATGATTTTTCAGGAGATTAATGGTCTCTTGGGAAGGGGTAGCTGAGACATTGCCCATCTCCTCATTGTTTGGGAGTGTTGATGTGCTGCTGGGTGGGAAGGCTCAGGGGCAGGATCTGGAGAGACTGGATCAATAGGCCAAATCCAATTATATAACATTCAGCAAGGCCAAGTGCCAAGTCCTGCCGTTCAGCAACAACAACCCCATGCACTGCTACAGGCTGGGGGAAGAGTGGCTGGAAAACTGCCCAGCGGGAAAAGACCTTGAGGTGCTGGTCAATAGCAGCTGAACATGAGCCAGCGTGTGCTCAGGTGGCCAAGAAGACCAACGGCCTGGAAACACCTGTAGTCTGGCCAGCAGGACCAGGACAGTGGCCAGACCACTGCACTCGGTACTGGTGAGGCCACACCTCGGCTGCTGGGTCCAGTTCTGGGCCCCTCACTTTCAAAAGGACATATTGATACTGGAGCAAGCTGGTGAAGAGTCAAGACTTCTGAGGAGCAGCTGAGGGAGCTGGGGATGTTCAGCTTGGAGAAAAGAGGCTCAGGGATGTCAGGGATGAGCTTACCACTCTGTTCAATTGCCTGAAAGGAGGTTGTAGCCGAGTGGGTATTGGCTTCTTTTCCTAGGGAATCCACAACAGGACAAGAGGATGTAATCTCAAGCTGTTCCAGGAGTGGTTCAGACTGGACATTAGAAGGAATTTCTTCACAGAAAAAGCTATCTACTTTGGAATTGGTTGCCCAGGAAAGTGGTGGAGTCATTGTCTCTGGAACTGCATAAGGCAAGACTGGACATGGCACTTAGTTCCATGGTCTAGTTGATGTCCAGTCAAAAGTTGGACTCAACATCTAAGGTCTTTTCTAACCTAATTATTTTGTGATTCAACGCCACCAAGGATGCTGCAGCTGGAGACGAAGGATAACAGGGGAGAGCCACTACATGTCAGAGTCTGCCTCTGAAACTCCCATCTCCTTCCTCAGTGTGTGCAGAACCACCTCCCAGCAGAAAGTGCCTTAGACTCACTGGTGAAGCCCTCAGCAAGACAGGACAAACAGAATGCCCTGATCTCTGGGGATGCTGATGGGATGTTCCAGTAGAAATAGAACACTCCTGCAAAAGCCAGTCAGGATTCCACGTTCCTTTGGGTATATTCTGTTTTTGTGACTTCTGAATTCTAAATTCCGTATCATTAAGTGGCACCATATAAGACCAGAAATAAACCGAGATAGCAGTGACACAGAATCACAGCAGCTCCTTTTCTTAACCCAAAATCTGCTCTGTTTCATTGGTACAATGCCCTAGAGACTCTGCTATGTGAAGGAAGAATATTTACCTTGCACATGTTTTGAGGAGAATTTTTTTCCATCTGGTAGGGTCTTCAGGACTATCCTGTTCAGAATCTAATTCTGTTGGAATATGTTTGCTTCAGAGACAGAGAAGAAGTGTTGTTATGTGAACAATGTGCATGTTTAACAAAGCAGGAGGGGTGTTGGGCCTGGCGGCCTGTTCAGAAAGTTGTGGATGCTGCTCAGCAGCTCTCACTGCAAGCCATGCTGGGCTGGCTATCAGCTGCAAAGCTGACAGAATCTAGGAAGTGACACAGTGACTCTTCCCACATGGGATGAGGAAGTCTCAAATGCCGTGTAAGTGTCCTTCCAGCCCTTTCTGGGGTGAACAGAGATCGTGCAATATCTGCTCTTTTCCTTTTGTTACCTGGGGGGCAGATGAGTCAGCACAGCTGTGGTATTCTTGATTAGAATTCAAATTCTCAAACTGATGAGGATTTTCAGGTTCATGGACTTTCATTAAGTATTTAAGGAATAACATACTGGTCATACAATTTCATACACAAAGTAATTGTGTATGTACAAAATATACACAATGCAAACATCTTTAGCACCTATATGAGTCAGAGAATGTATGCTGCTTTAATTTTATAGAACTGATGAATTTTAAAACACTTTGCTATATTCATCTTTGATCTCACAATAAGTTTTACCCAAGCTTCCTGAAGCTGATATCTGGTAAGCATCCGGCAAAGCAAAAGAGACAAACATCATCTATCCCCTCATCTTCCCCTTCATTTCTGAAGCAGAATAAACCATGGCTTTGCTTGTGCTGCTGATTAAAGTACTCTGGTTTGATCCAGAAATTAATATTGTTCTTAGTGAGAGAAAATATATATGAAATGCACACAGTAGGTGTGAAATATATTATGCCCTTAAAATCAGTCTTCTACCACTGAGAGAAGCACCTGGGGGAGCATTGAGGGGGAATCCTGATTAAATCCTTTTTCTCACGACCCTGTCCTTGTTAGCATGATATTAATATCTCTTAATTGTCATGAGTACAAACTGTTGTAGCAAAATCCAACCAAGGGCAGAACAAATGGTCACATAAGCATTTTTCAGGTTAAAAAGGCTGTGATGTGCTAGTCATCATAGGATGCTATTAGCATGAACCACAGCCTTCTATATCCAGTATAATGAATTTACTACAGAAGGAGAAAGTATAAATTTGGTATATACAGCTTGTAGCTGAAAAACAGGGGCATTGCCCTTTTTCTTTCTGCATCACACACACTAACTCCTGCTATTTTAATGTATACTACTTTCAACAGACTTTGATTAATTGTATTTTATTGCACCTGCTAAAAGTCAACTCAGCCTTTGTAGTGAGTGAAATTTTGTAATTATTCCATATGGGCATTGTATCTGTGGGTTAATTTTAGTGTGCCTATGGTTTTTGACAACAAATTATCACTAATTCATATAATGACATGCCTGAAACAGTTGCTATTGAATTGTTTTCATAATTTTTTTGCTTATTCTGTATTTACATGATGTTTCAAACAAGTAATTAAAGGGCCAGTTATGTGAGCTCAGTCGCAACTAAAAGCCTCCAAAAGCAGACACATATTTTAATTATTCCAGGCAACAGACAAAAGTAAACATTTTAGCTTGGTTGTGTGTATTATAAGGGTTTCAGGGAAAAAGCATGTGTTCATATGAAAGGTACAGCTAGACATAGTTATTGCTAAGGCCCTGAATAATGTAACTGCAGGATCATGACAGTGGTTATTTTATTTGGCTAACCAAAAATATTGTATGTGCTGTCAGCTCAGCTCATTGCTTCCACTACCAACAGCAATGTTCTAGAAATAAAAGCAGGAACTCATTTTCATGGAACTTTTCAGAACCTATTGACCACATTTAGTTGGAGATTTTTGTTCAAATCATGGCTCAGGACCCAGCCCTTGGAGCATTTGCCCTAAGAATGCAATGGTAACATGAGTTCAGTTCAAATACAAACTCATACTGCCATAAATATACAGCAGCAACTTTGGACCCTCTTCAACCAGCAAAGTGAGAGTGCATCAGGCCACCATGGAAGTCAGAGCTCAGCCAGTCTGATACTTTGCCTCAGCAGGGTTTGTACTGTGGGCTTGTACAAGAAGTGTTTTCTCATACTAAACAGGAGCCTGTCCTTGACCTTTATGTTGCTGTACACCACATGTCAGTAATTCATTTCTCCTGTGCTTGCAGCAAGCACACTGCCCAGATGGAAATCCCACGCTCACAGTCCCAGGCAGCAGGCTCGTGCCATCAGCCCAGTGCTTCTCACCAACATGAGACATTTCTCTACATGATTAAGGACCCACAGCACCTTCTGCTACAATAAAACTATTTGTTCAATCATACAAAATATTCCTTTGAAAGCAAGTCTAGAGCCATTGCGTGAGTCATCTCCTTTATTTTATCAGCAAGAAATAGGGTGTATATTCACTAATGCTTAATCTGAAATCTTTTTGCTGGAAGTGGAAATATCTCCATTGATTTCAAGGAAACTCAGATCAAACTTCAAGAATTACTAAGTTTTAGTCTGTCAGATTTGTTCATTTGAGGCCTTTATGAATTGCAGAGCAGTTGTGTACAGAACCAAGTCATGTGAAGATTAAATAAACTCCATTGACATCAGTCTCCTAACACAGAATAGCAGCAAGAAACAAATATTGACTAGAAAAACAACGCATGTACAGTGACATTTAGCTTGTATAAAGTGATAGTCCCCACATAAATGCAAATAGCACCATTTCCCCAGAGCTGAATAAATGATATTCATCGGTAAATATTTGTGTGTCTTTGACATGTCTCTAAGCAGCAAGATGAGAAATTGAGATGGAAAATACATTTGCAGGTGAGAATTCAGTGCAGATTTTTCTTAAAGCTTTTCTCACAATGCATTTGGGGGACCTTGAAAAGCAGATTCTTCCCTTAATTGCAAAGTGACTTAAATGCAAAGCATCAGAACTACAACAGACCATAGCACACTCAGTTCCTGTCAGCAGTTTCCTGACCCTGCCACTCGTGCTGTGCTACATGGCAGGGCTCCAAGCCTGAGAACACTCCCCAGAAAGAAACCCTAAAGCAGCTAATTAATTTAGGAGCCTCAGACTGATACTCAGAAGGGATTTATGCACCAGGAAGGTAATGTTTAACTATCTTTATATGAGAGTTAGGGATTTTATGGAGCAGGGTTTCAGTGACTTACGTGACCTAAGCATCTTTAATAATACAGCACCTGTATAAAGTACACGCAGCGGCTTTTCCCTCTGTATGAGGAACAACTGCACAGTTCATCAATATGAGGAATGAGTGCTCAGACCCTTCAGTTAGGAAAGAGAAGGCTGAGGGCCCAAATCATTACAACAGAGGTCTTTAAAGCCGCAGGTGACACTGGAAAGGTGGCTAGGTGGCAACTGTTCACCTAGGGAACGAGTCTTTCCTGCAAAGTTGCACTCTCAGAATCATATTTAGGTTTGCTTCAAACCATAGAACAATGAAGATTAAATAGGATTTCAGGCATGTGCCTAGAGATGATAAATCCAGCTCATTGGCACCTTACAGTGCTGCTGAATTTCTAGAACTGACTCAGCATTCAAGCAGCAGGAGCTGCAAAGAAGGTCAATCCCATTGTCTTACATGGTCTCCCACTCACAAGCTGCATTTCCCTCCCTGATGGTGCTAGTAAAAGAGACATTGGACTGTGCCTCCTACCAGGCCTATGTGCAGTATGTGAAGTGTTAGACTTGCAAACTGTGTTGGGATCTTCAACCCAAAGAAGTAAAAATAAGGATTATCAGCATGTAAGAAAACCCAACTGTTCCCACAGCAACTCTTTCAACTTATATTGGACATAGACCTCTTATTCTTCAGAGGAATTTTTGAGATGTTCCAGTGAGGTGCTTTAATAGTTTGTGAGTGAAATAGACTTCTCTCTAATGAAAAATTCTTTTTAAGAAATAGTTTTCCCACGTGGGATTTTACTCCAGCAAAATAATCATGGTTTACAACCATTTCACAAGCTCTGCATGATTTCTGCTCCAAAAAACCACAGGATGAGAGTCACAACAAGGCTGTTTTGTTTCTAGTTACCAAACAAACAGAACATCATTAGTTCAAAGGATACTAAACTTCAAAATAACTTATATTAAAAGTTACCTAGAGGTCTGTGGACCAGGAGTTACTGGAGGTTCTGTGGACAGTTCTTCCATTCTCCACATAAATGCAACCTGGGGAAGAAATTTTTTTTTGTAGTAAATATTATTCAAAATTAGTTTGAATAATGGATTTTCTTTTCATAAGCCTATTCAAAAGGATAAAGAGATTTTTTACTTGGAGAGATTACACTGTTAGTGACCAAGGGGACACTGAAACATTTTGTCCCTGGTTCCAGTTTTTAAAGACTTTTTTTCAGAAGAAATAGAGTGAAGTCCTCCATTTCTGAGTCCTCCAGCACCTTTTATGCGATTCTGTATTTCCTTCAAACACCAAGATGCTGTCTCTCTTATTCCCAGCTAAGAAAGAGAGGATCACTTCAGCACCAGTGTTCCAGTGCCTGGACAGCATGGTCCCTACAGCTGGAATTATTGTCATTTTGCTTGGGGTTTTTAAAGGCAAACCTGACTGCAGTTTATTTAGCTTTGGCAAACTGTTTCTGGGAGTTGTTATGGATGGATCTTCATCCTGGTTGCTGCCTGGCAGACTGGGTCATGGCTGCAGGAAGAATTGCAGGTTTGGGGGATGGACTCACCGGCTCAGGACCATTCAGATTTTGCGTGCCTTCACTTTACAGTTAAACCTTACTAACCAGCTTCATGAATATCTGTCCCTGGGCCACTCATCAGCACAGCACCATCCCAAGTGTTGCTTTTCTAAGGAGGGCTGTAAGTGCTGGTGATGGCACACATGTCTGCCCTCTCCCCTTACGAATTACAGGGAGCCATCTCACACAGTTTAGCTGCCAGTGTCTGACAGGGTATCTCATTATCCAGGCTGTCCTCCCACCTGTATTTTATTTGATTGCAGGTTTTAGTCATACAATCAATGGATAAATAGTCTGAATGGAAGGTTGAGCAGTAGGAGGAAGGATTTTGAAGGGCCTCAGGACCCGCCAATACCCAGCGTCAGCCCGCTTTCCTTTAGTGACTGCACACGCCTTGCTGCACCATTCAGTAGAACAAAAGGGAAGTGCTGAGCAAAACAGCCAGGCTTGAAGCAGCAGTGGGTACTGGCAGCAGCCCAAAATCTGGGCCAAATCCCTTGCCTACTCCACCATAGCACGTGGTTTAGGTCTGTCACCATTTCTTTGAGGTTTTTGTATTTTCCAGTATTTTCCAGAAGCATGAAAACATCCACAGCAGGGATCAGTGACATGGTCAACTTTATAAAACAACATAAGCCAAAAGGAAAAATTTAAAAGCTTTAAAAGTTTACTTAGAGGAGATGGAATTTTGGTGACACAGCATGTTGTAAAGATGCATTACAAAGTGAGGTAGGGCCTAAAACACAGAGGAAAAGCCTTCTATACTAGTGAAAAATATTTAGAAATACGGAGTTCAAGAAAGATAGTCTTAACCACAAGACTTCTGAAACAAAAAATTAATCAGAGAATAATGTCTCTGTGAGAGTGACTGCTAAGCATGAAGGTTGCAAGGGTCAGTAACAGCTACAGATTGTATTTTTCTTCCCAGATGAGAGGTTCAGTGTGCGGGTTACGTGTCTTCCAGGCCTGGCTATTTACTAAATTAGGATATCACCAGGGATCAAGAGCACCTTTGCACTGAGAATAGATCAGGAGAGAAGCACAGCTCTGGAGTAGTTAAATGCTCTGGGGCAATCCAACAAGCTTGCTGCCTCTGTTAATAGAGATGTCATGCACGTACCAGGGGAGAGCATGTCAGCTAACTTTAATCAGGTTAACTCACGTAACAAGGCTGTGTAGCTGTGGGAATCAGGAACTCCATGACTGAGAATTTACAGTTTCTTTGCTGGGTGAATTAACCCGTTCAGCACTATGTGCTAATGTAACATGATGTTTCTGTACTCAAGCTAGCTCATTTCAGCACTTATACAAATGCAGTCTGCAAAACAAATAAAGAAAAATCAAATAATCTTTTTATTTTCCATTCTTTCAGGCACAGATTTACAGTGAAAGAATGTTTCTATCTGCATAAATCATCTCTGGAGAAGAATAGGTACGGGAAGAAGTTCTTTCTGCTACAATGTGGTGGAAAAGGCAGCACTTGGATATTTGGACAGTGTAGGGCTGTACAACTGATTACTATAAATTCTACCCCAAAAGATTTTGCAAGATCCAGCTACCCATGTCTCTTGGCTCTATGGTATGGACTGTTAAAACCTCTGGTGCCCATAAGTTAAACATCTCAGGATATAAGGTTGGGCGTGAAAAGGGTATCGTGAGATGAACTACCAGGAATGAGCTGAAGTTTACATGGGTATTTTGTGTCACGTAAAACATAAGAAACTTTTTACATACACGGTGTTAAGGGTCTAAATGGATATGATGATGAGTTTTAAAGTTATTTTTCCATTTGTTAGTCTCTTGAAAGAAAATTATTATAAATTTAGAGTGTTTTTTGTTACAAAATACTACAACTAGTGTAGGGTACTAGACTAGGTTTCTTATGAGAAATCTGTGTGTTTTACTACCCCAGAGAATTTTATTTATATCTGATGAAAACCAGAATTAAATCTGCATTGAGTCCTAGTTTGTATCACACTGCAGCTCAGCAGGATCTTGTGAGCATTCACTGCCTAAGATTTACTAACTTTCATATTGAAAGTAGATAAAAGTGAGTAATCATCTCTGATGATAATTATACCACTGCTTGTGGGAGGGAACATGGTTTGAAGAGCATAACTAATTATTGTTTCTCATTTGCATGTGCCAAGATCTGTACCACAAAAACTTACCTCTATAGTGTAATGCTGGTGGATTTATTTCTAAAAAACCCTGAAGAATTGCGCCAAGGGTTTTTGGAGGCAGCACCTCCCCTCTCCCATCACTTTTCTCCTAGGCTTCTAACTTAGGAAGGAAATCCTCCAGGCTGGCAAGGTTCACTGGGAAGGAAGGTAAAGTCTTCCTGATATGCAAGCAGAGATCCCCTTTCTGATGCTGAGGGAGTTAAAACATCACAGTTTAAAAAATCCTGGGCTCTTCAGCAAGAGAGACAGAGAGCAGCATCACAACATACAGTGACAAGACACAAATAACAGTGCCTAAGCAGCGCTTTGCAGCTTGACATTTTAGCAGCCTCCTAGACAGAATTTAGTTTTCAAAGGAAAATAAGCAGAGCAGTGAGGGTTCCTGCACACACACACAGCTGGCCTGCACGAACACTTGGTTTTGCTCTTGCAAAAGGACAAGAGGACACAGACTCCTTTGCCCTGAGGAGGTGGTGGGTAGCTTCCAAAGCCACCAGGCCTGGTGCAGGCATCGACATAGCAGCACCAGAGTGCTGCATCCATCTGTCCCCTGGTCCTGTGCTGGCTGGGAATAACCCAGCCCTTGCAGCCTCCCAGCAATGGTGTCAGGTTTGACTCACATGCTCTGGTCTGAACAACAAATTGGGTTATTGCCACGATTTTGGCTGTGGGTTAACAAGGCATACTCACTTTCTCCCTTGTTATCTCTTCTTCCACTTTGTGTC
This sequence comes from Thryothorus ludovicianus, assembly GCA_013397245.1. Lineage (NCBI taxonomy): Eukaryota > Metazoa > Chordata > Aves > Passeriformes > Certhiidae > Thryothorus > Thryothorus ludovicianus. The sequence continues at coordinate 557,526 of VZTB01000164.1, forward strand.
TTTTTCACCAGATTTGATGCTCCCTTTCTCCATCTCATCCTCCTCTCAAAATAACAGCTCTGGCCAAATTACCTCCTCCCCACCAGTCACAGTTTTGAAACAACCAATGAAATCTGGTTTCTGATAAGGCAGAATAACATATGCTCAGCTTTATATGCAATTACTCTTGGAGTGACTGAGGTGCTGTGGGTTTTGTAAGGCTGTGCTCCCAAAAAGTCCCCAGGGTTCCCCTCCACTCTTCTGTGAATTTCAACCACTTCTCATGTAACTCCACCTGCAAAACCCTGCCAACCCTTGGGGCATCATCTGTGACTCGTGTCAGGTGTCTGCACTGGTACTTGTCACGTCCAGCATGTTCTCTGCTGTGCCCAGCAGTGTCCCATGTGCTGGTCACTCAGCCCATCTTCTCTGGCCAGGACTGAGCTGAAGCACAGATACGCCTGTGTCCCTAGAAATCTACATTACACAAAGACAGGCTGCAGGTCATTGTCTTCTTGATTACAGCATACTATGCTTTGGTCATTAATGACAGGGTAACCATATGCATGAATGTTAATAGGATGCCCACAGATGCAAACATACAGCTATGCCTCCACACATCTTGCTTTACTGCTGAGTTCTTCCAACCTTTCTTTCCACCATGTTGCTTGTTTCAGTGGTGTGCACTGGGTAAATCTTAACTTGAAGGTCAGTTTTATAAGTCAATTCATTTCAAATTTCATTCCTGGCCTCATTAAGTCTGTGTAGGAAAAGGTTGCATCCCCAAATATTTGGTCCCATAATGCAGCTAGGAATTCCTCAGACAGGTTAGTGTAAAATTTTGGGTTTTACTCAAAAATAATGATTTCCTTTATTGTCCTACCCCAGTTTATGCTTCTGTAAGGCAACCTCAATGCACTTTCTAATAGTTTGCCTTCATTTTGCCTACAATTGGCATCAAAATCTCATGCTGTGGCTGTGAATATGACCTGCCTGGTGACAACAAGATTTTGTTCTGCTGACACAGGTTGGGGTGATTCTGATCATCTCTACTTTCACAGCTTTTGCATGCTGTTTTTCCAAATATGACATGTTACAAACAACATTTGTGCCTACATAAATCCATAACAGGACCTTTGCAGCACTGACATCCTTAAAAACCCAAAGCAGCACCAGCATGCCAGAATACAATAGTATTTGGAAACCTATAATCTTCAGTTAAACTCAGCTGTATAATTTAATTACGAAGGAGCCATGAAGTCCAAGATTTGCTGACTTTACAAAAGCAACACTAGAAAGTTGCAGGTGAAAGGCCTGAATTTCAGGGCTTTGTACATAATTTTTGAAGAGAAAACCTCTTTGAAGGAAGAGAAAAAGCATTGAAAGTTTAACATCTTTTCATAGTTTGAAATATTAGCATTATCATAAATGTGCTAAGTCATATTTTCCATAAACTGTGTCAGAAATCATGGCACAAATTGCTCTTCAGAGCTCCAGTCGTGGAAATACTGAAAGTGAAAAGCACTCAGACCAATTCAGAGTTTAACAGAGTCAAACTGATTAATTGCTGTTAAGGGGATGAAGATGTAGCAGTTGTACAGTGGAATAATTGCTTAGAGGAAATGTAAAATCATGGATGTGAAGGAACTAACCTGCCTCGCACATACACATGTGCAATGCCAATTCCACTTCTTTGCTCCAAGTGATATTATTTCATTTGTTATGAAATGATGTCAAGTTCTGTGGCCAAGGAGTGGGAGTCAATTTGTCCAGCAGAAATTCAGAGTATTCTGCTACACTGTGGTCCTCTGGTGAGAAGAGGGAGATATTTTTTTTGGCAAGAGCAGATATGGACATTGCCATCTCACAGCCTAAAGCTGCCCAGTTCCTTTTAAGGAACAATTAATCAAACTCTTTCCCCTTTCTTCCTCCTAAACATCGCTCAAAGCCATTATCAATAATCAGCTAATATGAAACATGATTGGTTCCCATTTAGAGGAAGCCAGATGAGTTTCTTGCACCAAATGTGGGAAATTAATCTGTGTGTGTAAAATTCTCTCTGTAGGAAATGACTGACAGCCTAAAGCAATACAGCTGCAAAACATAAACACAGCAGTGCTTTTAGTGAGAGCACTTTAAATAACTGTTATTAATGTCCCTTCCAAGATGTCACTTAGAAAACCACAATCAATTACTATAGTGATAGCAATACTATATATAGCAATTGTATGCAAGTGATAGAGATGCTGGAAACCAGCTATTATTGCTTAGACATAGTAAAATTCTCCTTGTTAACACTCATGTTATGACTACAAACACACTTGCATTTTTAAAAGATTGATGATAAATAGCTTTTAAATCCTGCCCTGTATTAATAAGCAAGGTCAATCACTGGCACTTCTTTGTAAATAATTTTCTAGTTTTAAACGTAATTTCTTTCCTGGGCCAAAGTACTCTCATTCTGTGTCTTCTAATTCAAAAGTAGAGAGAAGACAGTTGGACAAGTAAGAACAATGGGAGAGTGGCTGGGTTGGAGGCACTGCAGGAGAGTGGACATGAGCCCTGGCTGAGCCCACAGAGGCAGTGCTGGGATGGTACCAGAAGCTCAGGAGAGTCTCAGGCTGCTCTGGCACAGGAGGTGAGTTGGGAGGTGAACAGCCAGGGCTACAGTCAACTCATTATAACTATCTAGTTACAATACCTGTGTGTATCCTCATCATGTGGGTAAGGGAGGACAAGAGGCACTATCTTAAGCAGTAGAAGAAACCTTCAGCTCTCAAAAGTTGAAATGACTTTACAGCATTTAAATAGACTTCCTCAATAACACTAGTTTAGTGCCATTTTCTTATGTAGTATTTTTATTGTCTGAATTGCTAAGGGCTCACTTCCTATAAGGAACAGGGGAATTAAAACTGGATTTACTCTCCAGTGATGGGTCTGGACATGAAACAATGGGCTTGCAGGTCTGAGGTACCTGCAGGCAGGGGTGATGCTTTGTTTGTATTTTTCCATGTCTTCAATTATTGCAGTGTTTTCTAGGAAAAAAAATGTTGGTCCTCCTGAGCAGTAGCAGACTTGTAAAGCCAAACTTCCCTATGTTATCAGCAGTATCCTTTACCCTAAAGGAAACCTGATGTTTGGATCTGATTAAGTTTGTTTAAATACAAGTTAATTGAGGAGAACAAGAATTTATTTTTCAGAGTATCCTTGTGTTACTGGGAACAGGTAAAGCTCAGAAAGGATTTTCCTTGGGATACATCACTGTAGGCCATCTGAGGGGAAAGCCATAACAATTCAAGTTTTACTGGATTAAACATGTATATAGGCAGTGCTGAGCAGAAAAAATGGTGGGGATCATAAAGGGTGGGGAGATGTCCCAAGGCCATGAAACTTCAGGGCCCCAGAGGAGTGAAGGATGAGCAGAAAGAAGTGCTGCTTACATCAAGAGGCATCACAAGATCTCCAGTGTGTGCACCAGTTCAATAAGTGGTTGTGGAGAAGATGTGAATCCCATGGTGTCTTCCAGTATCTTTGAGTGTGCTTGTGGGCCGGGGTACACTCAGTAAATGATAGTGCTGAGGAAAGGATATGGATTACAATTGGTTCTGGTCTGTGCTCCAGGAGAGCTGAGAGGGGGAGAAAGCCTCTTTGCTTTATCCTCTGATCAAAACATCAGACACAATAAGGGTGCAAACTAAGGAAATCAGAATCTGGCTTGACAGAAAAGACTTCTATGAACAATTTATGAAGAAGGTTTGAGCGGATATTTTGGCTTTAGGCCTAAACAATCAAAATGACATTTCCATGTGCAGTAACCACATGAAGACTGATAGATGGATTTCCATCTGACTTCTCCAGTCAATTTTCAATAAGCAGGTCTAATATTTCCTCCAAGGCTATTTGTAGTTTAAAGCTGTTTAAAGTAGTTTCTTATGAGTAGAGTTTGCTTTGAAGAGGAAGGCAGTTCTGCTGCTCCTTGGGCAGAACTAAAACTCACATTTTGCTAATCCAGAGACTACAGCAGTCCGGATCTGCTTTCCTAGAGCCTATGCACAAATAGAAGTTTTTATCTAAAGTTTCTATTTTTAATTTTCCCTCATTCAGCTCATTCTGAAGATGGCACTCCAATTTCTGAAGAAGAGCATATGTACACAGAGCCAAGCAGCCAACTAGCTTTAAATGCATAATTCCTCATTCAATTTCTTAATTCCTCATTAGCTTGCATGTGCAAACCCAGAGCCTAATCGAAGTCCCATTGGAGTCAGTGAAAATGGGTTTTACCTCTCAGATTTAGCCATCTAAAAATCAGGCATGTACTCTAGATGCAACTAGAGGAGCCAATTGTAGTGAAAATAGAGAAATATCAGCATTTCCAGGATATGATTCATAGCATCTTCCTTAAAGGCTTGTCTTGAGAGGGGACGAGTGTATTTCCAGCAGCCACTGTCTTTTTCCCCTGCTTGTGAAGGGAGCCTGTACAACCAACCTAGAAGCCAGGGGAAGGAATCTTTCTGTTTATTTCAATGAAAAAGGATTCAGACTTTCAGTTTTCCACATCCTTTATGCCAAGATAAATTACAAGTGAGTAAGCAAGGTCTCAGAGGTTATCCCAAGCTGCATCTCATGGACTGTTAACTCTGGCTTCAGTTAGCATTTAGGATGTATGGAAAAGACATGTGAACTTCTGAAGCAAAATTAAATTTTTTTTTAATTATTGTTCCTTGTATCACACTGGACTCCCTGACAGGGATCACAATTAGATGGAAATCTCAAAGCAATGGCAGAAGCTTTTTGTCTGTCTCCTTTAAAGACACTCACAGTGGGATATGTGAAATGTCAGGAATAATTAGACAAACTATATGAGCTCCTAGCAACACCAATGTGCTCTGTAAAACCAAGCATTTGCCGTGAAGCTTTAAACATTGTTGAAAACCTGCATGATAAAAGTAACGCGTGAAATTTTTAAGTACAATTTCTAATATATTAATATAGACATAGATATGAAAAAGCAGAATAGAAAGCCGTGAAATGCTGGTATGCCTTTGCTGAGATAGGCTGCTCTGCTGCTTTTTTTCCAAAGGTGATATATAAAAGTAATTGATGCCTCTCATATAGCAATTAAAATGAAAAGGCAAATTCCCTCAGCTCTTCATCTGCTGGAGTGTATTTTAACAAGCAGGAAAAAGGACTAGCTCCTAGTATCAGCATCACAAGGATCATAGACATGTTTGTGAAAAGGGACCTATGAAGGTCCGTTAGTCCAGCCTCCTACTTTAAGTAAAATCTCCAAAACCATGAAGGAATAACCATTTCACATCAGCAGGAAATCTGGCCCAAATTGCCCTATAGAGAAGAAAAAAATGAATGATGAATGCAGAGAAAAGGGGAGAGAAAAGGCAAGAGAAGGGAAGGGAAAAGAGTCCAACATTTTGAGATGATAATATTAGAAATGCAAAACTTTTTTACCAAAAAGTGGGATTATCCTAGATTGACTAACATATGTGTTTTTATCCTCTAGGAAGACAATGAACAGGAAGAAACCTGAAAGCATTTTTGCTGCTCTGTTGACTATGGGATTATAAATTTGGTATTTTTAAAACTGGACATAGAGTGTCTCTTTCAAATGGATAACTTCTGAACCTGGAACTCTTCATTACCAACTTCTTGTATCCTGGGGGGGAAAATGAATTTCACAAATTGCACCACTGAAGCCAGTGTGGCTGCAAAGCCAAAAACAGTAACTGAAAAGATGCTTGTTACCCTGACCTTGGCCACAATCACAACCTTGACTATGCTGCTGAATTCTGCTGTAATTGCAGCAATCTCCACAACCAAGAAGCTCCACCAGCCGGCAAATTATCTCATATGTTCACTGGCTGTGACAGATCTCCTTGTTGCTGTTCTCGTCATGCCCTTGAGCATCACTTACATAATGATAGATAAATGGACTTTGGGGTACTTCATCTGTGAGATCTGGCTTAGCGTCGACATGACCTGTTGCACGTGTTCCATCCTTCATCTGTGTGTCATTGCCCTGGACAGGTACTGGGCCATCACAGACGCCATCGAATACGCCAGGAAAAGAACGGCAAAAAGGGCTGGGCTGATGATAGTCACCGTGTGGACCATCTCCGTTTTCATATCAATGCCCCCCTTGTTTTGGAGAAACCACCACGGCATCAGCATTCCCAGTGAGTGTCGCATTCAGCATGATCATGTCATCTACACTATTTACTCCACATTCGGGGCATTTTACATCCCCTTGACTCTGATCCTGATCCTGTACTACAGAATTTACCACGCTGCAAAGAGCCTTTACCAAAAGCGGGGTTCAAGCCGCCACCTCAGCAACAGGAGCACTGACAGCCAGAACTCTTTCGCCAGCTGCAAGCTCACACAGACGTTCTGCGTCTCGGATTTCTCCACGTCTGACCCAACCACAGAGTTTGATAAAATCAATGCATCTGTGAGGATCCCTCCTTTTGAGAATGACTTGGACCCTGCTGGCGACCGGCAGCAGATCTCCACGACGCGAGAACGAAAGGCTGCTCGCATTTTGGGGCTGATTTTAGGTGCTTTCATTTTGTCCTGGTTGCCCTTTTTCATCAAGGAGCTGCTTGTGGGCCTCCATATTTGCACTGTCTCTCCAGAAGTAGCAGACTTCTTGACCTGGCTTGGGTATGTCAACTCACTCATCAACCCTTTGCTGTACACAAGCTTTAACGAGGATTTCAAGCTGGCCTTTAGAAAGCTCATCAGGTGCCGAGAACACACTTAAAAGCACTGAGAGATGATGATGCTGGCATGACTCCTGGCCTTAAAAATGAGCAAAATTATTTGACTCTGCCACCTTTTCCCTTGATAAAGGGAATTTTTGTGTTTGCCTATTTGCTTGACTGTTCTTCAGCCTGTAATTCGTTATGCCATTTTTTAATCTCTAGTGTTATTCATGGTAAAGGGTTTGAAATAAATTTATCCTACAAAGGAAAAGATTTTTTAGAAATGAACAACAAAAAACAATTATTAGTATTAGGTACTCATGTCTAAGACATTTTGTGTAATCAATGATTCAAGAAGGAAACAATATTCACTTTTATACTTTTTCCATTTAAGAATCAAACATCTAAATTATGTACTGTATAAACTGAATCCCATAAATACATATTCAAAAATTAATAAACACTTCATGGTCATGACAGCTAAACAGCACCTCTTTACTGTGGCATTCTGAGAAAGCTGTAACAGCAATTTAGGAGGAAAATTACCACCATTTCCACCTTGGGTTGAGGCAGAGTAAACTATTCCTTTCTTCACAAATACAGTCCCAACACAGAAAGCTAAGTTCAGTTCACTGCATCTAGAAATGATCCCACTTCGTAACCCAGAGGATTTATTTAGGTGGCTCTCTCTGTGTAATATTTCAGATTTGCATTCAAGGTGTTGGGCAGAAACCTGTGCAGATGGTTTGGCAATGGATGCAGCCAGCAAGTGTCATACTTGTGAGAGTAACTCCACATCTGATTGGTTACACTTTCAATACCATTAATCCTATTTCTTCAGACCTTGTGCCTCAGTCAGTTCTGGGGTGGTACCATTCACTTGTGTCACATTTCACCTGAATCTTATGATGCACAACCCCAAGGATCTTACTCCCGCCAACTTAGACAATTGGATTATCTTCTCAGCAGGCCATCAATATATAGAAATTCAAAAACATCAGCTAAAGCCTAATTATTTCTGAAAAAAAAAAAAATCCAGTATAATAATTTATTTCAAATAGCAGTCTGCACATATGCCTTATTGTCATTTCACAATTTGCAGTGGCAATCTTGTCCACTTAACCTATGGTCAGGTGCTCTGGCAGGATTTCTTGCTCTGGGAGTCCTCCACAGATTGACTTCTCCCATCCTGAGAGACAAAGAGTTCTCTGTACCCTGTCTTTTGTACTAACGCAAGTTAAAATTTTATGATTCAAATATTGTGGAAATCAGTCTGGGAAGGGGCAAAATCAGAGCTGAGAATTTGGTATTGTCCATTAGCAACTCCTAAGCATCATTTAAATATTTATTACTTGCTTTGCACCCTAATTTTCTTCCCTGTCTATTTTTCTGGACAAATTCTTTTTGAATTACACCGATACACAACAGAAGAAATACCACATATGTCAACCTGACATGCAATAACAGTGAAAAATACAGCATGGAGGCTCCAAATCCATCTAAACAAATACTAGAGGTAGCAAAAGTGTTGTAACAGCACAGGAAGCCATCCCTTAAAAATGTTTCTAAAATTTACCAGATGACAATCATTTTTCTTATCAAGAGTCAAGGAAGTGTAAGTAATATGTGAGTAATGAACTGCAAATGGAACTGAGAAATGACATCCTTACTGGTGAGAGAAAGCATTTGGCTGGAAAGATGCAGTGCCACAAGCTGAGCGTAAACCAAGTCTGAAGGTGGCAAAAGCATGACCTGCTCCTTACCCACATGCAGGGGGATTCTTCTTTCAGGACACCCTGCCTGAGTTTGGGAAGTTCATCTCCAGCTGTCCTTCTGAAGCTACTCTTGCAGTCGCCTCCTCCGGATGCCTTTGGGTCCCCGATTAGCAAACATTAATACCTAAAAAAGAGGAAAATTATCTCAGCCACTAAAATTTCTTTTAGTGAGGTAGGAAGCACAAACATCCATTATGTTTTTTCCTTTTTGCAGCTTGTTGGAGGTAGAAATTTTTGATTGAAATCAGGGAAGTGTGTCCTAACCCTGCCTATCAGTAAAGCTTCCAAAGCAGCTTCCCAGAGTACACATGCTATTAAGAAAAAAAAAAAAAAAAACCTAAAAAAAAGGTAAAAAAAGGAAAAAAAAAAAATAGAAAAAAACCTGGGAATTAAAATAAAAATGTAGCATTTGTAAGGAGTGCTGCAGGATATTGTTTTTTTTTCTTTCAGAAGGCACAATAGAATTTATTATTAAAGAACAAGGATTCAGCACAATTTCTGAAACAAGTTGACTGTGGCAGAGAAAACAGGATACACAAGCAGTTTTGGCTAGAAGAGAGTAGCTTTTGCTGTCCTTGGGGTGCAGCACAAGGGTGCCCAGCTGCTGTGATGACCAGAAAAGGAAGAGTAAATGTGCAAGACTGCCCCAGCAGACTGTCTGAGCCACCCCAAGGAACTCTGCCGAGGCAGAAGCTGCACCCAGGCCAGGTTCTTTGGGGCTGTCTCTGGGGCTCTGGCTCAGCCATGGGGTGGGCTGCACAGGGGTCTTTGCTAGGAGAAGGGAAGGGGTGGGAGTGACAGTGCTGGTGTTTCAGAGGGGAAAACCAGCAAAATGAGAAATGCTTCCAGCTCTGATTGCTGCTCTTAAGGGCACATGGCACACAGAGTAATTTAGTTTGCATGGGATCTCTGGGGGCCAACTAGTCCAAGCCCCCTACAAACAACAAACCTCAAAGCCAGCCTAGCAGCTCAACACTGCTCGGACATGCTGTGTACAGTCATGTTTCCCATGGAATAACAACAGCTCAGCTAACTCTGTTGCCCAGACAGATGCTCATTTAAAGCTGTAAGTGTGGCTGAAGGGCTGGAAATGCTGAGTGCGACCTCCACAGCAGCTGCCATAGGCAGGTAACAGTGCTTCAGAAACATGGATGAAAGCTGTAAAATACAGGAGCTGCCTCATCTTTATTTCTACTAATGGCTTCCTTTTAGTATGTGAACACTGCTATTACCACTCAAACTACCAATCAGGTTGAAGGCTGTATTCAATTTTAATATTTAGAGGTAATTAACAGGAAAAAAACAGATGGATGGTTAATTTCCATGCTTTCCTGTTAAATAAAGACTCACCATTCATTGCCAGCTGACTACTGATTTTCTAATTAAGCCATTAGCTAAACACAGAAAATGTTTTCCAACAAATGCCACTAGATTGATGAAGATGTATGTTTTCCCTATGCTCAGAATCAAAGTCAGGAACAATATAAAGGATTGGCTACTTAAAACAACTCAACTTGTTCAGAAATTACTGGTCTTCTCTTGAAAATAAAAACTTTTGCTAGTCTGACACTGCTGTTCGACAACACAATTTTTTTACTATGTTGTTTTTGCTGCTTTTACAATGGGTTTGGAGATGTTTCTTTACCTGTCCATGGCAACTCCCCATTCACACCTATCCTGGATCAGGCCCACCCACACCATGTTCTGCAGTACAAGGTCTTCCCAACAAGCTCTAAGTGATGTATTCAAGACCTACAGACTACCTCTATCTTACTTCTCTAAACCATCCTGCCACCTCAAAGCCTTATTTTCTGTAATGGTGCCCTTGCAAAGTTGTCTTGCTTTACAGCTCTTAACTAACTCCCTGCCTGTCCTGACTTTGGGTTTCTGACTCTCTCTAATGCCTAAATTTACTGTGATCCTACTAGAGCAAGCCTCTGTTCTCTCCCCCTCTCTCAACAGTTATCAGAATTCCCATGACTGTGGCTGTTCAAGTCTGTAAGATTTTACTCTGTCTTACATGTATCCAGGCCATATCCAGAAGGTTTTTGCTCTCTGAAAGCACCCAGTGATTTGGAGTGAGTTCATATATCCCTGAAGATTTCACCAATCAACAAGTTGTCCTCCCCAAAAGACAGACTCTTCAAAAGCTATTTTACCTATTTTTTTCTCTTTTGTGTTTCTTCTGTCCTTTTGTTCCCTTTCTTCCACATCAAAATTTACCCTTGTATTATTATTTTATGGACCTTTGTCTTTGCTTTTAGGGACCTGTCCCTGCACAGGTTACTCAGGTTTCACTCAGCTCCTGCTCTTCTGCCTGTGCCAACCTCAACTCTCTTTTCTGCAAGCTTTGTCCTCACCACCTCCATGATCTTCCCACATTTCTCCTCTCCCTTGCAACTGATGGGTTTTTTTCCTTCTCAAAACCACTTCTGATGTGTTAAAACTCCCAAAAGAAAAGCAGTCCAGGACAGTGGAGGAATCTGTGTGTGTGTGTTTTCTGTCTTTTTTTCTCCACCTTTCCCATACAGATCACATCCTCTTTTGAGGTGAGCTCTCTCTCTCAAGTGCACAGCATACATAGACACAGCAAAAACACATTAAGAGTTGTAGATGCCCTCAGCCACTTGCATTTGGCTCATGCACACTACTTTAAAGTTGTGGGTTCCTCACCACAATCATGTCTGACCTGTTCACAACACAAGATTAATTTTGACTTCCTGTATGGAGAAAGATTATGGGATTGAGCTTCTCAAAAGGTTTAAAGCAATGTCCTTGTCTCACCAACTTTATGTAAAGGCTGTCACTATTCAGACTTCACTGCCATGAACCTGAGCTATCCAGTTTTCTATAGTTATCACTTCTTATTTCTTTGTCCTTTGCATGTTCGAAGAAGAAACAAAAAAACAAAAAACAAAAAACCACAAAAACAAAGACCAAAAAAAACCCCAAAGAAAGAAAAAAAAACCTTTAAAAAATTGTGTTTATCCAAGACAAGATATTAAAATAATAAAGGAATCTCATCTAAGGACTCTATTTCCACTTCTCTGATTTGAATTCCAGTTATCAAAAAGTAAAGAGCATTAGAGCATTGAGGGGAAATACAAGCTTCCAGCTTAGGTGCAAAGATAGTCCTTGTGCCTGGGTATTGTTTAACCATTGTAAATATCAATGAGACAAGCTGGTTCATGTTCATCCTTTACACACCCAAATGATTTCTATGAAGAATTATCTCAAATTGCTTTATTGCTTAAGTAGACAGAGTAAATCTTGTGATACCTTTTACTGTTCAAGTAGTATTTCATAAGAGTCCTATAGTCACCCTTTTTAATTGCTATCTGTTTTTCACTTGGGGCCAAAAATTTATTTTTTTTTAATTATCAGACTTTGGATGAATTCCAGGTTCATCCACTGTAAAATTATTCTTCAGCATTCTTTATTTTACTCTATGTACATTTGCAAACATTGCTCCCTTCCACTCTTACACTGCCTGGGGATCTTTACTTTTTCATTAATCCCATGCAAGTGATTACCTATAGATGGTGTTATATGATTAAATTATTCCTTCCTACTCAGCTAATTTCTATGCTTCTATGAAATATAAATTTTTTGTGTTGTTTCTATGAGTAGATGCAACCATGAATGAGTTGTGGGGGGAAAAAAAACCACAACTAGAAAACTATATTAATATGTTTTCAAAAACCTAAGGGAGAAAGACCCATTTCAACTTTTTACCTTCTTAATCACTTCTCATTTCTCCTCATTTCACTATTTTCTGGTCTGTGAATCCTGTTCATTATTTTTTCCCCCTGTTTATATTTCTCTCCTTTTCCTTGGCAACCTTCCTCAGTACCACAGCGGCATCTAGTAACCCACAGCAAGTAGCAAGGCCACGTTGTGCTGTGTTATTACACATCACCTGAGCATCTGCTCTTGGTTCTAGGAAATCAGGTTGCAGGCTCTGTTCTATGGCACTGTTCTGCACAGCCTCTGCTTCCGCTTCAGTGCAGTTTTACTACAAATCATGTTTCTAATGTACATTGAGATTCATCCAAGTGAAAGATGCTTGTATTAAACCGTGGAGTCTCCCCATGTGTCACAATTTTTGAAGATATTTTTTTAATAATTCCCTCTCTCATCTCCTCACCTGTGAGGCTTCTATCAATAAAAACTAAAGCCACAGCTAGCATGGTTTCCAGATGCAATAAGTGGTGCTGGACATGCCCACTCCACTCCTCCCACTGTCCTTCGTATTTCACGGTCTTGCAGTTGCTTCCACCACACACTTAAAACACATTAGCATATAGAGCAGCTTTCTGAAGTTTTAGTGGGTTAATTTCCTGCATGACAAGTTCTGAGCCTTGTTTCTATCTGCTGCAAGATCCCTTGTCACTGGGGTACTCAAATCTTCTAATTTGCTGCATCTCCAATATTCATTTTTTACACCACATGACTGCAAATGGCACACATTTCCACTAGGTGAGGCCCAAAACACTCTCCTTGCAACTACACTTTATAAAAGATGCATGTTTTGTCAATTAAGAAACAAAACATAACTTTTGGGAAGAGGGGGGACAGAACTCTGATTCCTTTGTAAATTGCTTTGTGCACAATTTGAAATGACTTCTGGATAATAATTTTAAAAGAGCACTAAGAAAAAGAACATAAAATCACATGTGCATGCCTGAATAACTTGCAACAAGCAGAGTGACTCTCCAGTGGATTTTACAATAAAAAATTGTTTCTCTCCAAAGCTTTCTACAATGACCTTTCCAGGGGAATAGACAGTTCCACATAAATGATTTTCACCTTTGTAATGCCACTAGAAATATTATCTCAGTTCTTTATAGGAGGAACAGCCTGCCAAGCTGCTAGACTCCTGGGTTAAGCCTCAACAAGCTTATTTCTTCAATAAATAAAAAATGAGGCTAGCACTTCCAACTTGAGGGTTTTTTAATTGAATTGACCACTAAAATAAAGTCTATCAGCTGGAGTTTTCCTTTTGGTCATACTTATTTCAGCTCAATTCCTCATTTGCTTACTGCTAAGTCTGCACATGAGAAATTAAAAGAATCACTTTTTAAATTCAGAATAACAAGAAATTACTGTCTCTCTTATTTTTCCACTTTCAGAATATTTCTGTATTATGATTGGACAGTCAATTTGAAGCTGGCGGAAAGAAAAAACTTAATCCAATTAGATTCACAGAAGTTAATATAGGATTGCAAAATTAAGCATGGTTTTCTTGGTCTGCTGCTTGCATATACACGCAAATCACAGATCAAAATCCTTTAATTTTTCAGTACAGCAGTTTCACTACTTGCTGAAGAGCAGTCTATCTGTGGTTTTAATTAGGATCAGTAGGAGGCTGCACCATTTCCTACCGTGCATGCAGAGCCCACAGGCAGGAAGGGGACTGAGACCTGGGGCTTTGTGCACTGGGGACATGCTGTGGCCACTGCTCCCTGCCTTCCCCAGAGTCCAGTCTTCCCACACACAAATCATGGCTTCCACCTTCACCCAGAGGACTCAGGGCACCTCTGACCAAATAAAAGTGAAAAGTGTGAAGGACTGACCCACACTTCCTGCTGAGCTGTGCACTAAGCACTTGGCAGAAATGGTGTCCCCCAATAGCATCAAACCAGCAGGCGTGTGACAGAGCAGGACAGGCATCCGGACAGTGACAGACTGCAAATAAGCCACCTGCACAATCACCACACCCTCTCAGCAAAGTACTGTCCCCAAAGCAGTTGCTGTCCCTCTCCCTGCAAGATGGTAAAGCACACCAAATGTGCTCCACACCATTCAGACCTGCAGCAGGCACTCCCAGGAGAGCAGACCTGCCTGGAGCGAGCACGTGCTGCCACATTCATCAAGCCCTTCTAGCACATTACAGCAAGGCACACGGCAGCCAGGGCTGGGCATTGTCCCTCGGTGGGGTTGTGCTTGTGTGTCAGCCTTGCAAAAGCTTGGGCAGTGGCACCCTGCCCAACAGTACCCCAGATAATGCAGAAAGGACACATCACACCTCACAGGGGTGCCTTCACCTTGCTCAGCTGGGCTGCTTTCCACTGCCAAGCCCTTCTTTGTATGGCAGGCACACCCCTAGAGCAACACCAGATCAACTCACGGGGTAAAACAGTCCCACGAGGGACAGTTCCTAAACCTCCCCACTCCCTAAAGCAGGCTAACTAGTTCTGACAGTCTGCAGATCAAAACAGTCCCAAGCAGGAGATTCAACCCTCCTGGAAAAGGAAGCATTGCTGTCCTCCACATCCAGAGGTCCTGGCTGGAAACAAGCCGTGTCTGTCCTCCAGACACTGCAGTGACTATTCTGGGTGATGTGTGCTGACAGCGTTACTGGGACCAAACCTAGCTCCCACACAAGGACAGCCAAGGCACACAAAGACACAGAGACAACTGAAAGGTTGTGAAGGCAAAACCAAGGGAAGGGCTGATAAACCCCACTATCCAGTGACAGCATTAACTCCCAAGCTCCGTGGCTGGGATTCCTGACACTTCACACAGCAGCCACCGATGTTCCCAAAAGCAAACACTGCCAAGGCCTTACCAGTCTTTAAGAGCCTGTTGAGGTGACAGCAACTTCTCAGCTCAGTGCCCAGCTTGAATAGCTGAGGAAATGCAGTGGAAGACACCAAACATCCTTTTTTTTTGCCCCCAGGCTGGGGAACAAAAAGCTGCTGCCACTGCAACCCCAGAGCAACCATAAACTTGTGGCTTTGCTGCTCTCTACCCTCAGGATTGGCACAAGTATGGAATAGGGCAGTTTTCCCCCCAAAACTGATAGCTTAGTTGGCCCTTAAAAGTGCCAAGGGCAGCCTTGGCACTCAGCAACAGTCTGGCATGTAAAAGATTGTGGGGCACTGAGAGCACTGAGCAGCTCCCACTGACTCTCCTAGTTGGCATCCTCTCGCCTCCTTCCACATCTGAGTTTGCTCCTTTTCCTCTCCCTCTTTAGAAAATCAGTCATTATTGATGGATCCTGATAGAGTCAGCACAGTCTGACATTGACACATAAGTCTGACAGTCTTAATACCAAACCCCTCAAGGTTTGAATCAAACTTTGCAATTTTCTTTACATAGCTACAGCGGAGCAGTTGTGATTAAGCAACTGCATTGTGAACATTGGATGCTTGGCTGATCTTTTGTTCTAAGGAAGAGGAAAGACAATCCCAAGATGAATGGGCTCTCTGTATGGGAGCAACTAGGAGTGAAGTCAGCAGAACTGAGCATTAACTGGGGGAAAGGTAATCCTGGCAGTGGAGACTGCAATCACTGACTCATTGAAAATCTACTCAAAACAGACCCCAGACTCAAACGGAGGGGAAAACTGAAAACACAGGCTAATTAGCATGAGAAACAAGAGATTCAACTAGCAAATAGGATTTGAGTACTAATTTTTTAAAAAGTTACATAATCTCTAATCAATGAATGCTGATGCCTTTGTTATTAAAATGTAGTAGCGTAAAGTTTTGATGCCCAGTGAGATAGCATTTTGTGGGTTACCTACTTTGCACAAACTAGAATGAAAAATGAAAAAACCTTGGGGTGTGAACTGGTGCCTTGCATCAGGTAACGAGCCTACATTTGGGACAATAGTCTGGCACTGACATCCCAAGTCAATGGTAATGACTAACAGCACACAAAGTCTGGAGGTCCTCTGGGCCAGCTGCACTCCCTTTGGAGATTACAGTTATTGCCATACTAAAGAAACAGCTTGTAAGTTATCTTGTAAAGGAGAATGCGTTTGAGAGGACAAAGTACTGAGAAGTTCTGGAGTGGTGATCTGTTCATCATGTTTATGTTTCATATATTGAACCTCTATAAAATTTTGGAAACTTGATCCAAAGTCAAAAAAGTCAGTGTTAGACACTGAATAAATCTCTTAGTGTACAAAATTTGGAGCTAATTTTTGAAAGCTGTTTAAAAACTTGCCTTATAATCTGCATTTTGGAGTTACAATAGCCAGTAGTTTCTGAGTGCTGATTACCTTAGATGAGTGGTTTTTTCTTGGTCTTCTCTATTTTCTCCCTCTTCCACACATGCCCCCATTATACTGTTGGATTAATATTTTACTATGAACCATTATCTTCAATCCAGTGGGTCAGTTTGGCTTTGGCAGCAGCACGGAGATTAGAATGTGCATTCCTCAAACTTTAACCAAAAGCCACAACAAACATGAGAAGCAGGATGTTAAACAGCAGCAGAGGTAGACCATATCTTGGATGAGGGCTGATGTGCCCTCTAATATGCTCCTTACATGTCCACAATGCATTTCTCAACAATTTTGTATCTCTGCAAAGCACTCTGCACTTGGTGACATTCTGAGATCAGCTCTTCTGTCATCATAATGACAGGGGAAAATGCCAAGCAAAATGAAAAAGTGACAAGTGAAATGTATTATGCTTTCATGTATGTATGTGCACCATGAGGGACAGAACTGCCATCACCAGCATGAAACCCACAGGCTGCTGTCACCCAAGCTAAAAGGAATTCTTTCCTGATAAAAAGTCTCGCCTCCTTGGCAGGCCAGCAGCAGGAGCAGAGGGAATGTCACGTTCCCCCCACAGACTCAGTGCAGGAGGCAGGGAGGGCTGCCTAGTCCTGGCCCCAGCTCTCAAATGAGTGTTAGGGAACAGACTGGCACTGCACTGCCACCCCCACAGCACTCCCCAGGGATGCTCTGATTGAACAATGACACAGCTTAAGTCTGGGTTTAATTCACTCAGTTGCTGAGTATTGTCTTCCTCTGCACAAGAGCGTGATTGCAGGGTGGAAATAACAAGTTGCAGGGAAAATAAAAGTATGGAAGTAAACCACCTGCCAAAGACTGTTCCACAATCATCCAGCTGCAATGGACTTTGCCATGGGGCTGGGGATCCCAAGGAAGTTGGATAGAGTCTAGGCATGCTGGTTCCTCATGTGCTATAAGCTAGAGAAAAAACATTTTTACCTATAGTGAGTTTGACTTTGTTTTCCCCATTGCAACTGATGTCACATATTTTTAACGCATCACTGAAGAGTTTTATTTCAAGAGGCAGCCAGTGACCAACCCCACCAGGCACAACCCTGGGCTCGAAAGCACAGCTGCCAGCCCCCAGTGCACACTGGTGTCGTGGATGTCACCCCTCTGAGCTGCGGCAGGCAGTGGGAAGGCAGCAGCCTCATGCCTGGCACTCGCTCCTGAAATTCCATTTCTCAGGATGGTCATGAGCCAGTCATCTTCAGAAACACTCTTGAACTCTCAAGTTGCTTTGTAGTGCAGACAAGTGGCTGTGTCAGAGCTACAGTACCCTGAGGGGGGTTTTGTCTGAAAAAGGAAAGTTACTGTTTATTAAGTTAAGTAGTAAGTTCTGTTTATTAAGAGGGTGTATTTCACAAACAGGCTTCAAACATCATTTCTTAGGTAAGTAATTTTCCAAAATGCTATAAAAAATGAACATGCACAAGCCTAATAATCAGATAGATCCTGAAAAGCATTATTTTTAAAGGGACTTCTGAGCTAAGTAGAAGGAAACAGCTCCGGAGATGAATCTTCCCTACAGGCTTTCACTTAGGTTGATGAACTGCCTCCATGCCCTATTGTTCCCTGTTACTTTACACTGAATACTTTCCAATTGTAGTTTTCTGGCTTTTAACCAACTTAAAAACACAAGTTGTTTCCACAACTCATCAGGTCTGCTAGTCACACAGTTCTTCACACAAGTATTTCCATTTTTCCTGGTGACCCACCATTTAATGATCTTTTTAACACATCTATCATTTATATGTAATGGGATTGACAAGTAAGCATCTTGAGAAGCCATGTTAATTAAAAGCAAAAATCAAATACTTCCATAGAAGTAAGACTTCGCTTTGGCTCTAAAGTAGCTTTGCCACTTATCTTTCGAATTCCTGCCAATGTAATTGCTACATTTTGCCTTACAAGAAGCTCATTTTCTTGCTAGCACAGGAAATGTAGTACTTGGCTTTCTTGGGATTCAAAGCTTTTTGGTGTCCAATTCACGAATGCTTTGTTTTCTAAAGGCAAAAAACGGAAGTTACGATCACTTCACTTACTCTTCTGCCTAGAAAGAAGAAAGCTCAGTTGTTCTTTGCCAGCAATACAAAATGTATCGAAATACCAAATTGTCAAGGCTGCATCATATCCCCAGCTTAATGAGGCTGAGATTGGGAGCACAAGAGGGATATCAGAGACTGTCTGGAGTGAAGACAGGTGGGACAGGATATGGCTGCTGGGACAAACACAAAACTTAGATGTATAAAAATACCTATATGTGTGCTGGGTTTGTCTGCTCCCTTTACATCCAAGAGAGATTTGTCCAACACAGCCTTTGGAATCTGGGGCTGTGATTCATTTAATCCTGGAAGATACACCTTCACCCAGGCATGACACAGGTCTCACAGACCTGCAAAGCAGCAGCAGGATACTTTAGGGCATCTCAGGTGTCAGTAGATGCCTACCTGTGGGCAGTGGAGTTAAGCCCTAGATTTTCAATGCCTCCAAAGAGAGCTTGGACTCCTGCAGGCAACTTCACATCAATTACACTTGAACACTGAAACACGATCAAGCAAGAATAAGTTTTCTACTTTGACCTTTTAAAAATATCCCACACTCTCTATGAAAAGTCTATTTCTTAGGGAAAGATAGTTCTCTTCTTTTTCCAACTAGGCACTTGTTTTGGTCTATCTTTGAATCGCATAGAAGAATTTTCTGCTGCACATTTTCAAGTTTGTCATGTGTAGATCAACAGGGTTCTGGAAACAGCAAGGCTATCCAGGGAAATGAAGGTGAAAAAATATGTTAAGATGAAGGAAACAGCCATCTTTTTGTAATGAATATGTGAACGTGCTGGAGAAAAAGGATGCAAACAATGCCAGTCTTTCAGGTCACATAATTCCAAAGCTTGGAGATGATAATAAGTTTCTGCACACACACATACATACACAAAAAGGCTTAAAAATAATTGTTGAAAGGTAATTACAGCTTCTCTGCTCACAAGCTCATGTGATACATGTGGGGCTGTGTTAACACAGTTTTTATTGAGGTTGTTTTTTTTTATCTGATAGCATATCTGTATCATTCAAATATTTGTTAATGATTTTTTTGGTCTACAAGCAGAGGCAGGAAATGCAAACATGGTGGAAGATCCTTGTCTTGACAATAGCCATGAGTCCGTGTGCAAGCTCCAGCCTGCTGCCCTCCAGAGCAGCCCAGTTTCCTCAGCTGCACAAGAGACAAGCACCAGTGCTCTGGGGAGCAGCATGGTTTGGGGATTTGTCTCCAGGTCCATGGCTTCCCCTGGCTCTGTCAGGTCTTCAGGACCACATCGACAATTATGTGGTCATGAATGCATGACGTGATCATGCACTACCACAGACAGGGTAATATCAGCCACAGAACCATCCCCACAGACGTTTTTAACATTCCAGTTAGTTCCCATTCTTGTCTCATCTCCAGTCAGAGGCTTGTGCCTACCCACAGACTCCTGATCTTGCTGTGTTGGCCACTCTACCTGCTCAAAAAGGGAGAGAAAAGCACCAGGTGATGCTTGCATACCCCAGGCACTGGGGACATGCCACAATTCTCTGTCATCTGCACTGCACATATCCCGGGGCTATTTTAGGTGCTGGATCCCCAGCACCAGCCAGTCTTTCACACACCAAAAGTATGGCCCATTGATGAGAGCTGTTGCCATCAATTGTAAATCTACTATGTCTTGACCACTACAAACAACACAAGCATCTTATTGGGACTACCCTGTACTCCTGATTCAGGAGAGAGCCAGGCTGCTCACCTGAGGATGTGGATCTTCATGGTCCTGGGCTCAGAGCAGAGTAGCCAGCAACTTTGTAGTGGCAGTTCCCCAATGCCCAGCCTCAATCCCCATACAGATACAGGTAACTGCTTTCTTCGGAAAGCTCACATCAGTAGCCTGTCCCCACTACCCCACGTAGGTACTAACCATCAGCATCCTTACCACAGAAGCCTACAAGTCCTGCTGTCATCTGCTGCCTCTGCAGCTGGCTCCCCATGTCCCAGCCCAGGCCTCACCACCCCCTCCCACGTAAGCAGTATGTCTGACTGCTTTGGAGCT
Organism: Thryothorus ludovicianus; assembly: GCA_013397245.1. NCBI lineage: Eukaryota > Metazoa > Chordata > Aves > Passeriformes > Certhiidae > Thryothorus > Thryothorus ludovicianus. The sequence continues at coordinate 578,118 of VZTB01000164.1, forward strand.
GTTGGGACTGGACATCCCCCCAAGTGAAGCAGTGGTTATCACAATCACAATTTCTTCTTAGACTGAGGCTTCACCAGTCACTGCCATATTCACTCAAGAAATCTTTCACAGATATGGTGCTGGCACACTCTGGAACCCCATTCTTCCTCCAACACGTGTACCTATACTGACACCTAGGGTGTAGTGATGATGACACTTGCCGATTTTACCAGGACTTCTGTCATCCCAGCATTCATCGTGTTCCCTGGGAAACCAGCCTTGTTGTCATTTCCCAGCTGATGCTGTCAAGCACAGATTTTGGTGGCCAAAGGCCATCTGGCACTAACTACAAAACCACAGAGAGCTGAGGAGGCTGCCTAGATCACCGTGACCAAACTGCAGTATACACACCATGGGAAGCTGTGGGGAGCAGATGCTGAGTGGGTGGAAGCTGACTGGATACTGGGAATGGTACTTGCCCAGCCAGCTGACCTCTCTGGACACAGCTTTGGTCCAGATGGCTTCTGTAAAAGACACACATCATGTCACCTTAGGCTCTGTTCAAACATCTAGTGAGACAAGGAGAGATAGCAAGCAAAGCACAGGGAGCATACAGGGAGGAGGCATCATGCACCAGCAGTATCAGGAAGATGCTGTAATCCACACAGGACTGTTGTACACCACTCAGGTCCTGAATCAAGAGTAACTCACATTTAAAAAATAACCAACCCTCCCCTCTCCTGCTCAGTTCCTTAAAAACTCTATTGCTGTGTGAGCCAGTCTGCAATATTAGAAGTAGCAAGGGTTATACTCAGACTTTTTAGAATAGGCTTCCTAAATAGATTCCTCCATCCCTTGCTTTGCTTTAGGAAATTAACTTCAATTAAACATGAAGCATTAAACTCATGTCCATTAGGCTGACTATTTGTACCCACAGTGGTCCAAGAGTCTGACAAACACATTGTTGTGATGTTTATTCTAACAGACTAGTCTGAATTAGATAATCCATCTCAGAAGGAGTAGATCATAAGGCTGGAAGGGCCTCATCCCTTCCCTAGCCTCAAGGCAGGGTCACCTACAGCTATGTCACTTCTGATAAATATTTGTTCAGTCTGTTCTCAGAGTTCTCCAGTGATGGAGATACCTCATCTTCCTCAGACAGCCAATTTCCCTGCTTCATTTCCTTCAGCAACAGAGCTTTATTCACTATCTAACCTGAATCTCCTCATTTGCTACAATTGGCTCATGTTGCTTTTCATCCCATCTATCCACAACAAAGAGAAAACAAAATGCCCTATTCTTTGCAACAGCCGCTGAACCCTTACCATCTGACAAATCTTCCTTCATATTCTGGTTATGTCTTTCCCATAAGCAGATTGCAACTATTTGGACATTACAATCTGAAAAAATTCCCTCAAAATGTCATGCATTTTAAAAGCTTCCACTGTGCAAACTGCTGCTGTGCTGCATTTGCTTCACAGACCTCCTGAGACCCCTTCTTCTCAGCTCAGCCACAAAGGAGGCACTAATACTCCAGTCTCTGCTGAGAGTGTTTGCTGACAGCAAACTTCAAATTTGCTTAATATTAATAATTGCTGAGTAAACTTTGGCTGCACAAAAATACATGGAAAGTGAGCCAGAAAAGCTGGCTGTAGACAGATACTTGCTGTTGACTGGAGGAAACCATGCACTACAAAAGAAGGGATTTAACAGCAGCCTTCAGCATTGCTTCCTACCTGCACCCTCACCCATTGTCTGCCTCCTGAGATTCTCAGTAACCTCCATCTCCTGACTCACCAGCCTTCTCCTTGAGGCACCATCAACAGCCTCAACCTTTTCAGTGTCCTGCTCTCTGCCTCAGGTCCCAGGCAGTGCCACTGCACAGGTCAAACCAGCAAGTTTGGCACTGCTCAGCAGGGCAGATGCTGCTCTGCCATCATGGCCTGTAATGGTGGCAGCACTTCCAGTTTCATCTCACCAGTTAGCAGCACTCAGGTGGGATTTATTTCACCTAGTTTTGACCACCCAGAAAAGAAGCACTGAGACACTCAGGTAGCCTTGTTCAAGGGCACAATTGACCCCCTGTACCGGGACATGTCTCTCTGTACTGGTTATAGAGGCTATTTTTAAAATTCCTCTCCTACTGAAGAAAAATAGTTTCCTTCATCAGTGCCAAAGTCATGGGACTTCACACAGTTTCTAGCAGAATTCAAACAAGGAGCAGTGTTTGAAGAAAATACTACTATCTCACACCTAACAATGGAAAAGTCAAGGTCAGCATCAAAGCCTCACACATAGACAATTACTTTTTCTTCAGATGCCTGTTTTTCTGTGAATCTCAGTGCACAGGAAACCTGAGGCCCATGAATTGCAAGTGAAAAAGATCACCAATTTCACCTCAGGTCAGCAGGAATAGAATACAAGAAACCAGCCTACACTGGGTAAACAGTTCAGAATGACATGCTTTCTTATTATTCCTCTGCAGCTGGGTGCCTATTACAAGAAGTACTTACAAGTTTGAAATGCCCCACACAGCCTGCACTTAACTATCAGAGCACTGTTCAACAACTCTTATTCCTGGAGATAAGTATTATGGGAAGCACACAGCTTAAGAAAGGATGTGTTTACTAGAAAAAAAAATCCTTTAGCAGCAAGAGAAGTCTCTGATGCAAACACCTGAGCTCCAGACTTTACAGTGAATTATTTTTCATATGCCTCACATATGTGCATGAAAAGTTTCTTTTTGGCGAAGTACATAAGGCCTGCACATAAAATAACCACTTATCCTCAGGTGGCATTCTCAAATATCCCTGGCAGGCACTGAGTAGGAAAGGAGAGAGCAAGTGACTCCCAGCTCAGTGAGCAGATGAGTGACAAAGCAGGCATCCAGCAGGTCTAGGACTAACTGGTGCAACAGTGACAGCCTTTCTCATTTGAGATAGTTGTTAGCAATGGCTTTGGCTAGTTCTTTCCAAACTTGTTCAATCAGATATGTCCAGCCTGACATTAAACTTAAATATTCTTTATCCATTCTTTCAACTGTTTTTAGTTTATCCTTGATCACTTCTTCCCCTTTCTGACCTTGATGTGGAGAAAAGCAGAACAAGTGCAAAAGAATCAAGATTGTCCTCCCCCCACAAATATATACTTCCTCATGAGGGGAAGAGGAGGGACAGGCACTGATCTTCTCTCTCTGGTGACCAGTGACAAGGACATGAGGGAATGGCCTGAAGTTGTGTCAGGGGAGGTTTAGGCTGGGTATTAGGAAAAGTTTAATCACTCAGAGGGTGGTTGGGCACTAAATAAGCTCCTCAGGGAGGTGGTCACAGCACCAAGCCTGACAGAGTTCAAGAAATGTTTGGAGAGTGTTCTCAGGTACATGGTGCGAGTCTTCTGGATGGTCCTGTACTGGGACGGGAGTCAGCCTCTGATGATTCTTGTGGGTCCCTTCCAAATCAGCATATTTTATTCTATGAGTCTATGTAGCTTCTGATGTTTGATTAGTTTTGATGGCACCTGCTGGCAGACGCAGGATATGCCACTACACAGCAGAGAGGAGCCAGCAGACAGACACAGACTGTCAACAGGAATATTTGTACCCACATGACAGAAACCAAAGTAAGACAGAACTGAAAGGATAGAACCTGGTGAAAATCATGATGTCTTTTGAGGAAATTATCTCCATCCAGGACCCAAACTTGTTTCTGTGCTGCTGAAAACAAGACTTTAACTGTACTCTCTGCAAACAGAGAGGAACACTTCAAGCAGCACAATACTACCCAGCATAAGAAATCTGAGGTAAGGCTTCAGGCTGAAGCTCAGCTGAAAGGCAGAAAATGCATCTGTGTGGCATTAGAACAGCATGGGTCTCAACACAGCTGCATAATGTATCTGTCAGTTTCTTCAGACATGAGAACCATGGTCTCTGATTGTGCAGGACTATCAAAAAAACACCCCATGTTTGGCACCAGCTGCTAGGACCGGAGACCTGTGCTACTTGCTGGTATTGCCACCATCCTGAGCACCAGCAGGACATGTGGCAATGGCTGTGGGGCACTGTCCAGGCAGGCACAAACCTGGTACCTGTGTCAGGATGAACTCAGTGTAGCAGTCGCATTCCCTCCCTGCTTCCTGAATCACCTCCCTTTACTCTTCTGCTTGGAATTAGTGAGTAACCCTGTAACAAGGAGTGAGATACTGAACCCCCTGGACAGCCTGGAGTGAGGAGCTGGGGGAGATGATGGAAGGACTGCCAGCACTGCCAGTCCCTGGATGTCTCTCTCTACTTTGGTGCAAGGGTACAAGGAAGATTAAAAGTATGGTACCACTAAGGGCTGTAAAACTAGCAAGCAAATAAACTTACAAACTATTGCTGTGAAGAATTTAATTACTTTTACACTACATCCTTAAATTTTGAGGCTTGATCTGTGCTTATTTTTCAGTACTTGGAGAACTGCTATGAATCCTGCTTTCCAAGAGCACTTTGTTCCTTTAAAGATGTGGCAGATAAAAGAGAGGGGCAATTTGCCTCATCAAGAGAAGTGTATGCAAGATCCTAATGGAAAAGGCATTGGGAACATCTCTGTCAGAGTAAAGAGTAAAGAGAAGTAACACCAACAGAGCTGAGTGATACCTCTTTCCTGGGATTAGTGTTCAGTGACAGGCATGCTTGGAGTCTGAATCCCAAAATGTATGCCACTGTTGCTGCAACAGTTTCTCTGAAATATTTACCTAGGGAATTCAGCAGCATTTCTGATCCCATAGCAATCCTCACAAACATGCAAATTATTTTAAACTCTCAAGATGAAATTAAAATTGATCTTGTGCCTCATTACAACAGCTAAGGACTGAGTAGCCATTAAGGCCAATGCCAAAGATAACTATAAACTGTGTCTGGGATTCAAGAGGTATTTGAGTACTATATTCTACAAGCTCAGGACCTGTACACGGAAAGTACAGACAGTCACACCGCTAGTCCTTGCTGCCAGCTCCTAAGGTGAGCTCAGGAGTTCTCTGCCCCTCTCCAAACTTTCCCTCCAAAACAGGAACCATACTGGAACAGTCCCAAATGTTGTCTGTTGAACCAGATCTGGGATTCGTGCTGTATGGCATAAACTGACACAGTGTCCTGGATGTGCCAGCAGGCCACCAGTATGAATGTCCAAGTAGCTGGAATCTGCTCTGGCACTGCCTGATAGTAGCCAGGGAGAAGGGAATTGTTAGGTGGAAGGCCATGAGTATCCATTCATCTCTACACCCCAAATCCTTGCAAGGCAATCTGTGAGGAAGGTACACATGGAATGATGATGCTTCAGAACAAGGGCCGACCTTCACTGTTGAATTGGGGGTTTAGCACCAGGCACCATAACTGGTCACACCTCAGGGTGCAAGTGGGGAATCCCACTGGAGTACAGGAAATCTCACTGAAAATCAGAAGTGACTGGGCAGAAAGTGTTTTAAATTATTTAAAAATAAATAAATAAATCCCCAAATGTAATTAATTTTAAAAGAATGAAAACTCACTTTTGTGAAGATAAAAAAAAGAAGATGCTTTTCTTCTAATCCATGTTAGAAGAAATAAGAAAATGAGGGTTTGGTGAGGTTTTCTTGTTGCTTTAGAGCAGCGTTTTAAAACTTTTATTTTTCTTTTTTTTCAGCCATTTCCTTTTTGTTCATTCTATATTGCCATCATTAAATGGCAGTGGTGGGACAAAGCAGAAGCTGTGTGAGGAGAGAAAACAGTGAAAATGTGATTTTAAATTATGGTTTAAGAATTGACCCATGATAACTATTTGAAGAATTACACTTATTCTATCTATTTGTTGTTTTGGGTTTTTTAAATAAAAAACCTTCAAAATATATTTCTGACTTCCAAACAAACCTGATGTTTATCTGACAGGCTGAACTGTCTTTGTTGTTATCTGCAGTCTGTGTTTTTGTAATTGCATAGAATCAAATACTTACTGAATCCACACCATAGGAAAGGCAAAAAGTGCTATCACTTAAGCCAAAATGTACTCTCAACAAGACATATCTTGCAATCTCTGCGTTTTAACTTTCCAAAATACCCAGCTGTTCCAAAGTCCTGCATGGAAATAGTTAAAAAGCTGTCTCCCTCCGTGGCAGCTCACATTTTAGCTCTCTTGAGCAAGCAAATCCCAAGAGAAAATTCTGCCTTAAAAAATCACGATGAAGATGAAAAAGGCAGCCCTTGCAGTTGTTTGAAGCTTGAGCTTTAAAGCCAATTATAATTCAAATTATAAATACAGTCTATTTCTGTCTCACATTTTAAAGAACTGTGAAACGCCAGATGGCTTTTCTGTCGCTGTACCCTGCCATATAAAATATATTTTTATGGTTTCTGATCTCACTACAAATAGGGCATGAGAATGATAAGCTGTTAATGTAAAAATAATTTTCCGTGTGAACTTGCTGTGTCTGGAGGCAGTTTCTCAGCAGGCTGGGAGATGCCCTGCTTTTCCACCACTGGATGGCATTCAAGGGCCATAAATACTCACACTGGGAACAGCAGCAAAAGAAAATTAAAACACAAAGCGTCCAAAGCCTCTGGATTCTTGGTAATGCTTCTGTAATATATTCATGCTTTCAAGGTTCCTAGGAAATAAATCCGGAAAGATAAAAAAACAGTTTCGGAGGAGAAAGGAGCTTTCCTCTGAGACGAAACTGAATATGCATGTAGGATGTGGGACAGGAGATCTGAAAGCAGCATTCCAATTAGGAGAATCCAACAGTCATATCTCGGCATCTCAGGCTACATCAACATTAATACAGGCTGGCAGGAAACAATTCGATGTGTCCTGTGTTTTTCCTACCCAATATGGACCCAACAGGGAGAGAAAAAGTGAAATGTATTAATTTGACCTTGGGTCTACACAGACACAATGCCCTCGTCGCTCAACACCTGCACGCACAAAAAGCTCTTGAAAGCTTTTCTGCCTTTGTATTCCCTCTTTAAAGCTCAGCCCCATCGTACCGGCAGGCAGTGTCATTAAATCCACCCCATCTCACAGCTGAGCGGCTGAGAGGAGGCTGGGCTGGAAACCCCCTGGGGCCCCTTCCCACCTGAGCCGCCCTGCACGTCCAGCCCCTCATTAGGAATAAAGACAGAGTGACATTTCTCATAGATAAGAAGAGCCCCCCAGAGCGGCAGCAGTTTTTGTGGGGGTGTAGCCGTAAGGGTCCGGGAGGACGAGTAGGGTCGGGTTTGCAGGGGGACAGCTGCTCCTACACAGCAGCCCGGCAGAGAGGGGCGAGCGCTGCGGCTGACGGGCATCTCCGCAGGTCTGAAAGAGCCTGGAGCAGCACGAATCAGGCAGGCAGTGTTTGCTGAGTTCCACCAGTTAACACCTTCAGAGGAATACACGGTTTCCACCTCTGTGGTACAAAGGAAAGTTTGGAAGAGGAGAGGAGAGATGACAGAGCCGCGGCCTCGGCTGCGTAAAGATGGAGCACAAGCAACAGAAAACTCATCAGGAAAAGCTGTGATATTCTGGGCAGCCTGTGTTGCTGCCAAGTCTGTAGTTTTTGCCATGAAGTCTAGCTCTGAATTTTATTTCCCTCTTTAGTTTTTTAAGTCTGCCTTGGGAAACCAGTGTTGCTGCTGCTTGCTGAGAGGGTGGCCGGTGGAGGTGTTCTGGCCTCGCTTGCCCAAAGATGTTTGTGTTTCTCCAGCTGTGCTGCCTGGAGTGCTGGTCACAGTGTTTGTGGTGATGTGCTCAGGACTCTGCTGCAGTTTAGTTCCATTTGGGGTGTGATGGCGACAGGATAGGTTTCCTTCTGGTGAGGCTTTAACTCACGGGACAAGTGCCTGCAGGTAAAAAGGGGGGAGGTCTGAGAATATCTAAGTTAAAAAGTGATCTTCTCCAGCAATTTTACAGGGTGCTTCACAGCAAAAAGAAGTTGATGTGGTTTAATCTTCCTATTGCAGTGATTGTGTCTGTAGTATTCAATACTTCTAGTATTCAAGTATCTCATAAATATATATACTATATACAAATACATAATATTTAATAAACATATAAACATGTAAGACCTTATATATTTGTATATATGTTATATATATAAATATTCATGTCCCTAGAGATGTGTCCTTTGTTCAGAGAAGATCCCCAGTGGCATGTGGGGTACAGTCCTCACAACAGTCTGGTGGAATCTTAACACCCAGCTACAGACAGCTTTTAGGGGTGCTTGGTTGCTGGTTGTCTGGACAGGCTTATGTGGGTCCCTGGACCTGATATAACTTGTCATTATCTCTCTAACGTAGCTTATGAGGCCTAAAAATAAAATAGAGGAGTTACAACAGTTGTGCCTGGATAACCTTGCTCTCCCAGCCTGGGCACTGTTGTTAAAAACAGGGCTTGAGGGCAGGGAGAGGCTCCCAGGGAGCAATCTTCTTTCACAGCAGTCTGCTCAGAAGACGCTTATCAGATACAGACCTTGTCCAAACCCTCTTCCTGTAAGGCAAATTTTATCTTACCTGAAGAGGTGGAAGCGGGTGGGTGGAGTGGTTATCAGTCTTAAACTACCATCAACCATGCGCAAGATTTTCTGCCCAGCCCATAGAAAGGAGGTTTTGAAATAACAGAAGCAGAGCAACTTTTTATCTTCCTGTGAAAGAAAACAGTAACAATGGTTTTTGACGCTTAGTAGTATACTGTAACGTAAAACAGAAGAAATAGGAAACATCAAGGGCAGAGATTTAACCTCACGAATCAAAACACTGACTCTGAATTGGGTTTTAGAAACTACAAAGCACAGTTCAAATACATAATAATTTCTCAACAGAGATTATATAAACAACAAAGGCATTGTGTTCTATCTAACACATTCCTCCTCATGTAAAAATCCCGGCATTATCTCTGCCCCACGGCAATTCTCTAATCAAGCAGATAACAAGGAACAAATCTTCCCCATTCCCTACACTACTGCTCACAGCCATATGGACACCCAGAATCACACCAGCCACTGAGATATGTTGTACTATGGTCATCACCTCATGCCTGTGGAGCCCTTATGCACAGGCCATAAGCCAGGAACTCAATTTGTTCTTGAGGTAATCTGCAACACAACTGCTGGATGGATCCAGAGCATAACCACTGAACTCATTCACATTGTCACCAGCTTTCCCTTTCCAAGCACTTCACAGAAATCTGTTGCTTCCATTGCACCAGCAAGAAGCCCCTGGGCTGATGCTGCCCAAGGATGGAGAAAATGAAGAGCACAGAAAGGCAAGTTGGTATAGTAAACAGCATCGTGCTGTCTCTGTGTTTATTATTCTGGACACTGCTGGTTTTCAGTCTCCCCACTTCTAGACCACACACCTTGAGCAAGATTGTTTCCTCTTCTGCTTGGGACAGAAAGTATTCAGTAATTCTAATAAACTAGAAGAGATCCTTACCAGGAATACTGTTGCACTATGAAATCTTGTATCATTGCCCCAGCAATGGTTAATGCCTCACGCCCAAGGAAAGGAACAAAAAATTTAATAAAACCTATCACAAACAAGTATTTGATCTGACCAAAAAGCAGTAAGAAAAACATTCCTTCTAATGCCTACAGGGCCTACATCTTGAGCAATGGATTTGTTTATGCTTCCCATTATCTTTGCATTTATAGCTGTAAATGTTACTAATGGATATGCAATTACCCATCTCTTTTAAACATTAACTTGGAGCTCTTTCAGACTTCTACCTCCAGCTCTGTGCTTGGAGGCCTCATCAGCTGGAGCAGTTTCCCATGGGCTCTCAGGCAACTGTGCACCCTTAAGTCTTCCAATAATACATGGCTCACTGTTTTGCCCTTTTATTTATTTTGTGACTTTTCAGAATTGCTTTGCTGTTGTATCCTCCTCTGGGAGTGTATTTACATGAAAGGAACATTACGAACCACTTAGTATAAAAGAAGTGAAATGACAAACACATGTGAAAACATAGTTATTTCAAATCAAGCTAACTCAAAATCCTTCAGGGGAAAGAAAAATCATTCTCCCTTCATCTGGCCTTACCTTACTTAAATTAATAAGCGTACACTTTTGTTAAGGAGTGAGAACAAAGAATAACATTCTCTATCCCTGTCTGCTGAGGATGACACCTGATGGGCTTTTGCATTCACTAGAGTATCACTACGAAGCAGATGGGCAGGAAATAATGATGAGGAATAAAATGGAAATTAAAAAAAAAAACAAAAAAAAACCAGAGAAATAGAACATGTTGACTTTTCCTCTTTGAATGCTGATTCCCTTAGCTGTGACTGCGTGGTAGAAGTTATCATGTTCATACAGGCTAGCAATGACTTCCTCTCGTCATTTCTGGAAGTAGGAGAAACAGGGATAGGAGCTGTGCTTGGAGTGCTGGTTTTGTTTCTGGACTGACTCTTCTCCAGGTTGTTTCCATGCAGAGGTGTAGGAAGCTCAAACCTTGTTGTCTCTAAACCAAACTATAGCTAGGCTTGCTCCAAAAGAAAATACCCTAACAAAATTTTTAAGAAATGAAAACTGACTCTGCTGTAAAGAGGCCTGGCCCTAAACCCTGCAGCAGGGTAAAGGCAGTCTTAGCAATCACCAGGGGATTGTTCATTTTCTATCAAGGAGCAGCTTGAGACAGCTTGAAATGGATACTAAGACTCGAGGTGTTTTTAATAATTACAATATTATAATATTGCAAAAAATGGAGACATGCCAAAATAATGCCTAAAGAGTGTTTTTAGAGAAGTTTAAGTTGCCACAAGTTTGGAAAAAAAGTTTCTTTTACAGTCCAGGTTTGAAAAGATGTATCTGCTAAGGAAGGCAGGAGACTCTTGAAATGGAAAATGTAAACTGCCTTCCTCTGAATTATTATAATTAAGGAGCTCTCAGGTAAAGATATGGGAATAGGAATAACAGGATTTTATTAGGATTTTTTTTTTTTTTAATAGTAGTACAAAAAAACCCACTGACANGGGTCAAGGAAGAGATAAAGAAAACTGCCCCAGCTGGTTTTAACAGCTAGTGATAAAATACATACTTCTGGTTACATCTTGCATTGCAACCCAAGATATTAACAAAGTAGAAACTAGCTAAAGGATGGGAAACAAAGGATAAGGCTAACTTGGACTTTCAAGAATCAGTTTTACTCAACATATTAATCAAAAAAAATAGAGAAGAAAATCCTCTATGGCATTTCCAAATTCATAGATTCAGGCAGCCAACACTTATGCTGATGGTGAAGAACCCCAGAAAGACCAGACAAACCACAATGGTCAAACAGGTGTCAGATAAACTTCGGAGCATATAAGTTAATGCATTTAGGGAAAAATAAGCCAAACCACAGATGATGCTGAATGCAGAACTGGAAGCGGCATGTCAGAAAAAAATATCTTACGCATCATTATTTACAAGTCTCTGGGCAGCAATATAAACTAAAATAGTATAATGAAGAAGGGTACCAGAGCAAGACAGAGGGCATAATTTTGCTGCTACTTGTAACTTTGGTATTACCACGTTGGAGTACAGGTCAGGGCCTGCTCTCTGCATCTCAGGGAGGATGAAGTAGAGTTAAAACAGGTATGGAGAAAACAAATCAAAACGATCAACCAGCTGCCTTACAAGGAAAACCCAAAAAATGCTGGAGTCTTTGTGATAGAGAGGACAATGTTAAGAGCAGAAACAGTTGAGAATTACAAAATGATTAAGGAAGTATCTAGAAAATTAATTTAAAATAGAGTAATTTTTATACTTCTCTAACTTACTGTGACAGGAAGTTATTAAAGCACATAATATCAGCATGTTCGAACCAGAGTGGATGAATTAATATAGTACAAAAGAAGTGCATGGGTAGATACAAAAAGAACAAGGCAGAGATGTAATCCCTAGCAGTCCCCAGTAAACCAGTGTGGATACTGGCACATGTGGGAGTGATTCTGTGATACTGTGGGAGTGGCACAAGGGAAACCAACTGCAAGAAATGGCCAGAGCCTTGTGATCCCATAAATAGCATCTGATAGTGTCAGAGTCAGAAACCGAGTGCTTGGGCTAGAAGGATGATGGATTTGACCTGAAAGATGTTTTTTATGCTTTTAAACCATCAAAATTATGAAGAAAGAGAGATTATTTTAAATACAAATTATAAAATCAATACGCTCCAAATTTTCAGCACTGAGCTGAGGTCCTCTCCCAAAGCAAATTTCCTGGTCTTTTGTTTCCTCAACTAAAAGAATCATGGTTTCTCTCATACCCCCAGACCCAGAATGGTTTGACAGGGCAGTAACTGTTAGATTTACTAACACATGTGCAGATAATGAGATGGCATCTTACTCCAACCTGACAGAAGGCCAAGTGCTGGGTTAACATATGTCAGAAACATGGGAAACTGCAGAGCAACAGGGAAACCCCTTAAATGGTGAAACAGCAGCGACACCTGTTGTAACAGACACCTGATTTACTGTTAGTTTTATTTCATCGCCAAGTGAGTTTACAAGCCTCCTGGCATCATCTGCTAATCAATCTTTTTTCATTACAATCTTCATTGATGCCCTTCCACTGCAAGAGACTCCTGCTATGTATGCATATATTCAAGTGAATTCCAATTTATAAGGAGCTTTTACCCAGCTGTAAAAGGGAGACAGCCTTTGCTTTTCCAGAACAAGCCCTGGGATAACCTCTTTCCCCCTCACCACTATTAAAAAACACTGTTTAGACAGGGTGAAAGAAAGGGAAAAAGACTGCTCACTTGGAGTTTCTCAGTCTTGCTAGAAGTAAGAGATCTGATCTGAAATGTCAATTCATTAAAATTCCCACTGCTCAAGAGCTTTATCTTTCTGCCAAGAAGACGCCCTTCCCTTCCTTCTCTCACTAGCTGTGGACTGGAAATCCCAGTACCTAAGAATCATTGAAAGGTTTTTCAGCCTGGCACCTGGAAGCAGTGAGGAACTCACATTGTCTGTCTGTCTACACAGGTGTCTGACAGCTGCTCCTCAGCAAATCTTTAACCCTCTGGTCAGTTTTGAATATTTTTGGGTAAAGGGTAATGACCTCAGCCCTTGGGAGGTCTTAGCGGCACTGTGAAAATCAACACCTACTAATGGCAAAATAAAACAGTTGGGATCTGAGTGAAAAGAAGTTGGTAGCACCCCTAAGAAAACATGCTGGATGGACAAACAGCAGCCCTGGCTCTGCAGCAGCTCGGGAGGGCACCTGACAGGACCACCAGGCGGGAGGGAGGTGGCTTGCTGAGGACATGGCAAAATGGATTTTCAATGAGACATGGCACAGATAGTCAGGAAATCAAGCTTCACTAGTCCCTCTGCTCACAGAATGAATTTGTTATTAGGACTGTGGTGATGTAAGTTTATATAGGTCACTGTGACAGCAAAAATATATCAATTTTATCTTCAGTCTGTTTGATCTTCAGCATTTTTAAACCATAGTATCAGTCTGACTGATTCATTGTTACTTATAAACCACACTGACAAAGACTTCATTTTATCTCCATGTACAAATACCGCCTTCCTAAAATATAGATGTATATTTGCTATCTATGTAAACAAGAGATTTTTTTTTTCTCATTTTATGACATTGCCTGTCCGTACCCACTTGAATATATATGATCAACTGAGCCTCTTTCAGCTGTTTTATAATGCAAGGAAACTGTACAGTGCTTTTTTTTCTGTTTTCTTTTTTACTGCAAATATGGTATTTAGTCCCCACAAATACAAATTTAGATAGTCTTCCAATATTCCTATTCATATCCCATTTATTCTCTATTATGGCCCATTGTATTAGCTTCCTAATAACATGCAGCATTGTTTTCCCTAGTCCTGACTGTAAGTGGGCCCACTGATCTACCATTGCCACTCTTCCATTCATGGCCTGGATTTTTGCTCTTACTTTCAAATGTAAAGAAACACATTCTGACCTCATTCTTGTTATGAATGAATCTGCAAAGTTACTTAAGTTCTTGTTGTAAGAGTTATAAGTTATTACAGTTTATAAAGTTTGTAAATAAAAGCTTTTATGTTTTGTATTATACATTGTAAATCACCTGAATTCCCTGTTGTATTTCCCCCCCCTATTCCACCGGGAGTACCGCCACTACTTCCTGGAATGCCTGCTGCCTGCGGAGGAGAAGCCGGCATGCCTTGCGGGTATGCAAATTAAAAGACGAGGGGCTAACACACGAAGAAACACCCTAAAAACAACGAATTAACTTGAAATAAAGCGAAACAAACTGCTCCTAGCACCGAGGAAACTAGCCAGCAACCCTCCCAGGACATTTTTCACCTAAGGTCCCTCGCTGTGACGTGACTGGGAGTAGAAGCAGAAGACCCCCTGAGACCGCGAGCCGTATAATGGACTTCCTGGGGACCCACGTGAGGACGGAAGCCCCAGCTCTGCCTCAGGGCAAAGCTGCCTGCACTCCTCCTCCTCTGCGTCGTCCAGGGAGCGGTGGCACTGGCACCCCCCCCCCCTTCCCGAGCTGAAATCACTTAATAAAGGCCATTTCAAAGGAGCTGGTCTCCTGGCCCTCTCTTTTCATTCCCATCAATTCTGACAGCTACAATGACCAAAGAAAATGTATTTGAATAATATATATTAAAGATGTATAGATTGGCTGCTGACTCCACAGCTCCAGGCACACAGGGAGTCTCCACCCCAGTCTGTTGGACAGAGCTCCTGCCTTTTTGTGCAGGTTTGTCCTGCAGCAAAGATGAGCATCTGTCCCACAGAGGTACACAGAGAGTACCAAGGAAATTGCACAGCAAGATGACCCAACAGACCACTGCCTTCAGCCACACTCACACAAACACCAACAACGCCTGCCCTCCTCCTCTCCAATAAATAAGGATTTAAATCCTCTAGAAAAATCCTCACTTGTGTCCTCACTTGTGAGATTCACGAGCCAAATTTCATTCACAGATCTTTGAATATCAGCCCAGCTTGTGAAGCCCTCTAAAACCCATGCCTGGGCTCCCTTATCCTGTAATGGGTGCCCTTCTATGCCCCAGATAGTCCAGTTTGAAGTTTGCTAGAAATGTGTGGACCATGTGGACCACACACTTGTCTCACAAACCTCTCCACAGTCATGGATTCCTTGAATTTAGCACAGTTTCTCTGTCTACCCATGTCCACACCCTGAGTGCCCTTATTCAGCATGATCTCAGACCTTGAGTACTTCCAGATTCAGGCTTCCTCCTGCTCATCAATTAGTCCAATTTAAAATTTGTCATACAATTACACATACACGTGCATACAGGACTTCATTAACTAGGGGAGAGATAAGCATATTTTGTTATTTACATCTGCTAGTATTTAAACCTCTCCCATATAAATATATACCCTGGTCCTTCTAGTTGCTGACAACTTGATCTACCCACCGTCCCTCCAATTGGGAAAACTCTGGCGTCTAGAAGAAAATAATTTCATTTATTTATTTATTTCATATTTATTCAAATAAATAATCCAGATGATGAGTGTTCTCTTTTAGAATGATAGAATAATTTCAGATGGAATAGACCTTTAAGATCATTTAGTCTAACCATTCAAGCAGCCCTGCAAGTCCCCTACTTAATCATGTCCCTAAGTGCCACATTTACACATCTTTTAAATACCTCCAGGTCTGGTGACTCCACCACTCCCTGGGCAGCCTGTTCTAGCACTTAACAAGCCTGTCTGTGAAGAAATCTTTCCTAGTATTCATTTTAAACCTCCCCTGCTGCAACTTGAGGCCACTTCCTCATGTCCTATCCCCTGTTACTTGGGGAAAGAGATAGATCCCCCACCTGGCTACAACCTCCGTGTAGGCTTGTAGAGGTTGGTAAGGTCTGCCCCGTCCTTATCATGCAGGCACATTGGTCTCTCTAGGTGCAATCACCGAGATCTATGGGTTCCTTCTCCAGTCGCTCGCTTTTACAGCACTCACACATGGGATACAAAGTTCTGCCCAGTTCCCAAGCACCCACGGCACGGACAGCAGGCTCATTCCCCCTTCCCACCACTTAGGAAGCCCAGGATGCCCCCCCACTGCTGTGCCTAATGGCCATCAAGCAGTGGCAGGAGGGGGCTGGTCTGTCCTCTTGTTTCCCTTACCACCTGCTGATAAGTTTGTGTATCTGCCTGCTTACTCCATCCCTTTCTTTGTCATGTGTTGCTGCTTCTAAACTGAAAAGTTAGAGCCAGATAATTTAAAGAGGCGGATGCTCCCCCATTCAGACAGCCTCACAATACACACTTTGCAAACTCTTGGTGCCTGAGGTCACCTGAGGGGGGAGAGGGATCCATGAGTTGAGGAGTTCACCAGGAAAAGGCTTGGTACAAGCTAGAGGGGAAGAGCCGCTGAAAAACGCCAGGCATCCTAGCAGGACACGGGGCTAGACCATCTCTTTTTTTTTTTTTAAACACTGGTTTCACTCTAATTGGTATTTCTATAGTATTACAGCCCGAAATATGGAAGTTGATTCAGAAGTTGAAAACAAAAGTTTATTGTGTTGCTATTGTAGGCAGCACAAGCACAGGTAGACAAGCAAGTGCTCGATTCTGCCGGAGGAGATGATTTGAGTAAGACGTCGTCCAAGAAGGTTGGCAACACAAAAAGGCTCATCACTCCTGCAAGTGAAATTCAGGGAACGTGTTTCCCTGATCTCCCTTTCAGTTCTGTCAAAGTTATGAGAAAATGTGATACTGTTCCCGAAGGTAATAATGCTGCAGCTTCAAATCACTCCTCTCTCATTGCCCAGGAATGCCAGGTAGGACCCGGCTTTCCTGTAAAAGTAGCCACATCAATCACATTTAACAAAGCTGTACAGCAGCTTGGAATTGTGAGTCGGCTACAGCAGCTGCTTGACATGTATTCCCATAATGTTTGAGAGATGATCTGGAATGAGAAATTAGACTTCTCATCCTGAAAACCTGTGCTGCTGGTGTTACTAAACTCTTCCTAAAGACCATCCTACCGAACTTCCTCTCAAAAGTAACACGGAAGCAAATGAGACTTAGATAAAACACTAAGGGAAAAGCTTTCCAGAATATTGAAATTTTCAAGAATAGTAAGAATAACAAAGCAACGAGATCAGTCTCCTTCACAAAATCGACTTTTTTCATGACTAGGTTAGGCAAAATATCTCCCAGGAATGGCACAGTGAAGCTAGGATATAAGAGAGGGTTAAGGGGTTAAGGCGTGGAGATCAGGTTAGTAAGGTTTATGGAACATACACTGAGAAGTGCTTCTCTAAGAACTTCATGTCCTCTACATATGAAAAGTCTTTTCTTCTCCACAAAGCCCCATGATTGTATTCTTAGCAAATAGCACTGAATTTGCACTCCAATAGACAGAAGGGTGGGTGATTGATGGATTTAAACGATCATTAGAAAGCTGATCTTCAGCTCCTCAAGTTCCCCATCACAGCTTACCCCTGGGGGTCCGTCTAAACTACTTCAGCCATTTGGTATCGGCACAGGCATCAGCCATGGCCATGGCTCGGGACAGACCAGCTACCCTCGCAGCCTCACTCCAGGAAATCTTCCCTATCCCCATGGGAATCTCTTACTGCTATCCTCACAGCTTCAACTGCAGGGAAATCCCCAACAAATATATCTGAGGCTTTTGGAGTCAGCACATTTAAACCCTTGCAGCCAGTGGTCGAAGCAAGGATGATGTTCTCACCCCAGAAATTAGGAAGAAGAGGAAGGGAATTAATTCACTTCAGTTCCCATGGGCACGCTTCAGACCTGTGAGCGGTTTCTCCAGAGCCCCCGCTGCAACCAACTACAACTAAACTAGTCTTTGATACTCATGTCAGGGGTACGTGTTCTGTGGTTTTCTTCTCACCTAACACATTCCCTACCTTTTCCTTTTGTATTCCTGGGTCTAGCACAAGGCATTTGGGAATTACTAAAGCCCTATGCCTGGATGAAGACAAGCAAAAGGTAATCAGCTTAAACAGCTAATACTGTTGTATGACTACTCTATTCCACCATTGCTACATGGAAATGTACAAAAATTCTTTATGATGTTTGACTTTGCATCATTTGTCGACCTATATTGGAGAAGATCAAATTCAGAGAAATATAAAAACACAGTACAGAAAGACAGAGTACTGTGTATAGATGATATACTGTTATACCTTCTGCCCATTAGGTAAAACAAAAATGGAAAGAAATCAGGAGAAACAATACGTTGTATCTTCAAAAAATCTAATCATTAAGTTAATAAGGGTAAAATAATTCTTCTTCTGTTGAGTTTCCCACCCCTCTCTTCCTTTTTCCCTCTCTCTCCCATAAAAAAACCTAGAAATTTTAATTGCATCAGAATCTATTTTTTGTCTGTTAAGATAATAAATCACCATTTTTCCTCAATAAACATTGATGACTTAACTGACAGTTTATTTTAAAAATAGATCAAACATTTGGTCATGCAAGTGCTGCATTTTATCCCTAATGGAAATAATTACACTTAAATGCATGAAGAAGCAAGGAGGAAACAAAATAGCCATCTATCTTATCCAGAGGTCTACTCAGAGTCTTTGCCAGAAAACATAATGTTTTACACTGTGGTGCTATAAAAGCTGAAAAACAAATGTTCCATTCACCGTTGTCCTTGACCATTAACAAAGGGACAGGCTTTAGGATTTATGATAGTAGCAGGTACTGCAGTGACAATCTGTGTGGTTCTCTATCTTCACATTGTCCTTAAGGGTAATCTTAAAAAAAGAAAACACACACATATAACAAATAATTAGGATTAGCTGCACAGTAAAAACAGCATTGTCAAGTAAAATATGTCTGAAAACTTTTTCTTAACTACAAAGTACACAGCCCTTTGGGGTACGTGTACTAGAATGACCTCAATACCAACCTATGAAGCTGCACCATCACTGTTTTTGGAGCTGTAATGTAAAGGTTTTCAGTAGTGACATGCAAAGTGACATAATTTGCTGCTCTTTAACATGGACACTCCTTAAAGTGCCTAATTTTCCAAAATGTCAAGTAACCAATTTATGAAAAATCAGAAAATATCCTTAAAATACATCACATGGGAATTATAAAACCAAAGGCAACAAACACAAGAGTCAACTTTATAGTTAATCTCAAATTCTAGCTGCTCCCTCAGGGCAATTGTTAATGTAGAATAAGATCTATATTCCCCTCAGGTGAAGAGCCAGGATTGGTTCAGGATAGTTTAAAGTCAGGATCTGGCTCTCATCACAGCCAGTGGAGACCCAATGCTCTCTTCAGCTGCACCCACTGAGCTGTCAATTGCCATTTTAGGGGTCAGAGGGGATCTCAACAAACCTCCAGCTGCCACTCTAGAAACATTTTCATGGCTTCTGTGTCTGCCAGCCATACCCACATGACCTCAGTACCCTAAGGTATTTCAAAGGCACCAAATCTATGAGTGGGTAACTCAGCTGAACCTCTACCTGACAGATTTAATGAGCCTGATTCAGGTCACCATAGGAGAGACAACTTAGCTTGTTTGAACCACCTCACCATTTATTACATAAAATGTAAGGTTTCTTCACTTGGAGCAGGATCACTCCCAAAATAATCAGATTGAGAAGAATATTTAAAAGAATCTTCCAGGTGAATATTAAATGCTCACAGTACTTGCACACATTTACAGCTCCCTCTTGGTTATACTATTAAAAAGTAAAACACCATCTCAATTAATCTAACGAGCACAGATGGTTTTGGTTCCTCATTCCCATGTATGTAACCGATCATATTGACCAGACACCTTCCCAGAGAACTCCTGTCTATGCAGGAAAGACACAAGGCAATTGACTTATTAAAATCAAATACATAGCATTTAAGGGGAGGGTGCACATCCAGGAGAGTTGAAAATACTGGGACAAGTCCATCACCAAAGCTGCAGGTATCATGAGACAAAGCTGTTTCACAGAATTCAGTGGCACTGCACCAATTTCCTCATCCCAGCAGCATATCAAACTTGCTACTGGTGGACGCTTCAATTTCTTCTTTAGAAGTAAGAAAGAACCAAGGCATAAAGGACATAAATGCCGAGGATTCTTCCCTCATATTGTTCTCCAATGTGCTCCAGCAAAATCATATTCCTTGCTATTCACTGCTTCAGCTCAACATTGCATTCTAAAAGAAGCTTAAGCAGACCTCATTTTCACCCTCACCTTGGTGAAAGCCTTTGCTACGCAGCATGTTGCTTCTGATGTAATGTTCTTTGGAACAAGCATGGTCTTCTTGGACCTCATTGGAGTGGGATAGGCACGGGAGAAACAGCACCCAGTGCACTGGTAAATGGGTGCTCCTGGCTTGGAAAAGAATCTGTTCTCCCCTAGCTTGCACTCTGGACAACCTGCGACAAAAATATAAGGAAGAGAATTTTACTTGGTTTCCAGCTGTATCTTCATTTTCAAAAAGAAAGGGAAAGTGCAGGCCATAAGAGGAAGCACAAGCCACATTCTGCTGCTTGATGTCTGCAGAACAGAAAAGCACAGCCACCAAAGCTCTCCTCTTTAGGTTTTTTCAATTCTGCAACCTGCACGAGCTGTAAAACTAGGCTGAGGCTTTCCAGGTAAACCACAAGCACTACTGGATCTTTTCTGTTTTGTTTTTTTTTTAATTTTATTCAATTTCAATTTTATTTTGAAGGTTTGTTTCTGTCTATAGCATTAACTATCCCTAAAAAACTTCCAATTAGCCACAGATAGTTAAAAGCACCAGCAAGATTTGTAGTGCTTCTTAAACATATACTGTTATCAGGTAAGAATCTGTTATAGAGAGGTTTTTAAATGTTCAGTGGTACCAAGATTTTTTGTGTATCCCATATTTTTATATTTTATTTGAGACTAAATAAAAAACACTGTAACTTCCAAAGTACCCTTAAAATCTAATAAGTGTCTTTCATAGAATGCTACGCCACCAGCGTATATACTGGGATCTACATAGGAAAAATATTCTGCATATTATGAGGAGAAGCTGTGGTTCTTCCGTTTCTAATGTTACATTGTCATTTAGATCACAGGAGTACAAGAAACCAAACATTTCTATTCAGTAGTGTTTCAAGGATTATGGCTGAGGACATCAACTTGAGGACATGGTCATCTGGGACATCGTTGACCTGGAGAAATTAAATTTAGGGAAAAAATAGGAAGCATGCTCATAGTGAAATTATCTTGATTTATTATACCCTCACTGTCAATAAATGCAACTGAATTATAAAATGTATGACTATGTTTATAAAACGTGAAAATATAATTAATATTCTTTATAATTGTTCTATTTCTGAATGCTGAAAACAACTTACCCTGCATAAGAAACTCTCCATCTGGGAAAGTATGAAGAAGATGTAGAAATACAGACAAAATGGTCAATGTGACAGCTGCATACTTCCCATAGCAATCCATGATCTGTCTAGAAATACAAATACACACATTTTTGAAGGCTGAGACCAAAGGCAGGATGAAAAGACCACGGCCCCTGCCTGACAGGGGTTAGTAAAGCAGAAAGAAACAAAATTTATGAGAAAAACTGATATGCAGTGCTTTCCAGTGGAATGAATGAAGGCAGTGGAAATAAGCATCTTCCTAACTAAGAAAGAAAAAGAATAGAGGAAAGAGAATGACCTGAAGACCAGCTAAGCAGAATGGCTAAGAGGCTGATAATGTGGTAGTTACCAGGCAGCAAAGCTGGGTGCTGGGTACCAATAACTTCACCTCCTCCCTCCCACCTGCCCAGTGAGTCAGTTCGTGCTGGCAGAAAACAGAGGATAAAGGAATTAAAATCAGCCAATAATGATCAGGAAGAAAAAACATTGGCATAAATTCTGGAAGCACTAGAAATAAGCATTTAGAAGCAGTATCCAAAAGCCAGCTCAGCGTATGCATGTAGGTATGCCTGTGGTTTTCTGTCTCTGCTTGGACTTTTCCTGAAAGCTTTGGAAGCTTGGACATGGCTGTCAGGTTCCTGAGAAGCAACTACCAGCCCTCTGTGACCTGATCCTTCAACAAGGGTAAGCTGTGTCTGCAGGAGAAAGGTCATCCTCCACACTGTTGAGATCCATGACCTCCTATGTTCCTGCCAAACATTTTGGGAACTGAACTGAGCTCAACAGCATCTATGGAGCCACATGGAGTGGATTGGCTGGATCCCTCCCCTCCAGAAAATAAAGCACTCTTTTAAAGGTTGTTTTCTGTATATCCTCTTTCCAATCCCTTAGATGAGGGTGTGACTGCTGGCAGACTAGCCCACACTGGAACACAATTCCAATTCCACAGCTAAATGTTAAGCCCTGCTCCATCCAAGGGAACATTCATTCCCCAGAGGGCAAGAATTCAGCTGGAGGGTCTCATGCACCTGCAGAAGACAGACGGACTTTTCCAAATGATCTGTTTCTACATCATCCTGAACCTTTTGATAGCCTAAATGCTCCAGTGGCTCCAATAAAAGAAGACAGCCACAGGAATAACACCACAACCCTAGACAGATTATCCTGTTTCATATTTTTTTGCTGAAGGCACTGCAGAGTCCTTCATCCTATTTTTTCCAAGAAGACATAACGCTATAATTTGGTACACTGTAATGGCTTGAGGGAATCCCAGAGGGATGTTTTTTACATTATATTAACCAAAAGGGGAATTGAAATTTTGTTTTGTACTTCCTCTATTGAGTCAGATTGTCAGGCTCATACCAAAACCACCAAAGAGACCTGTCAATAAACCGCAGATGTGATCTTTTCTACATTTTCAGAGCAAGAGCTCTTTTGTCAATGGTCTTACTTGAATTTTCTGACTGTGCCCATGCTTTTAACCTAGTTAATGTTCTCACCACTCATTTCATCTCACCATTAAATCCAAGAAAGCTTCCACTTTATTTAATATTATCTTAAGCTACTGGAACAATATATAGTGCCTGAATTTCAGGAGCTCTTTGGAAATATGGTAATTTTAAATCTTTCCCAGCAGGTAAATTCTTACCTCATTATTTACAATAACTTGTCTTTTTCCCTTAAAGACTCTAACAGATGTGCTAATACCACAGGTTGCCTAATGATAGCAATTGCCACCATTGAGCAGAAGAAAAAAAAAGTTACTAACAAAGAAGTTTGGGACCCAATCAGAAATCAAAAATTATCAATGTTTAGCTGCAATCTAATTCTACAGCCTCATTTTCTCCTACTTACAAAGTAAGCTTAACCCTAAGCATTGATGTTTTAGTCCCAAAGCAACTTTTAAGTTATTGTTCAAAGCAGAAACTTTGACAGAATGGAAGGAGAAGGAAAAGAAGGGAAAGAGAATGTCAAAACTTATGCAAGTCTTCCTCTGTCACAGTAATGAAAAAATAAAAATATATTACCTCCCTTGTTCAACAAGAATAAATCAGAGAAACTGCAGGATGGTGTTTGAAGATGAGCTGTCCTTAATGCTTGGAGGTAAGTGCCCAAAACAGATGTATGAAAAAGTTGCATCTTTCTTTTATACCAGTAAGAGCTAGATCATATTCCTCACCCACATCTAAGCCATTGGATCAACTGTACATTTTCTCTGATGACTGAACATCACTTTATGTAATTACCAGCCCACTATGCTGATCTTATCTTCAACCTGACTTTCATAAGGATTTTTTTTCTTATATAATGAAAAAAGGTCAGATTGAGAACACAAAGTCAGTGCTGCATGAGTTTCCTGGGGAACTCAAACACTGAACATCCATTTTTTTTCCTGCAGTTTTCAGTGTGCAGAAGCTCATTTTTGAAAAAGAACAAATTACTACTGTTTCCTAACACTTCTTTTTAAACTAGGGAATATTACTTAAAAAAAACATAAAACACTACTATAGAAATGGCATTATTTTAGCAGAGAATAAAAAAATAGAGAAGCAATGATCGATACAAACATTTAGAAGAAGTGTTAATTTGTAAATTCTCCATTTGAATTCGATGCCAAGAAAATGAGTGCATGGATAAACAGAGAGAGGTTGAAGGATCACCCCTATAAAGGTAAGGTTTCTGGCAGTATCTTGCTTTTAGAATAAAGCTAATGCAGTGGAGGCACTTCTGAAAACTGGATCAGTGTGCAGCTTAGAGACCTGCAAGCCCTCAGTTTCAAGTGACAGTGTCTGTGTCGATGCCAGCTAAACAAGACGGGTCCTACCCTGCCTTCTGGCACTGAGGCCAAACTCATCCATTGGATCTTTCCCTTCCTCCTTTCAAAAGGGAGGCAAACATCCAAACACCTTTTGGGAACAGCCCCTGGCAATGCAGAGAGCCTTGGGTCGGTGCTCAAGACCCTGCTGTGTTTCCAAGTCCTGGAGAGTTGGGGGAGGTTCACTTCAGACGTGGAACGTTCACTGCAGAAGTGCCGTGCCTAAACCCTAGTTACTCACTCTGGTTTGCCCTTACAGACAATGAGACAAATAGCCCAAAACATCTATTTCAGTATAAGATTATGCCACTTTTACCATGTGCCTATTTTTCATCATTGAGAGCCCAGGGTAGCTGCTTTGGACTGATCATTGTGCTATGCAGAGATATTTACAAATGTTTCTTAGCTTAAAAAAAAAATCTAAAACACCCAAAGGCTTAAAATTACCTTTTAAGCACCTGCTTTGTGTCACACACTGATGGAGATGGGATATTGAAAGAGACTCCCTGCAGCTTCTCGTGTTCCTATGAAAATGAGGCTTTTATTCGCAAAACAATCAGTCTCTTACAAAATGTTTATTGTATAGTTGGATTTGGTGAATTGCAGTTGGATTTGGCGAATTGCATCTCTGTAGATTTCTGCTCTCAGTTTTCTTCTCCCTTGCCCTGACTTTCTTTTTAATAACAGCAACACCCCCAGACTCCATTTGCTATTTCAGACACATTTATCGCAACCTTTATCACTTCTGCCTTCACTAACAACCTCATCTGCTTCAAGGTGTCAGACACCTTTTTCTCTTCCATTTGTTCAACTCATCATGGTAACAAAGTTAAACTCAAAACAATTGTCCCCAGCCTACACTTGACTTGAAATTGGCTCCTGTTTCACAGCTGAAGAGAGATTTCTGCGCCTGTAAGCTTGTCTAGTTTTTTTTTCAAAAATGTGTGCTGGTCTAATAAAAGATAGGAAAAAAAAAGTCTCTCTCCCTACAATTTTTGCTTCATTTAATAACAAAAGTATACAGTTGAAAATTGAGAGCTCTTGGTAAACAGAGTTTATTGAGAAGCACTTCCCTGGAAGACAGAAGCTTAATGTTTCTTGTCATTCAAAGCAAATTGATGAAAATTGCTGAAGTTTATATAGCATACCTCTGTCCTGCCCATTTCATACTCAGCTCAGCCTGCAGTTCTTTGGGAAAGCCAGGGTGGCTTGTAATGCTTCACAAAGGCTAGAAAACTGTCTTCATAACAATGAAAGTAAGTAAACTTTGTATTGTACATTTGATACTTACCTATGTATTGTAGCAAATCATCTAGTAAAAAGCAAAAGTTATGCAAAACATTTATTTCATTAGAAGGAGTCAAGCACAGTGACAATGTTATCCCCGCAGTGGAAAAGACAAATAAATGTGCCCACAACCTGCTACTCTTTCCCTATCAGAATATATTAGGAAAAAATCTTGTGAAGTCAATGGAATTACACTGGTATAAAAGATAGTTTAAAAAAAGCCCCTATATTTATTAAGAGGATTTCTTACTTTAGCCGCTCCAAATCTTCAACTAAAAATACTTGGTCAAATCTATGTTAATGTGTGACTGAATGAGAAATGAAAGAACGTGGCTCACTATTTTGGAGGGAGAGAGGGCACCCTCCAGTTTATTAAATCACCAGACGATACTCTCACAGAATTTTTGCCACACTGATATCATGATTTTGTGGTCTGTACAAGCATATGGATGAAAATATAAGTAAATATGTACTCCAAACTGGACCATCGAATATGCTTCTCCAAGATCAGTATTTTGCCCTTCTGTGTTTGAAAAATGCAACGAATTGCTAAAATTTTCAAGTTTCTTCAAGGCCAGTATGTTCCTAAATTGGACTGGGACTCTATTAAGGAACATATGTGACACTAAATATAGCACTTGTTAAGGCTGAAATCAGTGTGAGCTCAGAACCTAAACATTATGGAGTTTCAGAACTTCTGGCTCTATTTTAGGAGCTGCCGCTCCTTCTCCGTCTTTCTCCGGAAAGGAGAGTTCACATCTCTTCCCTTGCTCTGCCAGATGCTGTCTCAGGGTATCTGTCCTACTTCCCTACTTAGCGATATCTGCTTATCTGCAGGCTGCTTCCCGATGCTGCCTCTTCCTTGCGAGAGGAAAGCTTTTCTGCTTTGCACCACTCAGCGCTGACACCCAGCACTGTCTGTAAGAGACTGGGGAAGAGCTCTCTAGCTTCAGAAAACAAATGCTTCTATTCCAAAATAAGTCTATTCTACCAATAAACAGAAACACACCCTCCATGTGTGGTTAGGTATAAGCACTATTAACCAGAATCTGCCTATTTTAATAAGGGTAATACACGGTCTGCTGTACCATACCCCAGTAGAAAAGATTGTAGAGAGAGCACCTAACTTTTGTTTTTTAATTACACCTGTGTTCATCTCTGCCTTCTTTATCGGTATTCCTGATCCCTGCAGACAAGTAAATGAGAAGGAAAAACTTTTAAAATGAAGTTTTGATAACATTTTTCACTTGGATGGACAAGCAGGTCGACCTTTGAAGGATTTTTTTTTCAATAATAATTAAATTCCATTTCAGAACTTCCTCCAAATGCAGCCAAAATCCACCCTTCATCATTTGTGCAAAATCAGAAAAGAGCAGTCCTCCTTCTGAGACAATGGAATGCTCACCAAATGCCAGAAACTCCTCTTTCCTTCTCCCTTGCAATCTGTAATCACCTCCTTGATATCTTTGTCCAGCCCTGCCCTACAGGCTGACACAGCACCCACAAGGGAGAGCCTGCACCAGACCCTGCACCTGAAGGCATCCTGAAGCACTGGTACTATCTTTTGCATTTTGGGAGTCACTTCCTTCATTTCTTATCTATCTTCCAAACGTTCCTAGGAGGAGAGAGGATGGCACATACCCCAAGTCACTCTACACTGACCTAAGCAAATTAACAGGATGGTTGAAGAGAAAGAACAACCAGAATGAGTGAGAGCATATCCTGGAGAGAAAAAATTTGCTGAGGATTCAAGGAACAAAAGAAATAACTTGAGTGTTAAATAAGAAGATATGCAGGTATTTCAGTAGCTCACTGAGTCTCTCTACTCCTTCTCAGTTTGATCCTAAAATTTTCAGCTGCCATCTGTTTACTCCCAGAGACAGTAACACCAGCTCAGTGCATGTATATGTGTGTGTACATATATACATACACATATATATATGTAAAAAAGGCCCCCCGAGGCAACAGAAAATACAGATACACACCATTAGGATCTCTCTTCTACTGAAATACTTCATACTGTACTATGCAGAAAGTGAAAGTCAAATCTTCTGTTCCTTTACAGATACTTTCAACTGATTATCTAAAATTATCTCTCAAAGCAATTCTTCTTGGCCTCAGCTTCCTTTGTTTAAAATTGACAGGAGTTCTGCCATTATTTCAAATGACACTGGATCAAGACTTTTAAGATTAGCTATTAGTGTTCTCAAGCTTCAGCCAAACATTGATTATTCTGAGATAATAAGCCTTTCAGTACTTATTGCACATAAATAATTGACTGAAAAGCCCTCCTATCTTAAAACCATAGTGTAAAGCCGGTTCACTAAAATGTAATTCTTTTGTTTGTTTTAATGGAATTAATATTACAGACTATGTCACTTCAGAAATATGTGCAATAAACATTACTTCATGGAAGCTAAGTAAAAACTCTGCCACTGAAGAAAATCAGAAAGATTATA
This sequence comes from Thryothorus ludovicianus, assembly GCA_013397245.1. Taxonomy (NCBI): domain Eukaryota; kingdom Metazoa; phylum Chordata; class Aves; order Passeriformes; family Certhiidae; genus Thryothorus; species Thryothorus ludovicianus. The sequence continues at coordinate 605,951 of VZTB01000164.1, forward strand.
AGGAATAGGTATACATTTTCCCCTTTCTTACTGTGATTTTCAAGGTCAAAGTGTTTAATCATTGCTTGTTATCAGGCAACTTACAGAATTAATAGGATGATGACTCTTGTTTTGCTCTGTTTTCATGGTTCTTTTATGAATAGGTTTATTTGAGATCCAATTCCTTTGAGCAAACTTGGAATAGATAATATTACAATTCTCACAGCATTGTGGGACAGCAAATAAAATGTCATTAACATGTAGGTTTAACTTCAAGGGCTTTAGAGATTGCATTTCAATATTCTTATTCTCTACTTTTAATTAATAAAAGTACACCTCATATGATTACTAAACAAGATTACAAGGTCAGGAAGGTCTGTTCCTGTGATGTATAATGCTGCTGAGTTGAAGTAACCAGGTTTGTTAGACTCCTGAAACAGTAATTATTATTAGTTTATTTATTATCAGACAGAGGTAAACCACTGAACTACATAGACTGTTGATCAAACCACTGGACTACATAGACTACAGATCAAATTATGTCAGTGGGTTTGTTCCTGTACCACAAGGGTAGCCCCACAAGGGTAGCCCATGAGAGACAGATAATGCTGCCTTACTTTAAAAATATTTCAACTTTTATCCCTTTTCTTGAAAAAAAAACCTCACAAAACACACACATATCCCTCAAACCATATGAGTGCATCAATGCATGTGAGGTTTAGACTTGATAAACAGCCATGTCAGAGTGAAATGTACACCTCTAGTGCAGCTAAAACAAAGAAGCCTAATCAATAATGCAGGATGTCTCATTTATACAACTAGCTATTTCAGCAACCCTCATTATCTTATACAGTAATAATTGCTCAGACAATTAGCTATTATCCTTTTCTTGCCTCAAATCTGAGTGCTTTCATATGCTCACTATATCACCTCTTCTATTAGTAAAGGTTTATATTATTAAATGCTTTTACATTTCATAGAACTGTATTTCTTGATTTTTACAAATAAAAGCAGAAAAAATGCTCAGGTTCCTCAAATTCCATCCAAATTGCAGCAAGCAAGAAGTAGCTTACATTGCTGATAATAAAAAAATGCACTGATATAGAAACTCAGCTGAAAAAATGTTTCTGAAGAAAACAGGTTATTTCTATCACATTACCAAGAGGATCGTTACCAAGTTGCTGTTACCCTCTCTCACTGTCACTGCACAGAGAAAATTGGCTGCCAGGTAATCTGGCTGAATAAAAAAAGTCACCATATTTAAGTTCCATATTGCAGCAGCTCCTAAGAAACCCACACAGAGGACAAGCAGATAATGGTGCCCTGCCCTGGAGAGCTCACCATCTCATATGGGCTTTGGGGGACTAAAGTCATTCCCCTAAAGTCCTTCTGTTCAACCCACTTGGGCATCTTGTTAAGACACCAGATGAGAAACTGATGTTCTGGGCTTCATCAAAATTTTCAGATGAGGTCTTAGGTCTACACAGTGCAGCAGGTAATTTCCCTCACTCACGGTGGTTTCTTCTGATCATGTCTAAGCAATCTTTTCCAAAGGGATTGCTTAGACATGATTAGAAGCCACATACCCTTTAGAGGAACTGTGCACAGCATTTGTTTCACATTTGCCAGAGTCTATCAGAGCAACTAATAAAGAAAATTAGACATGGTATTTGGCTACTGGTGTGAGTCAGCACATGGAAAATGGGCTAGTGCATTATGATTAATGCCATGCTGGAAAGCAAAGTGGGCCAGTGTTGCCCACCTCCGTACAGTTGTCTATCAGAAATAAAAAGGGCTTACATTTACATAATAACACTTCAAAATAGAACTTACAGTGCTTTGAAAACTGGATATTTAGAGTTTATTTCCCACGTTGTTGAAATTTAGCCACTCTCATACAGCAGAACAGTAACCATTTGCTGCCAACAATATTACATGGCCATCCTCAGGGGCCAGCAATCCATTAAATTTACACCTCAAATTTAGGCTAAATGTCCATCTACGTAGACTATAAAGGCCTAAGCTGTAAATTTTGGTGGAGGGAGAAGGCACAGAACATAGTCTGAAAACCAGAAAAAAATTTAAAGCTGCTATTTTATATTATTTTGTGTTCCACACTATTTCTTAAGGTAAGTTTAGAACATGAAACGTAAGAGGTGAGAAAAGACTGAACAGTCACCTGCTCAGATGGTCTAGATGGTGTGTGTGTCCTATTTTCAGACATAAGAACTACAGTAGGAAATGTTTCAAGGGATCACTCCCTGCTTTAACATTGTTCACACAACATTCTGTGCACTCTACAACGAGCTGTCAAGAAGTATAGATTATTGATATTTTATCCTTGCACAAGTGCACAGAAAGAAAAAAGCTACCACAGTGGGATTCAAATCCCCTCAACTTTAGACATCTGCAGTACATATGTCCAATGTCCATGCTGGCTGCTGTGGCAATCATTTGAAAGAACCAGGCATTTTCAGGGTGCCACTTAACTACTCTGTCTCAGCTCCCACCTTAGAATAAAATGGGTAATGCTCTACAATTGCTTGTTTCTCTCCACTGGTTATACACAAGTCACGAAAGCTGGCTTAGATAGACATACCTATTTTTCAAGATACAATGAACTAGATGAATCCAGTGCAAAGCATCTTTAATGTTTTGTCTAGTATGCTGGAATGAAGATAATCACACTTTTTCTTTTGCATTTAGGCAGTCTAAGAGAAATGCTGTAAGTAGTTCCCTGTAACTTCCCACAACATGTCCAGGAGGTTAGAAAGGGGAGGAAAGTAAGGATTGATTTTATCTGCTAACTGCCTCCTAGATTCTTTCTCTTTGTCTGTGCTCTTTGTAATTTCTTGGTTTAGTGGGTATTTAGCTTGAAAATTCTCTAAAGCAGAGACTACCCTTTTATTCAAATTATTTTGATCCATCATGTATGGTCTTACACAGTGTAACAACTACAGACCAAAACACTGCTTGCTTGATACTGAAAAGGGAACGCTCTGTATCCTTGGAAAGGATGGTGCTGCAAGTGCAGCAGACTTTGGAGAACATAATCCCCTTCCCAGGGTTATTCACAGGTAGGAGTAACTTCACCAGGACTTAGAGTCTCATAGGCATAGAGAAGTCCACAGACTAACACAAAATGCATTAACAATATTAGGTTTGAATCCACAGAAATATATATTGAGGATTGTCAGCTTGCAGAGCCTTTAGCAGAGGCAGATACTTAGAGAATGGCAAAAAATCATGCTGGCAAGTGCCAAACAAAATCTTTAAAGTGAACCTTCAGCTCCAGCTTCATGATGTTGATATCCGAGAACACACTGTGCTACTCTGAGAAAGCAGTCAGACCTTTTGGCTAGTGTGCTAATAAAAACATTTCAATGTCACCACTTGTTAATTGACTGTATTTTTTTTCCCTACTAATATCCTTTCCAGTTGTTTCAGCAGTTTTTTAAAAACATTTAAAAAGCCATATCTAGATATTAGGTGGGAGATTCAATGATAGTACAGCTTTGTTATTTTGACTGGCTAGGACTAAATACTACCAAGCAAAGTATGACTAGGGAACAAATGTTAACATTTGATATGCCTTGTCAAACTGAAACGTACATTTTTAATTTAAACAGAGCTTCACTGCAGCACTGAACCAGGCAGAGTGCACTGGCCAGTGAAAACAGATTTGCTGCTGTTTGATATGCTGCAGAAGATGGCAATACAAGTGATTCATTACAGCAAATAAGGTCACAAGTTTACCATTGATTTATTGGTTTAAATGGACATGTGTGCAAAATCAGCTCACTCTGACAGGGAAGAGTAAAGCTCAGTGCCAATATCTTTGTGTTTTAACAGTTTCCTGGCTGTTTGCTTTAAGTCTTCCACCAATGCTGCTTTAACGTGCAGTAAAAACAGAGGAAGAAACATTCTTGGGAACTTTTTCAGACTGACATCCATAGCAGTATGCTTTAAAATCCTATATTAAGCAAACATGAATTAGTAGTCACAAACACATGATTAGTACTCCTCAGAACACAACTTGCAGAATTGCTCAGTGCAAACAGGCAGAATAGTGAATGTAGTGAGTGAAGGGTTCAGTTTCCTAGGGTGTACGAAAGGGTCCTCTGTGATTACCATCAGTTTATGTTGGACTTACTCATCTTGCTGTCTGCGAACCACTACTGGGTCACAAGTTTCTGGATGGTGGTCTAGCAAATGTTTCCAAGAAGAAATATGAATCCTTTGCACATGCTTTCGCTCCCACTCAACCAAATCCTACCTACAAAGTTGTGATCAGTGCCAGCTACAAATGAGGAATGAGCAAGCGCTAACCATGAAGTGATTCATCAGTCTAGCAAATTAAAGTCTAACAAAATAAAATTGAATGCAGAGGAAAGAGTGGGGAAAAAAATTAAGCAGGAAAAAAGTGCGCAGGGATAAGAACTGATACCTTCATTATTTACCATATTTGGAATGTAGCTTTGAAGGTATGGCTACACATAATCTGCAAAGTTTACTTGAATGAGCCTGAGATTTGTCTCATCAGATAGAGGCAACTGCAATGCCAGACAGCTGAACAGACTTTATAGATTCCCTCAGAATCAAAAGCAGGGGAAAAGACAGTTTTAGACCTATTTTTTACAACTATTTTAGGCCAAGATAAATTGACCACTCTCCTTGGTTATAAGGGGAACCTGGACATCTATCTGAGACGCAAGCATGTACAGCTGCACTTCATATTCTTACATTTGGCCAGATAAGGCTCACAACAAGCCTCAAAACACCAATACCTCAGCTTTTAGCAACCCACCTAAATTTACTCTATCTACCCCCTATTCCAAACACTACAGTTTTTGTCAGAATATCGCTACAGACACCAAGGTTCTGAAAACAGGTTTAAAAACACCAAGGCAGGTATCAGCAGAGGATCCAGAGACATTCTGCAGGCCCCAAATGCCCCCAGCATATCCACCGCTGTGATATGGCCCCATATCAACCCACTAGTTGAGTCACAAAAGAGGCAGAGACACGGCAGCGTGCTGCCACGTCTGAGTTACTGTGCTCAGCTGAGAAGCAAGGCTGTACTCAGCATCAGCACATTTTAGGTGCCTCTGCACGTTACCCTGCTCGGGGTGGAGCTCACACGATGGCTCTGCCCGGGGCCAAAGCCCAGACTCGGTGCCCCAGGCAAGGCTGGCACACGCCCTGTGTTCAACACCAGCCCTGACTGCGCTCACCCCTGCGCTCCCGCCCGAGCAACGCTCCCTTCCCAACCATCCCGGAGTGCACAGAGGCGATATCCAGCAGCAGCAGGCATTCAAACACAGCTCGGGCAGGGGATCACACCTGCTCCCAAAGACAGCAGCCTGCAGTTGTTTGCAGAGCAGGCGCTGCTGTAGGGTCTCGTTACCTTCGCTAGTGTCGCAAGTCCCAGCGATTTCAGAGGCATTTAATCATGTACTTACACGCTGGCCGAGCGAGTGCACATAAGCACACTCGCTTTGCTGATTACAACAATTTTTTGACACTAAGCACGCATGTTGCAGAATGGTATCGGGATTGTCAAGTACAAGTGTAGAGAGTCCAATCCTTGATCCCACGATACTTAGGGGGAGGAAAAGTTAAGAGGTGGCTAAGTTAGTGGGCTGTGACAAAATTAACCATGACTGTTCAGACAGCTAACAGAAGTAATGTTCGGATCATTAATGATGATTTTCAGGAAAGAACAGCAAGCAAGGAAGGTTCAAACCATAGAAAAGTATAAATACAATATTTATTTTTAAAAGAGAGCATAGAGAACATAGAGCATTTTTTATTGTCAACCTAACTTTTATCCCCTGAAATGGAACAAATTACTAAATAAAAAACTTGTAAATACCTGGAATATTATGGTAATTATTAAAAACCAGTTGAAATGGGTTAGTCATGAGAAAAATTGTATCAATTGATGCTAATCTCATTCTCTGACAGGATAATTGCTTTAACAAATAAGTGCAAATAGCAGATATGATGCATCATGACAATGACAAGCTTTTGACATTGTTCCACATAGCATTTTACTAAGTAAGTCACATCAGTGCATTCCAGCAGTAAGTAGCAACCCCGTAGGTGCACAACATTTGCAAAATTGTTCTCAAAGTGCAGTAATTGATGGTTTGTTGTCATTCTGGGAAGCTTTCTCAGGGGGAGTCCCACAGTACGTCATCCTGGGAACAGTTTTATACCCCACATCCATTAACAGCCTGGCTGATGGCATGTGAGTGCACTGACACAGTTTGGCAGTGACATCAGCTTGGGTAAAGTGGCAAAGTGCTTTGAAGGATGGAAATAGCACTAAAAATGGGACTTGACAAATCAGCCTAAAATCAATCAGACAAAATACAAACCAGACAACACTTTGGAAACAGAAATCTAATGAGGGCAGAAAGTTAAATATAGAATAGGAAACAACTGTGTAGGCAGAACAATGAGGAGATCACAAACCAGAGCCAACAATGTAATAGATGACACAAAGAGTAATCATTCCACTTAGCTCTGGCAAAGTCCCAGCAAATACAGAACTGAGTTGGGCACTGGACACTGTGCTTCAAGAAATAAAAATTGCAGTCCATCGCTGAGGGACACATATGACACCAAGCAAAGTAGGAAATAACAGCTGAGATGAAAGCTGAGGAATGGGGTTTATGTGGCTTAGAAATAGGGCAGTAAATTGTGAAATAAAGAGCTCAAGGAGAGGTATTATAGTGGCACTCAAAAATGTAGTAAGCTGCCATAAAAGATTTGGTGGCTATTGTTCCACCGTGACAACTAGAGGAAGAACAAAGATCAGATGAATTTCCAGCAGGGATTTAAGTTGAATACTATGAATCCAATCAAACAGTTCAGATCGCAAAGCATTTAGACAAGCTATTTTAGAGGCTGTGAAATCTTCCCTCCAGAAGTCCTGAGCCTGCTTCTTTTGAAATGCCACACAACAAACTTTCTTTGTATGACTAATAAAAATACTAAAGGTGTACATGGTCATCAGTGAGTTTGAAAGCCTGTTTGGTCTCTGTAAGCCAAAAGTTACCCAGTATTGCTACATCACTGCAAATCCTCATCACAACGATTTGCTGTTTCTGTAAGCATGGGCTTGAACGGCAACAGGATCAGATCCCCATTTTTCCTTGCACAATGGTGCCTAAGTAATGGCATGCACGTCTCAGATCTTTTAATGTAACATAATTTAATGCAGGTTTTGTATTTGAATAGTGTGCATAAATCACTGCAAAAAGAATTGCTATCTCACTATAAGAAAGGAGCTACTAAACTGTATGTACTAGACAAAGGAAATATTTTTCAAGAGGTTTGCCTGAGGGAGGATTTAACAGAGGAAGTTAATGCATTCCAGCAAGAATCTCCATCACTATACCAGTGGATTAATTGTAAGTAAATCTAAGGCTTTGAGTGAGGAAAATTTGTAGCATAAGGAATGTAGATGAAAAGTGTGGGATGGATGTTGAAGATAAATACATAGTTTGAAACAGATTTTTAACTGGTTGTATTTTTTCAGCATTTTGTTATTCCCGTGACTAACTCTCAGCTATAAGAATGAGGTCTTGATTTAATTCCAAGAAATCATTTTTTAATCAAGAATTCATTACATTTCCATCTTTTCATTTTCACTGCAGTGGTTTCTTTTTCTGTGCAATGATTTTATCATCTGATTGCAATCAATATTGCTGTAACAGGCAGTATATGTAGTTCCTCATCAGTCAGAGAACAGTAAGGGATTACAGAACATTTATACTAGCCCTTCTTGAAGTCCATCCCTCTACCTCCTCCTCCTGCCATTTGCATACTGTACCATTTTTCTCTTCTATTGACACAGGGTTCTATGTTTTATCAAAGATTTTCAATATTTGCTGAAAAATTCGATGAAATATTTTTTAAAAAATAGATGTGTTGCTGTAAAACATTCTTGAGAAGCAGTTTTGCACTTTATCATAGCAAGGAGCTGGGTGTCACTACTAAGTAATTAACTGGTTTTAAAACAGCTAAATCATGAAAAATCAGGAAAGCAGAATGCAGGTCAACTTGAAAAAACAAAATATTCTTTTAACTGACCTCACAGCTACAAGTAAATTCTTCCTTTACCTATTAGTGGGATAATCAGTTTTTATTTTAAATATAGTCTCTCCTCTCCCTCCCCAACTTGTTCACAAGAACTGCTCTATCCTGGTGTCCAATCCCTTTCTTCCGTACTCATGAAAGTAACCACCAACAAAAAAAAAAAAAAAAAAAAAAAGTGTTTTTGTGGAATCTTCCTAAATGAAAAGCCAAATTTTACCAAATGGGGAAGAAAATTAATAAAAGAATGCAATGATGGGAAAACATACCCATCTCCATGACACTCTTTCTTTCTCTTAATAATTTTTTAAAGTATAGCTAGAATTCTGCTAGATTCTCCTAATGAGAATTAAACTATTGGATTCAGGCAGTGTGCACTGGGAAGCGAACAAAGGAAAATGATAAACAGAAAACACAATTGGAAAGGTAGAAAGGCACCATTAATTACAGGTATTAGCACTGTGGTTTGTATTAAATTATGTAAAATGAGAACATATCCACTCCCTTGCTTTTAAGATAGCTCTGAAAATATTTTGTAAGATTTCCTTCTGAAAAACCAGCTCAAGCCATAATCCAGGCTGTATTTTCAAGTGCACTGTCCTCCCTCATCATTAATTTGCTCCTTTCTGCAACCTGAAAATGGATATTGCAAAAGCATTTTCCATTTCTTCCCCAGCTTATGCAAAGACAACCTAGGACCAGGCTCTGCTTAGTTGTTTTTTTTTCTTGCTGTCAGACATACAGGTAATGTTGATTACTGAGCAATATATAGACCAATATCAGTAATTTTTAATATAGGTGAATGTGTGCCCAGCCTTGAGAGAAGGCAGCAGTATCATTAAGGAAGATGTGACCACACAAGATTAATTTTCTTGCCTTTTTTGGAGTTCATGTTATATTTGCAATTAATTTTCATGATTAGCTCCCTTTGCACAAATCTACCATTCTACCAATTTCATGAAGTTTCTTTTGCAACCTTGTGAAGGAACACTTACATACCTCAGAAATAGCACTATTTACTGTCTAGCAGGATAACGTCTGTTCCAACATATTCAAGAATCAGTTAACCCATTTTTCTTCACACGCTACCATCCTTCAGCTTGAAAAGCTTTTGTCCTAATGCTTACTTTTAGTTTCCAAACTGAAATTACACTTCTTTCCACCTTTTGTTTCACTGAGCTAAATGAACCATTTTTATTCTCCTCTCATGAAACAGATTCTCCATTTTACTGACCTTTCTTTGAGTCCTTCTCTGTACCTCCTGCGGTGCGATCTCATCTTTTCTGAATAATAGTGACCAGAATCGCATAAATCGTTACAGATGAGACCAGACCAATGTTTTTATCTGCAGTATCTAATGGAAATAGCTGACCTGGCATGTCATGTGATCTTAGTAACTATTTTTGCAGCTGGATTATATCTATGAGTCGGCCATCCCCAACTAACACAACGAGCACTTCCTATCCACTGTTACTTCCAACTAATGAGGTTCTTCCCCAGCAGAAAGTATTGCTATCAGTCTCCTTGCATGTTGTGATATTAAAATCAATCCACTCTGTTATTAAGGTTCTGAAGGTCATCTAGTCTTGATCCTTCTCATATTGAAATTGTCTCACTATTTTGTATCATCAGCACATTTCATTATTATAGCTCATTTTTTCCCCCTACATCATTAATGGAAATTTCTGGGTGAATAAAGATCTTCTGATGTTTCAGATGGGTATGTGATAGGTTTTGTACTTTCATCTCAAATGTGGAAACATTCATTTTCATATCGTCTTTCTCATTAGCCCCTGCTTTAATTTCCTTTGTAAAGGAAGCTGAGCTTCTCAAAATTCTCACTTTATTCTTACTCCTCTTAATATTTTTCAAGTAATCATTTTGTTCCATTCCTTTCAAGCTTTTGATTGTTCCCAATAACCCTTCTGAAGTGGCTACTTATCAAGCTGGGACTGACTGTCGCTCTTGTTTGAGATTTGAATTACAGATACGTTTTGTCAGAGAGATTTGGGAGCTGCCAAACTTTTTCCACATGCAAGTCCTCAGCCACCTAGATGCATTTGTCATCACCAGCTCATTCTCTTAATTTCTCCAAATTTAACCTTTGCAATTAAGAACCTTAGTTACCAACCTACTTTTGTTCCAAGTAGTGTTTTTCCTAATTAATCTTCCAAAAACTATTTCTCTCCAGGCTTGAAGCCTAACACCTTGAGTGCATGTTCATGCTCTCTAACAGAAGCTCTTTTACACATTTTCCCAGTACCAACTCAAACAAGTTCTAACTTTACTTGTCCTGTTGCTGTTTGTTTCTTTAATATCTATCACACTGCAAATTCTAATCCTCCATTAATCCCCTTAGCTTCCCAAACACCATGGGTATTTTAATATTTGTGTGATGCCATCCTAATCTTTATTCTGTCATATCTTCTGTTATCCCTAAGAGATCTAGTTTTGTTGCCAGGGCTCCAGTGACATACAAATATCACAGTTGTTTCTTGCTAACATGACATTCTCCCTGGAAGAGTTAGTCCTCCTCTCAACTACATACAGCCTAAGCTACACTGTCATCACTATTCCAACCCTCTCTCTTTGCTGTCATCATCCCAATCTCTGATACTTCCTGTGCTATTTGCTAAATTTCCCTCTTCCACTACCTAAAATCAAATAGTGAGAGACTAAATTTTTTTTTTTTTAATATTTAAAGCTATTTAACAAACAACTGACAAGTAAATAATTCACATATAGGGGAGTTTAGGTGATGAAGACTCCTTTATCTCATGCATTTCTCACCAGTCCCTGCATCCCAGAGCATATGATGTGCTCCTCTAAATGACAGCTTTATTTGAGACATGAGAATCGAACTATAGAGCTAGGAAAATACCATACTGTGGAAATAATGAATCAATCAAGGAAGAGGGAATAATAAAGAGAACAGGGATGAGTATAATTGAACCCCAAAGAAATTTCTGATGGTAAGGAACACTTACTGCTACAAGCCCTTATCTGAAATCTTTATTTCTAGCACACCCAAGTAATAAACCTTTCAGGTCCTCTTAACAAAAAATTCTGTCTTTGAACTGGTGTAAAAGTCAGGTCCTTTCCCTTCCAGTCTTTCATCCTTTTTCTGTTCTTTCTCATCATCTTCGCTTTGTTCCGTGGACTGTTTTGGTTGGGCTCATTTTTTTCACCCCTCCTTCTAATTATTGTTCCAATACATGCATCTTCTTCATCTGCCTTCCTCTATTTTTCATTTTAACAGCGAGTTACTTGACTATATGTACAATTATAGTCTATGTTTCTTCTTCTTCAATGTAAGCCTCCTCTCTTTTATGTTCCTATTATTCCATTGTCACATAGTCTGACCTCCTGAAGAAAACAGGAATCTGAAAAGAACCTCTTCTCTGCACAATCTTTTTTTCCTGTTACCATCAAGCACCAGCTCTTCTCCTCCATGAGTTCTATCAACCACAGCGTAGCTTCTGTCAGGAGCCAAATACAGGATGAATAACACAGCCTCGTAGTTGCTCTTTATTCTTTTTTTCTCTCTCAAGACATTGCCATGATAGACTCAATTTCTGTCATCACATTCTCACTGTTGTCAACAAAAAATAACTCCTTTGTTATTCACCACTGTTTGTGGTCATTCCTTCTACTTAATAATTCTTTTCTGGGTCTCTTAGATATAAGCTTAGCAATTAACTGCCTGTGAGTCATGATTAAACACAGGAGTCCTCCCTTGCTCAAGGCCCCTGGAGGCATAAGTGCAAGTCCTCTTCAGGGTAGCACAACTGAAGGATGAGCTACTTTCCACTTGACCCTGAGGAGAACAAAACAACATTTACTCTGCCCTCTCCAAGTGCTAACCTTTGGCATGAATGAGAAACCCATATTCCCTTTCTCCTTCCTTCCTGGCCTGGACTCAATTCAGCACATCCCCTGGTCCAGGCAGAAACAATACAGCAAGCTAAAGCAAGGACAGACTATCAATTGCACTATTGTGGTTCACCCTTAAATGAAAAAAATTGAAAACAGCACAGTATAGGACAAGACTTATCCAGAGAAGAAGGTATTTTAGATCCTGAAGATATATTAAGTGATTGAGAAAGAATAAATAGGTCTTCTTGCCATTGTTTCCTAGCATTTGCATGATTGGTACTATAGGCAGTTTGGTAGTGAGGGGTCCAAGCAAACCAGATTTTCTTGGTACTACATTAAGCCTTAAATGGAAAAGCTGAGTTTTCTCTTCTTCGGCTTGTAAACAGAATGTATTTCCTGTGCAACAAAAGTCAAGAAACTTAAAATGTTTCAGGCCTACAAGTCACAAATAAGATATCTACTTGGATACTTGCATGGAAAACTAGAAACATACCAATTTGGGTTCACTGCTATGACCCAAAATGTGGTCATTTTTGGACAAGATACCCAGGCCTGTCTCCAAAATGTTGCATATTCAGTGCTATCACTGTGAATATCTACACTTGCAGACTAATGTTTCTGCAGTTCTGGAGGAACATCTTCTCTTCTCAGCTCTGATTTCACCATATGCCTCAGCTTTCAATCCCAGGGTCACACAAGATAAGGTAGCGAGTATGGGATACTGAATTACACCGGGGTCAGTGCAAGACTGAAAGGCATATTTAGGGGTCTGCTGTCTCTTCCAAAAGAATGTTACAATCAATTTAAGTTCATGTAAAGTACCAGCGTTCCTCATTTTTCAGATGACAAGAAATGCCCAGCTCAAGACAGTGCTGGCTGGCTATGAGGAATGATTCCGTTCAGTTCAGGCAGGGCTCTTGTGGCTGTAACACATTTCCTCCTCAATTCTTCAATGAGCGCTGGCAATGTGAAGAGTGTGAAGCTATCAACACACATCAACCTGTTCAAGCTAGAAGACTGTAGAACATGCATCCATGCCAATTCAGTGTCCATCAGATCCATGTTTTCCTTCTTACCAGAATCAATGTCTCAGGCCCATCTACAGTACTTCCAATACCTGTGACAGACGCAGGAGTCTCCTTGGCTAATTTAGTAGATGCAGGGAAAGACAATGTCCATCACTGGAGCTTTGCACTGTTGTGAGTACATCACCAGCGTGTGAGTGGGTGTTTGGCACAGCATGCAAGGGCTATAAAGCCCTCTAGAACCTCCAGATCCAAACTGCTTCATTTGAAGAGCCAAGCTGCACTTCCCATTTCCAATTATAAAAGCACGACGATCTAGGTGTGAAGACAACTCAGTGGCATTCTTGAAGCTAACACATTTCCTGCAGAGGAAGAAAAGTGAGGTAAATAACAAGCCACAAAACCCTCAGTGGTGTCAGCCATGGCCTGTCCAGCAGCGGCCCACGCCACATGGTGGTCTCCAGTGGAAGGATTGGATGTGACCCTCAGTGCCATGGTGTAGTTGACGCCATGGTGTTCGCTCATAGGTTGGATTCGATGACCTGGGAGGTCTTTTCCAACGTAATTGATTCCGTGATTCCGAACTCGAGGGATAGCGGCAAAAACTGACCAGCCCGGCCAGTCCTCACCGCGCCCGAGGCCGCCGCCATTTCCGGCCGTTTTGCCGCCAAAACGCGTCGCCGCGCGGGCGGGGGAGGGCCCCGTCACGTGGCCGCGCGGGGGCGCGCCCCGGCGCGCGGGGCGTCGCGTCACGTGATCGGCGAAGGCCCCGCCCCCTCCCCGGCCCCAGCGCTTTGCGCCGCGGGG
>VZTB01000164.1:620210-647762 GCA_013397245.1 Thryothorus ludovicianus
CTCCGGCCCGGCCCGGCCCGTAATCCCCATCCCCCGCTTCGCCTCCCCCCGCCCCGGTTCTCGCGGTCTCCAGGCCCCTTTGTTGTGCTCTGCGGCTCGGCTTATCGAAGGGCCCTTTGTTCCTGGCGGTGGCAGACCGGGGGCCCCCCCGTCCCTCCGACACCCCTCCTCCCCTGGGGGCGAAGGGAGGGAGGCGGCGGTCCGGGCGGTGGGGGCTCCGCCGCTCCTCCGAGGGGCCGGGCAGGAGCGGGGAGTCCGTCCCGGCTCCCTCGGCGCGGGGCTCCTGTTCTCTGCCCCCTTCCTCCCCCCGCTCCCTCTCCTGTCTCGTACCCTGGAGGGATAGTGGAGTTTCAGCCATCCTGGGAAGGTGAAGGTGTTGGTGGACTGCACAAAGTCGCCGGTCGTGGTTGCAGGTCTCTGGTGCTGTTCCCCGTTTTCTCGCCCTGTCAAGGGAGCGCAATCCCACCTCGGGAGAGGGCTCCCGAGCCGGCACTGTTTGAAGCACCATTGTGTGTAATTACTCTGCCGTGGGGAAAAGGCCCGCTTCCCGGAGCTTGGGCTGGTCCTGTGGCAGGGTTTGTTTGCAGGTGTTTCTTCTGACCGGGTGACCCTGCTGAGTATTCGTTCCTAAACAAACTTTGTGGTACTTGCTCCACAGACTGCTAAAATAGCAGACCTTTTTAGTCATGTCTATGTCTATACATGGCCTTGATTTCTCTTAGATATCCATTCTTGAACAGCATTTAGGTGCATCCTAATGTATAAAACAAGTTCTCGAATGTTTTAGGCCACAGAAACCACTACTTCTTTAGATTTACTTTGTTTAATAGTCTGACTGTGATGTTTATACGTTATTGTCACCCATTCATGGACAGTGAGGCAAATTGTTAAAAGCTGGAATGGATAAGAGTGAATTTCACATGAAAATGTGTTTTGTTTATGATTTTGTGTCTGATTTCTTAAACAGTTGATTCTTGGTGACCATTGTAGCATGCTAATTTCACATCTGTCGCTTCTGGATTAAACTGGGCTCTACTTTCTACTAACCAGGAAGATTTGCTACTAAATATTTTAAGCATTGTTTTATTTTATTTTGTATATACAGGATGCATGTGTCAGGTTTTTCTCTGGTCAAAATTTATCATATTGTGCCTGGTTAGAATGTCCGTGTTGATGCACAGAAACATTGGCTTAAGAACAGAGAGATAGGTTGCTCTTGGTTCAGATCAATGTGTTCTTGGTCTATTTTGTCTTTGTGCCTACTTCCTTAACTTTATACACTGAGAGGTGGGAATCTGCCTTTCCTGGCTCCAGCTCTGCTTGTGAATGAGCTGTTCATTGAGCTGAAGTAGTGTTGGGTAGGTGGGAATGAAGACACCATCCTTGACATGTACGGAGTAGATTACTGATGTCTAAAGCAGATTTATCACTGAAATTGTGGTTATGTGTTCTTAGCGAGTGGCTTCAAGAGCTGATTGATTCATTTAAAGTTTGACAAGTATGAATATTCTTATTACTTCTGTGACTGTAAGGCCCAAATTTACTCAGTTTCTTAACCATGCATCTTTTAAAAACAAGTCTGACTGAACAAATTAGTTGTGTAGAAACTGACATAGAAATCATGCTGTTTTGAAATGAGTTACTGTTCTTCCATACCAAGATTTATAGTATAGCCATGTCTGTTTTTGCAGGCTGAAGGTTGTAACACTGAGGGTTGAGACATGCCATTCAATGTTGGAAGATCCTGCTTTTCAAATTTTGAACAGAGGTCTAAACAGATGCTTAATGTATTAAAAAGTGTTGTTAGGCAGGTATTTTTGTACTGCTTCAGCAGGCGTTTTTTAAAATCTGTTCACCTGTGCTTGTGGTGCCAGAATATATATACAGCCTCTTCTGCAGTTTTAATCCTTTATTTGGGTTAACACAAAATAGTATTCATGATTCTGAGAGTAGGCTTAGATACTTAGCTTGCCCTGCATGACACAGGTTGTAGAAAAAAACATGTAATATAAAAGCCATCTCAGAAATCTCTTTCAAATAACAGTTTAAAGATATCTGCCATGCTTTCTAGAATAAAGTCTTTGAAAATATATGTGTGAAAGAAGGATTTGGTGAAATATACGAAACTGAGAGTTGTTGATTTATACATATATATAAATTGAATATATATAATTTATTGTAGGTCTAGAAGCGCAGTAATGAAGAAATATTTTAGTATTTTGCTCAATATGATTTCACCTGTTTTGTTTTTTTTTTTCATCATGCTTAGTTTCTAGGCATGTTATAACTGCCCAATCTTGGAAGGTCTGATGTCCTTGTTTGGTTTTGCCAGGTAGTCACTTTGGAGCCCAGCAACCACATAGCTTGTTGCTGTAAATTAACTTTTTTTTTAATATGATGAAGTGGGTAACAGTGTTTAAGAAATAAGCTTATTTTCAAACTGATGGAAGCTAAAGAATGTGCATTAAAGCATGGAAAGATCCTTAGGTTCAAAGGCAAATGAAGGATTTAAGTATTCTGTGCTTAATAAATGAAGTGGGAGTTGTACAGCAAAGTCCTTTATCTGGTTTTGAAATACCTCAGTTTGAAATATTTTATTGTTTATAACCCAACAGTGTAGAACAACTGTTAAAAACACGGAAAAACAAGACCCTTATACCTTGACAGAAAATGTTATAGGCCTGTTTTCTTCTCTTATAAGAATAAAGTTTACTTTGATGTATTTTATATGTGGCATTTCATTAGCTCTAAATGTGTTTGTGTGTTGCTGCTGATTGCTCTGTGAAATGGTGCAATTATTCTTAAATTTTAAGGGGATTATAGACTGGACCTTAATCCTGTACCAGATCTGTGTGATTGTAGTTTTGTTCTCCATTGTCAGCATGCAGTGGAGAGCATTATTTTTACTCTTATCAAGTGGAATTTACATCCGCATGAGTATATGTGAAAGGATTTTTTAATTGTGATTTGTGCTCTTCCGTTTCAATTTGATAATGAGCAAATCCTTGACAAATGGTTATGTTTTCACAAACTATATGAGTGCAAACTGTGGCAGACAAAACAAGTATCTTCAGCTGTAGGACTAAAAATTGCAAGTGTAAATTTTGCAAGAATTCAGAATGGTCGGGAGAAGATAGCTGTTGTCACCATGTGATGGCTAATTAGATTATTTTCAGACTTAGCTTTTAAAGGTGACCAGTTGTTTTGTTGGTTTGTTTTTTTTTAATAAAAAAATACAGATTTCAGGCTGGTAAAAAATTTTCTGTTGTCACTAGGTGGTTGTGAAATCTTTGTGGTGCTTCGACCTCTTCTGACTGTTTTTCTGTAGTTCACATGTTTTGAGTCTTCCCTCCTTGGTTATTTTGACACTTCATCTCTTTCCTGAATCTACTTCTAAAGGTTGTTGTTTTTTTTCTCTCCTGCTGTACTTTGTGGTACAAATTCTCCAAAAGTGTAAGGTCGTTAGGTTTGTTTTACTAATGCACAAGTTGTCTGCATACAGTGGCCTATATTATAAGCATAAGATATTAATTGGATGGTTGTGCAGCCTTTCCTCAATAACTTTGTCTGCACTTTCACTTCATTTCTTTGTTGTTTTTTCATGTCTGCCTGTTGTGAGAAAGATCATGTGTTAAAATATGTTAAAAGTGTGCTTAGCTGTGAGCAGACACATTAATATCCTTCTAGTATTGGCAGTTTACCCAGTAGTAACCTAGAATCTTAACACTAGTAGCAGTAAGGGTGTAATGATGATAGAAGAAAAAATAGGAGGGGGAAATGAAAATCTTGGGCGTTTCAAAAGACGCCCCAAAACTTCCTTTAAAGAAGACTTGTTTTTAACTGCTCTGGCTGCACAATTTAATCATACTGTTTTAAGCTGATTTTTACTGCGTGTTGAGATTCCATTGAAGTATTAGGACCTAAGGTCCTGCTCTATTTTTTTTTTTTGGATGTGGTGTCATGCTGGAATAGATCTTGATAATATTCGAGGATACATAATCCAAGATGTCCCTCCTAAAAGCAGACCTGCATGTCTCTGCATAAAAACACTTTTATTATTATTATTAGTATTACAGATTTGTAATTGCTGAATAGTACAAGTTTTTGCTAATTATTTGTTTCTCTTGGACATTACTCTTATAAAGTTGCCTATTAATCTTATTATAATTGGCATTCAGTTTTTATACCTCACAGCTTTCTGGTGCTGTCACCCTCTTCAACTGTCATTGTCTTCTTCAGTTTTAGTCTCTGTATTTTCAGCTTCCTCTTCAGGCCCAAGATGATAGAAATAATATGCAGATGTATCCGTAAAATTTTAAATAAAGCCTTCCTTAAACCTTTTACTTTTATGTTCTGGATTTATCCAAACCCAGGGTCTGTCTTAATCTAATGGCAAGGAAGTGTTTCAGTAGGCTGCATAATTTTTTCCTGCAGCAGTTAGAGTGTGATCCCTTGCCAAGAGTAATTCTGTGTATAAAGACTTTTGAAGCCTTTGAAGGATGTTTCTTTGCTATTTCATTGAACACCTGCAGTTGTGATATGACCATAAGATTAGCATTCAATGATGGTGACAAACACCACCAGGAGAATGTCAGGTACCTTTTTAATATAAGTATGAAGACATTTCCTCTTTTTCTTAATATCACCTGCTTTCTCACTCCAGACAACTTTCATCAAGCTCTTCACTGAGTGCATAGGTAGATGTCCACCTTAGATTTTGTTTGGCTCAACAGCTAACAGGGATGTTTACATAATATAGGCACGAACTGGTGCAATGTAAGTGTTGGTAAGTGGACATATTTTGAGCTTTCAGTTTAATTATGCCTTACCTAATCAAGCCTGTGTCTCTTCTTTTGGGTATGCATGGATTCCATGACTTCCACTTCTTTAAGTGAAAAGTGTAGTCTGTTGAGTCCAGTGAGTGATTTTTGCACTGAAGTAACACTTAGAAGTTTGTGTTATAATGTTTCTGTCTTTACACATTTGCCTATACCATTCTATATTGTTTTTGGTTTCACAGTTCCTGTTTTTTCCTAAATGCATTACCGTGAGTGCAAAATTCCATCGTAACTTCTAATTCTTTTAATTTTACTTTCATACCTGTGACCTCCAGATGTTCTACTGTTCCAGGAGACTTGTAAAGCTGCCAGAAATCTCAAGGAATCTGTTAAAATATGGTACACCACACAGATTCCCAAGTACATGAGGAGAAACACCTGTCAGCACTGTGTCAAGTCATGCAGACTTTCAGCTGCCTCAGGCATATTCGTGCTACTTCACCACTGTGAGACCTGCCATGTCAAACAGTCACATTGTCTTTTTGACTGGGGAGGTGGATAGAAGCAAAACCCCCTGATTTTTACTTTTTTTTTAAGCTAAACTACATGGAATTAGGGAAATTGTCTTGCTTTCAAATAAAACAGTATGTGTACCAATCCGGTTAAAATGTGAATAAAAATATATTTAGAAGAAAGCACTCTCACTTTTTAGGGTCGATCTAATCAATGAGCATAAATGTTCTTATCCTTGTCCTCAATAATGGCATCAAGCCCCAGCATTGTACTAGATTGGAACTGGTCTTTGTTAGAACTTCTGAGATCTATGCTATAAGGTTTTACTAATAAGTTTTCCTCCACTGATGTAAGCCTGGTAGACTATGATTCCAAAGCAGCATTGATTATTGGCAAGCCATAGCTACAAATGCTTATTTAGTCTGTTCTCAAAACTATCCATTAAAAAAGATTCAGAAAAACTCCCTGCATAATACGTGGCAGTTCAGTGTTCTTTGCCTTCAGTAAATTCTCCTGCCTGCCCTTCAGGCATAACTTAATATCTTGTTGCAGCTTAAGACTATTGTGATTTATTGTATCCCATGTAAGTAATGAAAAGGAGCATATTCTCTTTCTGTTGGAAGCACTTCTTATATTTTCAACACTATTTTCAGTTCTTTTCTACTTTTTACTTTTGAGAACAGTTTTTGTAGTTCTTGATGTTAAATTTTTCCTGTTTCCCTCTCTTCTTTTTGCTTTGTTGCCATATCCTTGGAATGTATGGGATTTTTGAGGGCCTTACTTGCAGGAAAGGTAGCAATCTAATAACAATTTGGTAAGAATGCAACAGTCTGTCTAAGACTTAGGATTTAAGTTAAAACATTTCTTCTTCTGAGTACAAATATACAAGGGGAGAGTGATAGTTCTCTGAAGCGTAAGAAATTAAATTAGTTAAGAAGATGATAAAAAGTAGATGGAGGGATAAAAATTATTATAACTTCAGCATGTTGACAGAAGCTCATCTTTCCATGTAAGTTTAGCAAATAGATACTTAGTTTCATGGTTACCCTGATGCACCTGTTTTGCTGAGTAAAGATACTTGATGCTTTTAGGGAAGTTATGGAGAAAACCTCTTCTATCAGCAAACCACCATTTCTCTAAGAAACACTTCCAGTAAAAAGTTAATACTCACAGGTTATGCCATGCGGATACAGTTCTGCATAATATCTTTGATTCTTATTGCCCCTCAAAGGCTGAGAAGTGTTCTGCTTTACATGGTCCTTCATCCCTTTGAAAAAACCTCTGGAGACCTCCCTGAAGATTTCACTTTACTTGTAGCAGTTGGCTGTAAGCAGCAGTTGCATGTCTATGCTGGCGTATCTTTCTGTACTGACACATACATGCCTGCCTTTGCCTTTTCCCAGAAATCCAAACTTTATTCCCCGCTCTTGAACAGTGTATATCAATAAAGTCCAGGTTGCTTTCTAAAACTGCAATTATTGAAGATTCACTGTTTAAAAGACATGGAATATTGAGTATAAAAAGCATTGTGCACGTCTGTATGAGGAGCATCTGTTCTTTAATATTAACATCCAGTAGAACATATCATTCTATCAAAATACCCATGTTGTATGTCTCACTTTCATAGTAATGGTATTAGGTATCTATTTGAATGATCAGTCCATTTTCTATGTATTTTAGATTTTTAAAGATTATTTTGAGAGAGCATGGATGCATCATAAACCACAGGTCTTGAGGGAAGGAAGGAAAAAAAACAGCGCTCTTCTAGAGGATCTTTGCTTCCATCATGAGTAAGAATTAAGGAGTTTCATATGGCCTTTTCCATTTACTCTGCCATTTAAATGTCATCATTTTCTTGTACTCCAGGCTTACTGCAGATATACTATATGTTGTACATTGTTTCTACTTAGGACTTCTTTAAGTTACAGATCAAACGACAGCAGCCTACTGTTTCTTCTGTGTGCTATATTATCTAAACTGACATGCAAGTCAAAGAAACTATATAAAATTCTCTTATTTAGGGAGCATATCTTCAAGAAATGTATGCTGCATGCATTGAGTTATACCTGTGAAAAATTTTTAATTGGTATTTTATAAAGGCCTCCATGCATATCCTTGTGCAATTATAATACAATGTGTTTATTTCTATAGTTTTTATGAGGGAAACTAGCATAAAGTTCTTAGGCCTCAACTTCTTTACAATGATGGTGTACAACAGTTTGCAAATTTTAGTTTGAATAACAGGTAAACAGTATGAATTGAAGCTGTCTTTTGAGATAGCATTTCCCGTTTTATTAAGTCTGTGCTTTTGCATTGGTTAATATGCAAGTCTTTTTTTTGAGGTATGAAATATTTTTTTCTGTTTATCTTTCCAAATAAGCATTAAAGGCAACTCCATGGTATTATTTCTCAGGTCTTTGATCTCTAAGGATGAAGGTACACTGCTTTCATTTGTGAAGAGTTAATCTAATAACACCTAGTACTTGGCAGAACAAAGACTTTGAGGAAGAAGATATATGTAGCATCAAAAAGGCAGTGGAGTTTTATAAAATTATTTCTAAAAATAGACCCGATCGAGTAGGAAATTGGACTAAACTTGCAAAAACATGTGCCTGTTTTTGGTAAAAATAGTTTGATAAAATGTCTTTTCCATCTTCTGTAACTGTTGTACGCTCTTCTGGTATATGATATTTCTAGCCTTATGATTTCCCATATGAAGGTAAAGTAAATTAAACATGCATCCGAGAAATAGGAAAATCCTGTGCTAACAGCTCTCACTTCATTGTTACTCATTCTGAACTAGACATACAGTTCTTTGTTCTTATAGGAACTCATGTAACGTGGACAACTACCAAAGCTCCATCCATCTTCAAACACTGACTCCTGGTGTTTATTCTCTCCTAACTGCTGGACAGGTGTATTTGTTGCTTTGAGAACCTTAGCTCCCTGAAGTAAAATTCTTAAGAATAAAGACCAGTGTTTATTTGTACCTCTCTGTTGTCTTTTGGGATGAATAGAGTCATTTTCATTTGAGCTGGTGTAGCATTCTCAGTGTCCTGTATATAAAGAAAAAACAAAACAACAAACAAAAAAACCCCAGAATTTGGAAGGATTCCTGTTCTGTTTTTCAAAATGGAGAGAATGGGTTCTGTTGAATAAACAAATTCTGTTTGGTGTTTGCATATCTAACAGACAAAGTACTATTTTGGTGAATTGGTAAAGTACATTCAGTGATCAGGCATTAAATCAAATCATTAATAAGGAGTTCCTCAGTCTTGTGATTCATAGAGTCATAGAATGTTAAGGGGTTGGAATGAAACTTAATGATCATCTTGTCCTAACTCCCCTTGCCATGGACAAGGATGGCTACTACTAGACCAGGTTGCTCAAGCTCTTGTTCAACCTGGCTTTGAACAGTGCCAGGTTTGGGATGTCCACAGCCTTCCTGGGCAGCCTGTTCCAGTGTCTCATTACCCCCACAGTAAAGAATTTCTCCCTAATATTTAACCTGAACTTCTCCTCTTTCAGTTTGTCCCCATTACTCCTTGTGTTATCACTGCAGCTCCTGATGATGAGTCTCTCTCTGGATTCCCTGTAGGCCCCTTCAGATTCTGTAAGGTTGCTATGAGGTCTCCACACAACCTTCTCTTCTCCAGACTGAACAGCCTCAACTTTCCCAGCCTGTATTCATAGGGAAGGTGCTCCAGTCCTCTTGTCCAGCTTCATGGCTCTGCTCTGAACTTGCTCTAACAGTCCATGTCCTTCTTATGCTGGGAACCCAGAATTAGATGCAGTACTGAGAATGGGGTCCTACAAGAGCAGAATAAAGGCAAAGAATCTCCTCCTTTGACTTGCTGGCCATGCTTCTTTCGATGCAGCCCAGGATTCCATCTGGCTTTCTGGGCTGTGAGTGCACAGTGCTGGCTCATGTTGTCTTTTTTCAACCATCACCACCAAGTCTTGCTCTGCTGGGCTGCTCCCAGTCAATTCTCTGTCCAGCCTGTCAGGGTGTCTGGGATTGCCCCAATCCAGTTATAGAACCTTGCATCTCTTTGTTGAACTCCAGTGGTTTGTGCAGCCCACATCTCCATCCTGTCAGGGTCCCTCTGGGTGGCATCCCTTCCCTCCAGCTTGTTGGCAGCACACTCAGCTTGGCATTGTCAGCAAACCTGCTGAAGGTGTGCTTGGTCCCACTCTCCACGTCACCAGCCAAGATGTTGAACCAGCCCCAGTACTGACCTCTGAGGGGCACCACTGGTCTCCATGTGGACAATGAGCTGTTGACCACAACTCTTTACACATGGCCATCCAGCCTGTTCTTTATCCTCAGTGTTGTCCATCCATCAAATCCATGCCTCCCCAGTTTGGAGACAAGCATGTCAGTGCAGCAGAGCATCAAACACTGCTTAAGTCCAGGTGCTCTGCCCCTCTCCAGCAATGCTGGTCCTGTCATTGACTGCTCGTTTCAGGAACTTGTGATAATACAATGTATAACACCATGAATGCAGAGATGGGTACAAGAGGAGATTAAATGTTCAGAATCACAAAAGACACAATCTGCAATCTGAATTTTTTTTTTTTTTTTAATCACTGAGGGTTGTTCTTATGAAGAGAATTGTAGGGATAAAAAGTAACTTCTGTTTATGAATCTGTTATAGTGAGGATGTTAAAATTTCATTATCCCCATTCTACAGACTGGGAACTTGCATGATGTTTTCATTGAAACTTATATAGCAACTGAACCCTGCTTTTGGATACCCAGCCAGACTTGGTCACCAGGGCAGTGTGATGGCAGGAACTCAAGAGTTCTGCTCAGGTTTGCCAACATATTCAGGAGAAAGTATGGCCTTGGCTCCTCTCCTTTCCCACATGGGGACACAGTGGCAGTACTTTGACAATGGTAAAAGGACACTGGTGATTATTAGACACAGTCTTGTAGGTGTTGTCTTGTTTTCACTGGAAATATCAATCACATGGAAGGCATCCTTTGGGTTGGCAATTTGGCTGTGCTGAGTAGATAAGTTTAAAATGGCAATTGAGTAATCTTTCTACTGAGGATGAAGATTATCAATTAAGTTATCATCAGAATTAAAAGGGTTTGAAGTAGCAGTGGGAGAAGTTGCATTCATCTGATAAAGACGGGTAATACAAAAATGCAATGCAGTTGAACTATAGAAATATCGGAATGTCTCATTTCACTTGATGAGAGAGCAGGTTTAAGTCACCTATGCTGTGGGAAATATACATATTTAGATTAGACACAGTTATTTTTGGCTGTCTTCCTATTTTTAATCTGCCCATATGCCAGTCTGATAATTAAAAGAATAGGTAAATTAGATTTCCTGGCAGTGGATGAAAGTTTACTGTAATGAACATCCCGCCATATTCATGAAATGCTTGTTTAATAGCCAACTACCGAATGCTCTTTTAACTAAACAGACTAAAATATGAATGTTGGGATGACAACATTGGATTGAGATATGATTGAATATCTGAATAGACAGAAACATAGCCTAGAACTGTAGCAAGTTCACTTGTGTTAGGATGCAAGAGAGAAATTAAATACCAATGACCAGATTAGAAAGAGCCTGTTAAATGCAAAATGTTGAAAGACTAAAAGCAAGCCTAAAGAATTATAATTTCTATTACTGTATGTGATAAACCATGAGGCTTAATGAAATGATTTAACTGGTGTTTTAAATAACTTATTTGTTCTAAAATAGTTTATGAATGTAACCAGAGGCTCATCATTCACTTTCTAGCTTTTTCTAGGTCTTTTTCTAAAGCTAGCGGGTTTGAATTCTCAGAAAAATAGTGCCTAAAAAATAATGGCACCAAGGTAGTTTCACTTTTGTTTTGCCTCTTTCAGTTTAATAATTAGCAAACTGAGCTCATTCAGTGTGTGTTCAGCATGCCCAGATGAAAAACATGCAAATTGCTTGTGCCTTTTAACTTACATTTGGGGAGAGAAACATCTCTCTGTCAATTAAGAGAAGATTCTTTGTTTAGTAATTAACTTCCAATTGTCTCCCTTTCCTGTGGTTTTTTTTTAAGCTTTCTGGATGATGGTGTATGACATAATTACTATGCGAGTTGTAGTAGAGCCCCACAAGCTGTTCTTCTATTTCTGCTTCTGTATCTGCTAAAGTGCTTTTTTTTAAACCTTCCTCCAACATTGACTTTACCTTAAGAACATAAATATATTTTCCACTAGCATTGTTACATCTCTTGGTTTTGTGTCTGTAAATTGGGGGTCGTGGTACTTCACTGCTACTCAGTTCATACTTTAGAGAACAAACCTGATTTTTTTGTTGTTGTTACATTATCTGCCCTAATGAAGTATACTTGGATTAGAGCCATGGTTAACTTTTTGTGTTCGTGTGCCAAAGTGTTGAGGTGCTAATGTTCCTAAAAATTGAATTATAACAATAGTTTAAAAAATCCTCCAAAAGTTGAGAAAGAAACTTACCCTTAAGATTTTGACATGGATTCTTCCCACTGTTAGTCTTAACTTGGCTCGAGGCTCTACAACCCTCAGAGTTACAGCAAGTAGTTGTAAGAAGTCATCAAGGCCATTAATGCTTTAGGTGGTGTAAGATATGTGTAGGGAGAGGAGAGGGGAGTTCAAATACTCAGTGCTCTCTTGCTTTTTCAGAATCGTTGAAATGTGTTTAGTAATTGCATACTAATGATAACCAGAGCTGCAATGAGTTTTATTAAAAGAAAAAAATCCACAAAAGAGAGCTACCTAAGTAGATGTGGTTATTTAAGAAGAATCTTTAGGCAAGGGTTAAAAAGTAGCTAATGGTAGTTCTAACTAACTTTCTATATTTGTTCAACTTTCATATTTTCTAATTTTTGTGGAATGATAGTCAACTTACTTTGCATAATAAACCACATAATATGTACTTGCGTTATGAGCTACTGAATATATGTATGAATGTGTAGTGGTTGAACAGACTGAGGAAATGAATCATTCATTGCAGGCTAGTTGGTTATGTTTACTGGATTTCAAAAGTATTCTAATTCTTTCTAAAAAATCAAAATTAGTCAGCGAGTAGTATCAGTTCTTTAACAACTACCTGTTCTCTCTGTGTTCTGAACTTAACTGTTGTCTCTAAAAGGTCTCCAGGGAGGATAGTTTTCCTTAAGTATGAACAGAGGAATGAATTATTGCATGTCTTGGTATTTTGCTGTTTCTCTGAAGCTCCTTTTCCTTTTCTGGTGGAGCTTGAGCGTAAAATCTAGATGTGTGTGGTTAATTTTTCCAGTTTTGCCACCAAAAAAAAAAGGTTGCAGTTATAGATTAGTTATTTCTTTGTATTCTGGTTTGACAGGCAAGATTTTGGATTTACTTGATTTGTCTAAGAATAAAAAAAGTCAAGAGGCTTGTGGGCAGAGAATGTTTATTAAAAAAGGCTTATAGATGGATAGAGTTTTGCAACACTTTTATGGATTACCTTTAAAACTGTTCAGGAAATCAGTACTTGAAGATATTTGAGCTAATGTTTTCTTTGTTTAGATTACACCAAAAAATCAGTTTTTATTAAGTGATGGGTATCTATATCATAGAATGCATACCTGCGTGTCTGGGTTCTGAAGGTACCAGTAATAGAAACCAGCGCTGCCTTGTAGGTGATACTTCAAATACTTGGGTGAGCAGAACTTGGATGGGCTTGTTTTTGCTCGTAGAAGGAGAAACACTGTTAAACAGACAATAGCATGAAAACATACCTGCTCATACAGTCTAACAAAACTTGCTTTTAGTGTTCTGAAATGCTCTCTTCAGTAGATGAATGAGAGAGTGGTTGAAAGAACAGTTTTAGAAGATACAAGAGAACCAAAAGAGTGAGTTCTCCTATGTTAATACTCTGGGTTAGACATGGGGTGGGCTTTGAAAGTGATCTGATCATTCCTGTTACCACATTCCTTTTTACATTGTGGAACAGCTTTCTAGTGTGGAAATTGTAATGTCTTTCGGATGAAACTAAACCAGAAGCTGTGCTCCAGAAGCAGTTGCAGACACTCTGCTTCAGCTGCTAATGGGTTTCCAGTTAATGGAACCAGCTGAATGCCTGTCTGAAGTAGGACCAATTGTGATGAATTCACTGGGGACCTGTGTTCTCAGAACCCTCTTTTCTGTTCTGTTATCCACTCCTTGTGCATTGCACTGGAATGGTCTCGTCATTGTGAGCTTTCTGTGGACCAGAACCTAACTGGCAACCTCAGATTATGGTTTTGAACTTCATCTCTCAATGAGTCTGTCTTGACTTGCTGATTCAGTACTTGCTGATCTTGGCATGACTTTCCCCTGCTTTCAGCTGCAGGGTAGAGAAGCCAGTGATGTTAGGATGGCTTTGCAAAGTGTGAAAGCAGCTGGAGTTTTCTGTTTGAAGGGAAAGGAAAAAAACAGCAAAGATTGGAACGGCAGCCTGTCAGTGGAGGAGTTGTAATAGGAAAAAAATTGGATAGCTCTGCACCATGCCTGCAGAAATTGAGAGTGAAAACAATTGCTTAAATACAGTCTTGTAGTAAGTGATGGAATTAAGAATCTGGCTTCAGTCCTCTCCTCTGGGCACAAGTCAATATCTCCATTAGAATTAAAGCGTCATCATCTGATTCTTCGGCCAAAGGAGTCTTGGCTTTCTAGAGCTATACTTCACTTAACAACTTTATTGTGAAACAATTCAGAAGATGCATTCAAGTAAAAATAGCGTATCAACAACTTAAAATCTTGATAGGTTTTAAAAATGAAAATTGAGTACAAATTGAGACTGATGTTCTTTGATCATAACCATAGTTTAAATAGTACTTGTCCTGTAGAAAATACAATTGCATTAGATTGTCATCCATAGTTTTGTATATGCAGTCTTGTATTGTGTACCTACTGGAGTTTTGCTGTTTGAGTCTGGATTATTTTGTATTGTAGTAACAAACACGTAAGAGGTAATATTTTTGCAGTGCTTGTGTAGCTACAAAATCAAGGTAACAGTGCTAAGCCTTGGTAAACAAATAATGAATCAGTTAAGCAGAGCCAGTTTTAATTTGCATCATTAAACTGCTTTGGAAATTATTTAAAAGTATGGTGTTGTGTTGTTTTGATGTAAGATGACCTCTCTGAGTACAGTTCTAAATAAATAAAAACTGGTTTTGTTGATTTTATTATGGCAAGCCTGTGATAGCAGCAATATTTCAGATGAGTGCTGTTTTGTCTGATGTTTGTGGACAGGTTTGAAATATCTATGTTTTTCTATGTAAGTTTTGTTCTAATCTAAAAATCTGTAAAATTGCCTGTAGGGTATCACAACTGAAATCCAAAACGGAAACAGGTCATTTATTGTTTGAGCTTTTCTGTTGACAACACAGGTGAAAGGAGAATAAAGGTGAAAGGAAAATAAAGATTAATTATGATCATGGTGGTGCAGAGAATGTCTTGATCAGAAGGTTGTCATACTACAGTGAAAGCAATACTCATATTTTTTTCTTCCTTCCTTTTCCCCTGTACTTTTTTAAATGGGAAAGAGATGGGGTTTTATACTATTTAACCATTTAGTTTACTCTTAAATGCTTTAAAAATCGTCTGTTACAGTACTTGTTTCTAATGACAAATGGTAAAGTTTCATGGGCAATCTAGGGTAACTTGGCTTAAAATAGACATAGAAGTAAGGTTTTTTGATGTGCAGAACTACTTGTTCAAGTTTTTGCTTGAATACTCTGTTCATTTGACATCTCTGTTGGGTTGTTTGTCCTTGCATGAAGTGAATGTAAATGCTGATGGCATCCCAGTGATTCCTTAGCTGCCTCCACTTTCCTCAAATAAGGTAGGAACCTTTCACGGGAACTTTAACCTCACAGTTAAAAAAAAAAATTGCAGCAGTTAGCTTTTTATGTGATGAAGAGTTTGTTCTCCATCTTCTGGTAAAATACTGAACAACAAGGAGGAGGGAAAGGCAAGGAGAGAAATCTCAAAAGCAAAAGATAGTTTTCATCTCTAGAACCTTTAGATCATCAACACTGAGAATAATTGTAGTTTCACACTGTAAAGTGTTTTTTGGTGTCCCTTTAGGATGTAACTTTGCTGTGGGACTTCACAAAAGACATCATCTGGTACTAATGTATTGGTGTGAAATCTTCTTGACCCCAGATATGTCTAAATTTGGATTTCTAATTTATTTTTAGTATCTCAAATATTTAGTCAAGAAGAACATGTTATAAAGCTATTCTGAAGCAGACTGTTAATTTTTCTTGCAGGAGAGAGGCATCACAGGCAACATTGCTGTGTTAAATGCTGATGGTCTGGAAATGCTTCTTGAAGCAGCTCCTTTTCAGAAGCTGCGATTACCCAATGCACAGTCTCGTGCTCATTGGTCTGCCTGCTATCATCCTAGTCATTTCTAATTGAATTCTTTTACACTGAATTCTTGGCGTGAGGATGGTTTTACTGTTGCAAACCAGGACTGATGCTCCACGTGGAAGGGAGAGATCTTTTCTTCTACTTATGGGTTTATTTCTATTTTACCAGTTCTGTTCTGTGACTTTTCATGTGTTTTGGTAGTGATAATAGCACAGGGCTGGAATTGCACAAAAGACTCAAGGCCAGAAGCCTGGCTTGGTTTGTAAACGATCATAAATTGACCTTAAAAGTAGACTGTTATCAGCTTTCCAGGAATTTGAACAATGCTGTCTTCATCACATGCTCAGTTCTTTAATGGTTGTAGTAGTCAGTGAGATTATGCTTCAGGCTCACACTTGTACACTGAAAAATACAGCCTTCAAAAATGAAGTTGTCTTGAATGAGATGAATGTTTAGCCTCAGCCCAAGAATCAGTGTAATAGGTTTGTTTTCCAGAAAACAACCCAAACTTACCAAAACTTTTTATTCTGCTGCTGCTAAGTCAGAAGATAGCATCAACATCATGACTATTCGTAGCTACTTGATCAAGAATCCACATCAAATGAGCATGTTCCTTGTGTTTCATCTCTTAGGATTTAGTGCCTTTTTCAGGGACTAAGCTGTCTTGCAATTTCTTGCACTTTATCCAATGCTCTGTTGCCATTCAAGGACTTGTCACCTATGCATGCAATTTGACAATTTTTTTCCTGGCTATCCTAAAACGACTAGAGAGCGTTTCATTCTCTTGTCTTTGTTCCTGGAAAGTCGTGTTTTAGTGGCTATTCAGCATTTTTTGACTCCTTTTTTGAAGATGTTTTATTTCTCACTATATTGTTCTGTTCTTGGTCTGAGGAATTTATGCATGTTCCATAAATTTATTTATAACAGCTTTATTTTTACGTTCCAGTTAGGATATAATTCACAGGTTTTTTAAAAAAATTTTGTTCGTTCATATTTCATGTAGGCATTTCAGCAGTGAATTTATTGGTATTAAAAAGCACCAGCATATTCATTTCTTTAAAGAAATCTGCTCATCTTGGATATCTCAAAGCAACTGCATAAACCTGTATATTTATGAAATGTTTTTAGAAGTTTCTCTATCTGATGGTCTAGCTGCCCAAATTGTAGTGAGACCTCAAAATCCTTGGTTACCCAAGTGCACACCCTTAATGTGACACCATCTGGGAACTGTGCTTGTATGCAATTGCCTTGTGTGCTTCTGTGATTGAGTGCTTGCTGCGCATCTGAGATTGCTCAATATTTCCTCTAAGATATTGGTCCTGGGTGTGCAAGGATTGTCAGTGAGCTTATCTACTGGCAAGATGTGACTGCTGGAGACTTCTCAAGTTCGAGCAGAGTTGTGTCTGTGTGCGCATTCCAGTACTGATTAACAGTCCTTGCGGAACCATGGATACTGAAAGAACTTTATTAAATATTTCATGGTGCTCTTAACTCCCTTGGGAAAGGAAAGGTTAACCAGCAGTTTCGAATCTCCTGTTTTGAGTAGTAGTTAAACGTAAGCAGTTAGTTGTAGCTTGTGACTACCATACCTGAAAGGTCAACAAGCAAATGCATGGGAAATACTTTTTCAGGAAGAAGCAGATAAATTGCAGTTTTGGAAGTGAAAACTGACTTAAAATTATAGATCTTTGGAGTTACTCTTTGGGGAGGTGTCTCTAATCTTACAAATAGGGTTATTTTGGTAATTGAATAGTAGACAGCTCCTTTGTTGGAGAAGGAATACAGCAGAGAGAAATTATCTGGGCCTACGAGTCAGACTTTTAAATTCATGTCTTCATTTAGTGATGATCTGCAAGGTGTGGAGATCAGTTCAAAAGGTGACAAAAAGGAAGTACAGAATCACGAAGGGGAAAATATTTTGTACTAGAGATGTGTTAAATCTCACCTTTTTAAGCTTCAGTAAAATTACTTTTAAAGTGTCAAAAGCAGAAAGATGGAAGCTCAGGAATGAGTAATTGCGTAGGGTACAGAATATTGGTATACGTTTCCATTTTGTTTTCACTTTAGGGTTAAATGGTAGGAGTCTTACAGCTTACCTTCAGGGCTACACCTCAGTTTTGTGATATGAAGAGAGGATTGTGCTGGTAATACAAAACCAGGAGTCATCACCTGTTCTGTTTTCTTCTCAGGTTGGCGTGGCTGCATTGTCAGTGTTCTTCACATTCAGCAGCACTCTTTCAGTCAGCAGCATAGGAAGACTTTCAATAGACACAATCAGTATTTTCATACCCTTACTGCTCCAGTGTCTTGCTTTGCCTACTTCTCAAGGCTCATTATTGGATGTTTTAGTAACTTGCGTGTTGAAAAACAGGAGAGAGACTATTATTGTGCATTACATTCTTAAAATACAGCTGTCTATATTTGCTCATCTGTATTATTACACAAGAAGTTGTATTTCACAATTAGTGTTACATGAGAAATCTGAAGAAGCAGGAGTTTAAATAATTGCAAGCAGATAGTAGCATGGAGCTTTTAAAGGTCAATATTAGAATTACCATTCTCTTTTTGTGCTGTTCTTTAGCTGACCACATACAATATATTTCATGACCCGAGGGAAATACATACAACCTTGTTTTTCCTCAGTTTGCATGGAAAAAGAAAACATCTTCTAGATGATTAGTACTTGAGCAGTACATATGTTGTAGAAGCAGTATGTGGTACTATAAAATGCTTCCTTTCACTTTTGTTATATGCATTTAAAAATCAATGTCTGGCACTAGATCTGATTTTCTAACATGATCTAATGTAGAAGGCAACCGTTCACAAAAAACAACAGTTTAAATCATATCTCACTCCCCATGTCTTATTGTCAGATCATAGTATTGCCATGGTAAGGTGATTTATTCCTTCAAAAAAATTAAGTCCTTATCTTTCAGGTTATGGACTGACTATTGACTTAATTCACTGTGATGTGTGTATCTTTGCCATTACAAGCTGAATTAAGAGAATTGTCTGCTTTTCAGAGTGTCTGAAAAATGATGTATGATTTTGACAAACACTTTTCATGTACATCTTGGAAAAAGAAAACTATAGATTTTGGCAATTGATGTTTTTGAACTACCTTTGGCAAGAATAATTGTGTGAGATCTTTCCTTATTAGTCTAGTAAACTTGTAGGCCTAAACAGATATTCAAGTACTGAAAGAAATTATTATATCTCTTCCCCTGCTTTCTCTAGATGATAATCTTGTAGGGAGGAAGAAGATACCACAAATCATTTTCATTTATTGTGTCACCATAAGTCAGGGACTGGGAGATCAAAATCAGTTTTAAGTGAAGGTCAGGTTCACGACCACCTGAGGAACCTGATTGTACAAAATTCATTGAGTCATAGAATGGTTTGGGTTGGAAGGGACCTTAAAGATCATCTGGTTCCAGGCCATGGACAGGGATGCCATTCACTAGATCAGGTTGCACAGGACCCCTCCAGTCTGGCCTTGAGCAGTGCCTGGGATGAGACATCTATCTTCATCACCTTCTGAGTAAAGAATTTCTTTCTAACATCTGAACTAAACTCGCCTGCTTTCAGTTAAAACCATTGCCCCTTGTCCTGTTATTATCTGTCCATATACAAAATTTCTCACCCCCTACTTTTTATGAGCCTTTTGAAGGCACTGGAAGGCCACAGTGAGGTCTCTGGATCCAAAGTCTTCTGTATGCTGATCAACCTCAGCCCTCTCAGCCTTTATTCATAGGAGTGCTGCTCCATTCCTGTGGTCATCTCTGTGGGCTCCTCTGGATCTGCTCAGCCAGTTCCATGTCTGCCTTGTGCTGAGGGCTGCAGAGCTGGATGCAGCGCTCCAGGTTGAGTCTCACAAGGACAGAGCAGAGGGAGAGAATCCCTTCCCTTGAGCAGCTGGCCACCTCTGTTTTGATGCAGCCCAGGATGCTGTTGGCTCTCTGGGCTGTGAGCACACCTTCCTTATTGGCTCATGTTCAGCTTTTTATCCATGAGGACAACCAAGTCCTTTTCCTCAGGGCTGCTTCCAATGAGTTCTCTCAGTTTGTACTAACGTCTGGTGTTACCCTGACCCTGGTGGAGCACTTTCCACTTGGACTTGTTGAACTTCATGATGTTCTTGTAGGCCCAGTTCTCAAGCTTATCCAAGTTCCTCTGGATAGTGTCCCTTCCTTCTGTTGTGTCAGCTACAGCATTCAGCTTTGTATCATCTGCAAACTTGGTGAGGGTGCGCTTGATCTCAGTGTCTGGGTCATGGATGAAGATATTGAAAAGCACTGGTCCCAAGATAAAGTCCTGAAGGACACTTACTCTGGATCAAATTATGCTATATGTCTTCTTCATTTCAGTTCCTTTAGTCCTAAGTATCCAATTCTATACTAGTCCAGAGCAGTCAGTGGAACTTAATTTGACTCAAGTGGTTATGTTATCAGGCTCATTACTGTGTACAGCATTTCTCTGCATCTTTCTCTGTATGATAATACCAAACTCAGGATCTCCCAATTAATTTTCATGTCTCCATGATCCATCATCTAGTGATACAAGCTGTGAGTGGCTCTGGTCACCTTTACAAGGGAGAATTTTAAGCCAAGAAAAATATTCTTAAGTCATGTGCGTGGTTCATATGGGAGACTTGCTTCAGTGGGTTTCTTCAGTTACCTTTTCTTGACTGGAACCCTCACTTTCCTTTCAAATTTCTGTTGGTGATAGCAGAACTGCAGCCATTCTTCACCAGCTTTGAATAAAGCTTGGCCTGTTTTCTTGCATCAGGCCATTGGTGGTTCCTCTGAAAGCAGCTGCTCTTTTGTATGGGTTGTTTGTTGGCAGGTACTGGAGGAGTGAGAGGTGTTGTCAGGAGCAGCCCTGCCTCTGTGGGAATGCCCCGTGTGAACAGCAAGTGGCAGAGTGATCTCACTCAGAAGTGCTGTAGCTCCTGCGTGGAGCTCTGTCACTGCTTTGCCACTGTGGAGTTTATTTCATGGAGGGAGTTCCTTTAGCCACTCTTTGTGTGCAGCTCCCTGAGACTCATCTCTACACAATAAAATTGTGGCAAGCTTGTTGTTTGGGCTTTTGTCCTGTGTGGATGTGCTTGAAGAAAGTCACTGAAATAAAGGTTTTGCTACTTACTGGAGTTGTTTGAGAGGTGCATTTTACTGTGTGACCACTGTCACTTTTCCAGCCTCCTAGTCCTTTGGGTGTAGCAGGGAATGAAAATCCAGTCCCAGGCATGTCCTTATGTAAATTTAAGTAAGCTTACCCTTATTCAGAGTAAGAATCTGTCCTTCAGAGCTGAAGAAACATAGAGTTGTGGACCATACACATGTAAATCCTTTTAACGGTAAATAATGCTGCCTTTTAATATGAAACATATTTTACCACTGCTTTGGTGTTGTAGGGCTAGTTTTAGCAAAGAACATTGTTCAGTGAAGCATCTTCTGGTGGGTGGGTTGCTACAGCAACGCTCTTGTAAGGGTTCTGATAAAGATTGAAAATTGTCTGAATTATTATAAAATGTATACCTGTGGCTATAAATTTTCCACAATTTAAATCACAGATGTAGTACATATTTATTTTTATTGTACAGGTCGAGATTATTCCACTTTTGGAGGATTCTTGATTGTGTAAGCTGCCGCTAAAATAAAATGTCTATTTCAGTCTCACAGAGGAACAAAACTTTTGCTGCTGTGCTCAGAGTACAGTACTTGGCTTGATTAACAAGCATGTCCCGACTAGGGAGATAAATAACTGAATGAGGCCCAGGGCTGGGGGTAAAATTCTTTCTTTTAATGGTTGTAAGCAGAGCACAACACTGATTCATTAAGCAAAGCAGAATGAATTTGATTTTCTTTGTATAATGGCAGTGCTGTATAGTCTAGAGACATCCAGACAAGGAAATCTGTCATATTAACGAATATTTTTGAAGGGTGTGGTGGGTGTAAATGCTTAATATAGTTCACATAATGGTTTGGAAGTGGCTGATCTATATATATGAAATAAAAATAGCACTAATGCTGAAATCAGTGCCAGTATGTTATAGTGCAGACTTCTCTTCTTGCATTTTACAGTGTGTTTACTGCTTTTAAAAGATAGTAGTAACAGGTCACCAACACTCTGAATACTTTTTGCTAGATGGTGTATTCTGAGAATTTGCCAATCTGTTGATTATATCTGTTTTGACTAACTGCTACTGAACTTCGTATCTTTAAAATGAGATTTTATTTACTTCAGTTTATTCTTAATAATCTGAATGTGGATTGTAGTGGTCTTCACTGGACTGTCATCGTTTCTGTAAGTGCTTTTATGATTCTTCTCTCATCCAATTTTCTGGTATTAATGACAACATGGTATTTCTGCAAAGTTCCTATTTATCTGTGAGAATTCCAGCTGGATTCTGTCATACAGGGTCAGCAGTCCTCAGTATCCCCCCATGTGCAGATTGGATAGTGATGCTGCCTTGCTGTGGAGGTTCTTTAGCATGCTGGCCACCTGCCATGAAACTTGTTACAGGTCTCAGTGGTCACTTGTCATGTTACGGATCAGTGTCCCTCTACTGACACTGTTGGTTTCTTCCTTAGGTTCTCATCTTTGCAACAGCTGGTGAGAATATTCTTGATACTCTTCAGTCACACTTCTTAGATGATCAATTGTTTAGTTATATCTTTCTGCCTCCTTCCTTTTTCTTACCCCTTCTTCTTCCTTCTTGTCCTCAACACTTTGAGACACTTCCAGGATATGTTGTCCTGGCTTGGTAGCTAAGTTGGAAATGCCCTTTATTTGCCAGAGCTTGCATTAATCTTGTTGTTTGCTGTGATCTTTTGAAGAGGAGATGAGTAAGTAGGTAGGCCACATTCAAAATGAATTTTACATCTACTAATAACATGGTGTTTCAAGTATTAAACAAGATTTATGACTTCATAGTTCAACTTCCTAAATATCAATTTACCTTTCATACAGAAGTTAATTGGCCAGATTTGGCTATTTGGCTTCCAGGCCAGTGGTAGCAAGTTGGGACAATCTGGATAAAAGCTGGGTAAAACTGAATGGTAGTTTATGCTGTTACTGCCTTGGTTTTGTATGCTAGCTACCACTTGGGAGGTTGGTTACTGTTGTGGTTTGGTTTGGGGATTTTTTAATATATATTTAGTCTAAAAAGAAAAGTACATTTCTTCAAATTAATCAGAAAGGAAAGTAATCTAGGGTGACAGTGTTCGTTTTAACTATTTATCCCCAATTATAAAGCTACTTGTCTGGGCTAAGTAGCATTCCAAACTAATGCAAAGAATTTTCCCAGCGTATCTATGAATCAATATGAACTGTAAGCTAGACTAAATTTCAGGTTACCATGTTTGTCCCTCTTTTCTTAGTCTCACCAGCAACTTGTTTTCATGTTTTCTCTTTACAGAGAGAATTGTCTTTTAAGCAAGTGTGAAATTGGTTAAACTGTAATACTCTTTTAACAAAAAGCAGTTGTGTGGTGTTTTCTCCAGTATAAAAATGCAAGTCATTCCAAAGCACTTAAAATAAGTTTACTCCATAAGTAGAAAGGATTATATTACTGTGCTTTTTATTTTAAATTTTCTGCAAATACTATATCATGAAAGGTGCTGTATTTATTTCTCTAGTGAATTCTTAACAAGAAACAACATCAATTTGAGGAGAGGGACACTTTTACAGGTGTGTGGCATTCATGTAAACTGAAGCACATGCTATTCACTCTCCTAATGTGACTACTCATATCAGCTGGACAAAGGGAAGAAGTTATTGCCTTTTCCATCCAGAGCATTGCTCCAAGACCCAAAAAGTGAAGAATATAAAGTATACTTTCCTGGGTTGTTTTTTGTTCAGCTTTGCTGTTTTGCCACTAGCATCCTTAAACATGTCTCATGTGACAAGTCAGTAATGGAAATCACAGTACCTCTGGTTATGAGAGTATTAGGACAAAGGGAGGCTTTTTGCTGGAGTTTCTTTCAAGATTCTTTCAAGGCAACTGCTTTGTTCTGATCTGATTATTCTAGTGCATTGAGCAAAATTGCCAAGTAGGACTGAAATAGTGTTTGCTGATACTGTTAACTTGTTTATCCAGTCCTCCTCTGTTTTATCTTTCATGCTTCAGCTCTGTTTTGCTCTTCCTTGATTTCTCTGCCATGATCTGTGGTGCTTTTTTGCTGCTCTTAGGAGAGCGTCAAATTGAGTGTTAGAGTAAAACAGAAAACATTCCAGTCAAGTTCAAGGTTCCAGAAGGAAGCACTGGATGTTCAGAAGCATCTTCTACTGTAGGAAAGAGACAGAGTACATAACTTCTTTACATACTGATGGTGTAGTAAGGTCTCCTTTAAAACCAAACCAGGCTTTAATGCAGGACTTTGCCAAAACTTGGCTATTTCTTACCTGTTATGTTCTTGAATGAGATACCTTTGGGTCTTTATTTTGGGGAATAATATATGGTGATGGTATTGTAATTGCAAATGACCACATGAAACAGATTTCTGATTCAGTTCAGTAGAGCTGACATTTTTTGTTGAGAGAATTTATCTTGATATTGCCAAATATAAGGATTTTATGTTCATAATACTACCACTGGCTAACTCAGTACAGACAGCTAACATAGGCAATGCTGAATTTAACTTAAGCTTAGCTTAGCAGATTTGAAGACAGAAATAAACCTAGTTTTGTTTTGTCTTGTTTTTTTAATATGATGACTTGCCTTTCAGAATAGTTAACATTTGGTTTTTGTATTTTCTGACACATAAACTTGCACCAAGTTTCATTTTATCATTTAAGTTGCATTGTTATCCCAAACATAGCAGGTTCTTTTAGATAGTTGTACTAACATGTTAAAAATTAAACAAAATTTCAACATTTTATGTTAAATGAGTTGTGAACCCCCTTGTTCTGTTTCTTATTCGGGTATGTAGAGGACTCTGTGGCAGAAGTGCTTTGTTGCTCAGAGGGCTCTGATTTTCCTTAGCAGAACAAACCCTGTCAGAATTGAAACAATGTTGTCGAAATTAGTTTAGTTACATCTGACCTTAATAAAAAAGAGAACTGTGACTTTTGCTAAATGTCCTTGACAGAATGAGTTCTGTAACGTACTTTCACACTGACAAAACTGAATTCCTTCTGTGAAATAGGTGGTTCTGCAAACAAGGGGATAGCAGCAGTTGTTTTTCTGCCAGACATTAGCAGATCCTAGTATTTCATCTCCCATAGTATTCTTATAAACAAATCTATGAAATAGTCCACTGGCTGAAGTGTGGGTCCCAAAGTCTT
This sequence comes from Thryothorus ludovicianus, assembly GCA_013397245.1. Lineage (NCBI taxonomy): Eukaryota > Metazoa > Chordata > Aves > Passeriformes > Certhiidae > Thryothorus > Thryothorus ludovicianus. The sequence continues at coordinate 645,144 of VZTB01000164.1, forward strand.
TGTAGTATGAAGTCCAGATGGCAGCTGGCTACTTGTGGCTTCCTGTCAAAGCTCCATACTGGAGCAAATAGTCTCTCAGCTTCTTTATTCATAACTGAATGAGGGGACAGAGCACATCTTCAGCACTTACGTGGATGATTGTGATTTGGTGGGAGCACGTGAGGTAAGGGAGGTCAGAGAAACTGTTGGGAGGGAGCTCAGCTTCCAGGGGGAATGCACTGACATGTAGTTCAGCTAAGGTGAGCACAAATCTGGGGGAGTGGGAGGGAGTAGCCCCATGGACCAGTTGAGGTTTGGGACCAGCTCTGGGGCCGTTCTGAGCATTCCAGTGTGCTACACCCTCAGCTGTGCTAGCACCAGTTTGAGGGGGATTAATCCCTCTGTTGAGAACCTGTGGGGCTGCTTCTCTAGGTACTGGTGGAGGAAGATCCTAATAGATGGGATTCTAAACGCTTGGAAACAGGTTGCCCAGAAAGGCTGTAGAACCTCTCGCTTCAGGATACACACAGCTCCATCAACATATTCCTCTAAAAAATATATTATAATGGCTCTGCTTTCAGCAGGGCATCAGACAATCAAAACTGCTCTCTCTTACTCTCAGCTTTCTGCGTGTTATGCCCCTCAAGAAGCAAACAGCAAAATTAGTCATTGTAATATGGCAGACTCCATGCAACCTGCCATGGTGTAGGAATTGGTTTGCAATCCGTCAAGTTACCCCCTAGGCAAGATAGGAGAGATCCCTGGGGGTTGTGGTTGGGATGTTGACTGGAGAACCTTACTGTCTACTCTGCCTAAATGTGTCTGAGTCCCCTGGCCTTGACTGAAATGAATAGAAAGAAGTCTTCTGCACTTTGGTGGGGTGTGTTTATTTCATCACTCTCATGAGTTTTAGTTTGAAATCACTGTTTGTAGGTATTCATGTGGAAAGTAGGAAAACAGTTTTTTTACTAATGAGTTCTTCATGTACAAGTGGTGTCTTTAAAATGCATGGAACATATTCCTTTCAGAGCCATGTAAAAAGCAATATCCTGAAGATTTTTATGCAAGGCAGGGGGAAAGTAAAACTGTTCCTGGAAGTAGAGAAGTTAAAATAAAGACTAATACTTTAGAATTTACTTGCTTTAGAAGCTGAACTGTAGACATGAATGTCTAAAAATTAGTTTTCAGTCCCTTAACTAAGATATGCTCTTCAGGCTTCTGTATTTGGAAGATAGGAATGTAAAATGAATCATATGATGTTACTACAGGGAGGAAGTGTCAGTCATAACATTTTTATATGATTGGAGAATGATTGTGCATGGAGTCTTGAGTGTCAGTTGTTAATGAAACAGTAAATTTTAAGGAAAAAAGCATGCTTTGAGAATATGTAATTCATATTAAGGAGCTCTACTAGTGAGAAATATAAAATTTTACACTTAATTTGTTCCTGATGTTTGGATTTTTTTTTTCCTTTTCCTAAACAGACTTTGTTGGAATATGCAGAAAAGTGGAAGACATCAGAAGATCCTCTGCCTCTGTTGGAGGTGTACACGGTGGCTATCCGAAGCTATGTGAAAGCACGACCTTACCTTACCTCTGAGTGTGAAAATGTAGCCTTTGTGCTTGAACGTTTAGCACTGTGAGTATATTTTTTTGGTTACTAAAACCAGTCTGCATGATATTAACTTTCCATTGCCTATATGTTTTCCCAATCCAGTTCTCAGCACCTACCTTCCTCTTGGTGGATGCTGTATGTAAGGAAGAGTATCTGGTTGTTGGAATTCAGGCAAGAAGGATTCCTGACCTAGGACAAGCCAACATTCCTGGCTTGAAACACTTTGCTATTATTGATCTGCATACTGTCTGAAAGTGCATCAATTTGCACAGGCTTTTATAGGGTTGGATTCAATGATGATTTTTTTTTTTTTATGGTGTCTTTTAGAGAACTTGCTCTTACAGTTTCTGCAAGAGTGTTCATTTTTCTTTTATCTCTTTGTGTTCAAGGAAGCAAACTGTTTTGTGACTGGTGTTTCAAACAACTATTTTGATATTAGAATAAAGAATTGTTGATTCTACAATTTCAGCGTCAAAAATTGTCTCAAATAATACTCCTTTTTGACTTCCAGAAGCTGTATTGAACTTCTACTGTGTCTGCCTCTGGACTTACCTGAAAATAAATGGGAAGAATTTCAGGCTTTTGTACAGGTGAGTTTAATTCATGAAATAAAGACTTAACTAGCTTTTCAGAATGGTTTGGAAGAGTAGGGATATTGAGTATGTAGCTTGTCTGTAAGGAGCAAGGCCTTCAGCTGGAAATCCTGCAAACTCTGCAGTAATTGCTGAAGGTAATACCATTTGTCTGCATGCAGCAGTTGTTGAGAAAAAATATTTACAGATTATTGAAAGAAAATACAGTTGACTATTAGCACTCTTAGAAGTGAAATATTATCATATAAGTAATTCTTTACTATGTATTGTTGTCTGTTTGAAACTTGTCAGTGAAAGGCTGGTTGGTACTGAAGGGTTGTTAGATCTCTCACAGGGCACTGGCTGGTTAAGGTTAGAGCACTGCATTAGAGGAGGGTGTTGGAATAAGTTCTGCTTCTCAGTATTTATCAAAAATATGTAGTGGGAGGTCCA